>LNAC01000210.1:3813041-4028239 GCA_002007465.1 Ailurus styani
GTGGGGGGTAGGGAGGGAAAAATAATGAAACAAGATGGGATGGGGAAGGAGACAAACCATAAGAGACTCCTAATCTCACAAAACAAACTGAGGGTTACTGGGGGGTGGGAGGGTAGGGATAGGGTGGATGGGTTATGGACATTGGGGAGGGTTTGTGCTTTGGTGAATGCTGTGAAAGATGTAAGCCTGATGATTCACAGACCTGTACCCCTTGGGCAAAGAATAAAAATAAAATTAAAAAAAATTATCTGTGTAATGAACTCCATTGATAAAGTGAATACATTTTTAAAATGTGTTCAGATCACATGGATGAGCTGCCTGAGTATTTGTAACAACCTTTGCAAATAATAATTTTTAGTAAATGTACGGTGGCCCACTAACCAGGTTCATCCATGACTCTCCCAATTTTAGACTAAAAATCCTGCAAACTGAGATATTTGTTCACCCTAGGAAAATTAGTCAATCTCTCTTATTGGCCTTGATCTGTAGATTGAGAAGGACCCAATAATAACTATATATACAATTATAATGTGATGATTCTCTTTTTATTGCAGCCTCTTCATGACCATTCAACATACTGTAACTACACAGTGCTTCCAGCTAAATGGGTCCTTTCCAGTTAGACCACACTTCCTTGTAAGGGACCTTTTTCATTTCTTATGTGACACATTTGTTTCAAAGATCATCGTTAACACTGCCTCTAGATTTCAGCAGATCATCTTGACCCAGATAGTGACCCTGGATCTATGGGGAGTCTTTTATCCAAGTCTAGCAGTTGTCCCTGTTTTTTCATTGTTTTGACTGATGCATTGTGGAGTCCCATTATCTCTATCCTACAGCTGTGTTTTAAGTGTTTAAACAGGGAAGGAGCAGAAACTCAAATGCTAGTGTAAGCCAAATGAAGAGGTTTTTTTTTTTCTCTATTCTGCAGGACTTCTCAAAGTCTTAATTTGCTACATACTATACACTATCAATCTCCAGAGAAATCAAGGGTGTTCACTATTTCCCAAACATACTTGATAATGGATGTCTTCAGAGGACTAACATTATTAATACCTTGTGGACATCATGTCTGGCTGTATAAAGGTTGGGAAATGCTAGTATAAGAAGAAAAGCACAGACTTTGGTGCCAGAGAGCTCTGGGTTCAAATCTTAGCTCCAGTGCTTTTTAGTTGGATGACTTATTTACTTATCTGTAAAGTTTTTATTTAATTACATTCCCATGTTGTTATTTTTTCTAAAGGAAACCATGTAAGAAAGGAGGGAGTTTTAAAAGCAATTTTTGTTTCTTCCTTTGTATACCAGGTATCTACCTGGTGGGACTGGTTGTAAGGATTTATAAGTTTACATATGAAAAGCACCTACCATTCTACCTTAAAAGTTTGTGTGGGTGTGACATAAATATCTCACTCCAATGACTACAGCTTCATGGGAGATTAGTGAATCAAAGCTACAACTAAGAACAGAAAGCCAATGTGCTATGATTTCAGCAAAGGGTGGATGTACAATATCATTGTCTATCATTTCAGAATTCCTTTTCTTTGGGACTTCACATCTTTAGCATCTTAAATTGTTATCAAATGACCCCTTAACAGACACTGTTCAAAAGATAATGACACTGAGAAAAAGTAAATAGGTAGAGAGAGAAGAGAACTAACGTATGCTTTGTTCGTCTTTGAGATCCATAAGGAATATTAACATAGTAAGGTCTCCTTTTGGGGGACAGTGGAGCAAAAGTTCATAAAGAAGGTGGAAAGAAAAGGCCAGAGGGATTAAAGATACAGTTCAGATCCTTCATATTCAACAAATAAGAGGTGAGAGGGTCAGATCAGGAGTCTCTTATGGTTTGTGTCCTTCCCCATACTGGGGGGTGGGAGGGTAGGGATAGGGTGGATGGGTTATGGACATTGGGGAGGGTTTGTGCTTTGGTGAGTGCTGTGAAAGATGTAAGCCTGATGATTCACAGACCTGTACCCCTTGGGCAAAGAATAAAAATAAAATTTAAAAAAATAAAGAGGTGAGAGGGTTAGAGCCCCAAGTGTTAAATTCCCGAGCAAACTGTTCTTTCTTGAGAAAAACTTTCAAATCTCTATTTTCAGTCTCATTTCACAGACCAGACATGTTCCAGAAAAGCTGACCTTCATTCAGGCTTTTTTTTTTTTAAAGATTTTATTTATTTATTTGACACAGAGAGAGATCAGATCACAAGTAGGCAGAGAGGCAGGCAGAGAGAGAGGAGCAAGCAGGCTCCCTGCTGAGCAGAGATCCCGATGTGGGCTCGATCCCAGGACCCTGAGATCATGACCTGAGCCGAAGGCAGAGGCTTTAACCCACTGAGCCACCCAGGTGCCCCATTCAGGCTTATTAAGCACACATTCCCACAGGCTGCCATTATGAGAACAGGGATACATTTCCTGGGAGAGAAGGAGTAGGCCTACACATAGCCTATCATTATGTTATAGTGAAAAGAATCCCAAATTTTGTCTGCCATGTAACACAAAGAATAGGATCTCTTCCCCTTATGAGGCTTCAGTTCATTCTTGAAAATAAGGATGATAATGATGATGATGATGATGGTGATAATGTCTTTCCCCAGTGTAATTATCAGGAACAAATTAAACAAGTTTAGTGGAAAATCTCTATTAAACTGCTATCACTCTGATGATAAGAACTATGTTCATCTTGCTCATCGTGGTATTTCTAGGATGGTCTCAGAGTTTGGCCTATGGGTGGCAGCCACTGTATCCATGTTGAAAGGGTAAATTAATACTTTATAAACTCAAAATCCCTGAACAAGTTCTTGTTTGATTTTTGTTCATTTCTTTATATATCTTAGGAGTGTTTTATAACAGTGTTCTAGGACTTTTAGATTTTATTGCATCTACTATTAACTCCATTTAATGTAAGAAAGAGCATTTTCAGATTTAAAAAAATAGGAATAATATCATCTTTTTATATTGGGTAGTTCTGCCCAGGAAAGAACCATTAGTATGGTTGTCTAAAAATAATATTATTAGCATTATTGAGTGCTTACTGTTTCATGCGCTAATAATAATTAATTGAATCCTCATCATTCCCCATGGGACAGCTATTTTTATTACAACCACTACATAGATGAGAAAACTGAAGCACAAAAAGGTTAAGTAACTTTCCAAAGATTACAGAACCAGAATTCACACTGTGTCAAGTGGCTCCACAGCCCTCACCGGTAACCATCATGCTTTGTTGCCTCTCTTAGTTCTTGATACAATCTTTATTTTTCACTAGAAAAGCTTCATCATAAACCCCAGTGGTCTGAAGTCTAGAGAACCAATGATTTATTTTACTTGAGGATTCTTTTTGCTCTACTATCCTTTCCTCCTTTCCTCCTTTTACTACTGACTGACTGACTCTTACTATGAAAATGGCAAACATGCGCCACCAATAGTTCACAGGAACTCAGAACAGCCCTGAGGACAGTGTAAGTGTTTTGGTAATGGAACAGCAGAATGTGAATTCCTGTAGCTCCTCTGATTGCCCTTGAAGAGTATGAAAGCAGAGCTGCATGTTTAATCATGGGGAAAGAATGATAAAGATCACAGTGCCTGGGGAGGGAGCACCATGCAAGTCCAGCAGGGTCTGCTGAACACTGTGTAGTGCAAAAACGTTTTGTTGTTCCTGCACCTTGTGTGCCTTAGATAAGGTCCATCCACCCCAAAACGAAAAGCTATTAGAATCTCTGAGGGTTTGAGGGAGCTTTCTTACCTGTTTCATTTTGTCTTTAGAATATATTTATATTGAGCAACACCTACAAATATCTAGTGTATTTACACTTAAATTTATATGCACTAAGCTCATTAAGAAATTAGACAACCAGTTGTTACTGAAGGAAAGGTATTCTGTCAAAATGGGCTAGTTCTGGGAAGTGACATTCATTTGTGAGATCTGAATGTAAGTCATGACTTAGGAGTTTAACTAACATTAAAATACTGCCCTCCTCATTGTTCTGGTCAATCTAAGGTGTGTTCTTAAGCTTTAGTGCATGTAATAATCACCTGGAGGGCTTGGCAAAACACCAATTGATGGGCCCCATTCTCAGGGTAGAGCCTGAATGGAATTCCCAAATATATTAGTCAGCGTTCTCTAGAGAAACAGAACCACAGGACTGACTGATTGACTGACTTAAAGAAATTGGTTCAGGGGAGCCTGCGTGGCTCAGTCATTAAGTGTCCGCCTTCAGCTCAGGTCATGATCCCAGGGTTCTGGGATTGAGCCCCACGTCATGCTCCCTGCTCAGTGAGAGCCTGTTTCTCCCTCTCCCTCTTTCCTAGCTTGTGTTCCCTCTCTCTCTCTGTCAAATAAATAAATAAATAATAAAATCTTAAGAAAGGAAGGAAGGAAGGAAGGAAGGAAGGAAGGAAGAGAAAGAAAGAAAGCAAAATTGGTTCATGTGGTTTTGGAGGCCAAGAAGTTCCAAGAGCTGCAGCCAGCAAGCTGGAAACCCAAGAGAGCTAATAGTGTAAGTTTCAGACTGAAACTAGAGGCCTGAGGAAAGGAAAGCGATGGTATAAGTTCTAGTCTAAAGGGCAGCAGGCTTGAGACCCAAGAAGAAGTAATTTTTTTTAGTGCCGTTTCAAAAGCAAGAAAAGAGGTGTATACCAGCTCATGCAGACAGGCAGGAATTCTCCCTTATTCAGGCTTTTTGTTCTATTCAGGTTTTCCATTGAATAGATGAGGCTCACCCACATTAGGGAAGGCAATTTGCTTTACTCAGTCTATCAACTCGAATGTTAATTTCATCCAGAAAAGCCTCACGGAACAGCCAGAATAATGATGGACAAAAGGTCTAGGTACCCCAGGGCCCAGCAAAGTTAACACATGAAGTTAACCATCACACCGAGTCTGCTAATCCAGGATCCACATTATAAGAACCACTGCTAGAGAAGAAATGGGGTAAGGAGTAGAAACTCACTATTTGCTTTATCCTTATCATAGAGTCTGATACCTAGGTAGGTACTTTAATAAAAAGTGTATTGAGTGAATAAATAAAGTAATAGAAGAACAGAGGGGATGGAAGAAGGATCTCTATATAAAGAGATCTGCGTGGACATTAAATGGTCAGAGATCTTGCTTGACTACAATATGGGAAACAAAGGCAGAAGAAAAATTATTAAGTTTCCTTTACAGTTCATTGACAAGTCCTTAAAACAGGAAGAGTGACATTCCTCTAGTGACTCAACTGCCTCGATGTTAATACTTTGCTAAGGGCCAAAGGCAATCCTAGCCCCGCCAGGACACTGTATGTCTACTTTAACATATAAAAATTCCTTTGGAAACTCCCTTTATCTCTAAACCCCCCAAGATACATGTTGGCAATCATCCCCCAAGCATATGACCTACTGATATACATCTGAAGGGTCTCATGACTAAGGTTTTATTAGACAGTAATAAATCCCCTTTTCCCAACAATAGCTAGCCCCCTAAGGTCCTGGAAACCTTGCTTCCAAGATTCCTTAGAGACGTATGCTATCCCTAACCCCCTCCCAACTTGACAGTATATAATGGGCTATTCTTCAAGACCCCGTTGCAGCTCTTTCTGCCCACAGGTCCTGTCCCTGTGCTTTAATAAAACCACCTTTTCGCATCAAAGATGTCTCAAGAATTCTTTCTAGGCCATCGGCTTCGAACCCTAACGTTCTTTCCTACATCAGCTAGACCTCGCTTTCCTCAGCCCTAGGGTTTGGCCTAGATTTTCTCAGGTCTTTCATGGCCCCATATTTTTAAGTTCATTTCTAATTTAAAGACAAATTAATGTCTAACAATTACTTAAAACAAGTAATTTATTTTAACCAAGAAAATGAGCTTTTGTTGCAAGCCTCTTATGTGCCAGGTGCTGTGCTAAAAACTTTATAGCATTATCTCATTTGATCCTCACAATAACTCCATTATTTCCATTTTACAGATGAAGAAACTGTTGATGTATCGAGGAAGTGGTTGAGCTGTGATTGTATCTAGGTTCTCTTTAGTTCCAAAACCTTCCTTCTAACTATACTGACTGCACCACAAACATTTATAGAACATCAAACATGGACAAGTTACCACATGAGGGAAACCACAAGGCATTTATCATTTAGTGAGAGCCAATATTTTATTTTTTAAGAAGCCAAATACCTGAAGAAATTTCAAATAGAAGATTGGTCAAAATGTGACTGGAATATAACATTAAGGACTCAGGCAGTAGGTATAGTGGTTTTAAGAGTGTAGATTTCGAGATCAAACTGTATGGGTTTGATTCCCATTTTCATTATCACAACCTGCATTAACTTGGCTAGGTTACATAATCTCCTGCTGCAGCTTCCCCAGCCATAAGGGTGTTTACTTCCTAAGGGTATTTACAACCTACAGATTGGATTACATCCTCACAGGATTAAGTGAATGACCATATGGAAAGCATTTACGTAGTGCTATCCATAGGACAATCAGTATATGAGTGTTTACTATTCTAATTACACCCTCAGCATTTAGCCCAACGCCTGACACGTGAAAGAAAATCTGTATATAACTGTTGAAGAATACCAAGAACCCATGCTCTCTAAAGGTTGTAGCAGTTATCCATGTAGCAGGTAAATTTCCCTATATAATTGATCTTCTGGAAGCTCACTAGCTCACTCTCAGCCTTTGGATAGCTTCTTCCTTTTCTCAAGACACCAAATTCAATACCGTGTTATTACTACCTCTCAAAGTGCGCGCTTATTGCTGACTCAGTGATATTATATTAGTATGGTTTGATGTGCCACAGAACTAAATACAGAGTAAGAAAATGAGAAAAAATAAAACCTGACATTTGCCTGAAATGTCTGTTTTCAGTTCTTATAGCTGAAGATGATTGAAACTTAAAGAGTTTTAAAAAAATTTTAACCAGGAAGAACTTTTGAATTTGCCTTTCAGTTAATAACCTATGTATAAATTTGTATAAATTGCAGGTAATGACTTCTTGTTTTACTTAACGGATCAACTGAATAAAAATCACTTGAAAACAAAACTGCACTCGGACTTTCTCTAAAAAGTGGCACGTTGCCAAAAATTTCATAGCAGAGCATAGTGAGAGCTGTGGTTTGTCCTCTGACATTTAAAAGAATACCTGAACTCTTTAGCACATGGATACTGAATATTCAAGAACAGTCTGAGATTTCCAGTGCTGCTGCTTGCTTCAGCACTTTAATTCCTGGGCTATGCTAGGGTTGCTCATTAGCATTTAAATGGACAGACGAGTCCTGCAGAAACCTAAGATATATGTCACACTATAACTGGCTTCAACTCCTTCAGGGGCTGTGGAGTTTCTTTGCCTCTTCTGATGTTCCAACTTCTCTTTCAACTTTTGCCTTTGTGGATTGGGGATGATCAGTTATCTGCAAGATTTATAACCAACAGCTTTGATGTCAGACAGATGTATGGTGTCAACATTCTGCAATTCAAGAAAATTCTCTTTTTCCTTTAGGATGTACTCGTGTTTTTCTGTCTGCTGACTGCTCACTTTAATATAATAAAGCAAACTTTAGTTCCCTGGGTTTCTCTTAGGAAAATTTTAAATCAGCCCCCATTCCAAGTTGGAACTTAATTTGGTATAATGTCCCTAGCTTCACTAAACCACCAGGCTACATCAGAAAGGGCTCAGTCTCCATATACCTAAAATCCACAGCTGCTCCTGCCTCAGCAGCAAAACCAGAGTACAGATTACTAGAGTACTTTTATTTGGATGTGATTACTTGCCTACTGAAACTCACACTAAATACATAACTTAAATCACTTGTTTCTCAAACAGCCATCATTGAATCTATCTTTTGACCTCAAGAGTGATAAAGTTTAAGTCCTTATTAATAAGGATAACCTTATTATACGGCCTTGTTGGTATAACAATGGATATAGGACAAAAAGCTGGTGGGTTGATGTCATACAAGTGTGCAATCATATTGCTTTCCTATGTGCTTCCTTTAGGGTTGTGTACAAAACACCTCACTAATGATCATTCATTTTCATGGCATCACCTAGACTTGTGCTGTCCCACATAGTAGCCACTTGTTACATGTGACTACCTAGTTAAAATTTGGTTCCTCAATTGTATTGTTCACATTTCAGGTACTCAAGAGCCACATGAGGCTATTGAATTGGATAGTGTTAGATATAGAATATCTCTATCGTTGCAGAAAATTCTATGGGACAGCACTGATGTAGAGTCTTAGGATTTAAGGGGCCTTAGAAAGGGCAACTAGGGCGCCTGGGTGGCTCAGTGGGTTAAAGCCTCTGCCTTTGGCTCAGGTCATGATCTCAGGGTCCTGGGATCGAGGCCCGCATCGGGCTCCATGCTCAGCAGGGAGCCTGCTTTCTCCCCTCTCTCTGCCTGCTCTCTGCCTACTTGAGCTCTCTCTCCCTCTGTGAAATAAATAAATAAAATCTTTAAAAAGAAAGAAAGAAAGAAAGAAAGGGCAACTAACCATTCTGCTTTTCCCAGGACTGAGGGATTCCTGGTATCTAGGATCTTCAGTGTTAAAATTACAACATTTCCTAGAAAACCAGGACCCTAAGAGGTCATTTGGTCCAACCATATACCTAATGCATATATTCTTTCTGCAACATTCTTAACTTTGAACATTTCTGAGCCTGGTAGCTAAGTGATGTTATATATTAACTGGGGTGGCTGAAGCAAGCAGGATTTGGAAAACTATAGTAGAAGATTAAGTTAAAACTAAATGGGTACTGATTTTCACCAAGAGGTAGAAAGTAAACAGGAGCAAGTAGACTATTAAAGAAAACATGATGATGTGGTCCCACCCGCGGAAAGGGAACACATTTCATAAGTAGCCTGTAAGATAGGTAATAAGTCTAGCATCAGAGGCACATGGCTCTGAGAAATGTCTGGTGAATCAGAGTCCTGTGTCATATTAACAGACAGGGTTCTGTTGAATTACTTTTTCCCAAAAGAAACAAATAAATTGCAGTCATTGAATTTAAGAACTCAAAGAAGGCTTGGAGATTTTCTAGTCCAACTCCCAATTTTTCAGAAGAGGGACCTGGTACCCAAAGGGTCTAAATGTCTTTTCCAAGATTCCACAGTAATGAAGAAAGTCCATATCGCTTTTTCTAAGAGCAAAGGCACAGATTAGTCTAAATTCCTGTAAAGAAAATTGATGACATTTTAATTGAGTGTTAAATTTTTATTACGTCTCCATGATTTTTGCTTAATGTTAAAAGTATTTTACTTTATATTATTTTGTATTTGAAGTAGCATTCTATTGAGAAAATTATTAACAAACATGGAATAGGAAGATAGTTTAATGTTATCAGATGGCAGAGGGAAGCAGAACTATTTTTATTTTTCTTTGGCTTATATAACCAGAAGAATGATCACTTGATGAAGAGCATAACAACACTGTAAGGGGGAACTGAAGCCAAATTTAGGCTAGGAAATGGAAAGAGAACACCAAGGACTCCTTAAATATGGTGAAAGCCCAGGACCTAAACAAAAACAGACCTGTAGGTTCAAAGCTGGTTCCACAACTGTGTGATCTGGGGTAAGTTATTTTACCTCTCCATCCCTCAGCAAAATCAATCTATAAAAATATGGATTATAACAGAAACTATCCCATAAGGCTAGATAATATGTATAAAGGACTTAGAACAATGTCTTACCTGCTTAATGATCAATAAATGTTATTAACTACTCTAATTATTATCATTAAATTACAAAACTGACTTCAAGTGTCCATTCCAGATGAATTATATACCAGGGTAATAAGTAACTTGCAGAAATCTTTGTTGAATGATGAATACACAAATTACAAGCCTGGCATTTGTAGCTTATGACTATTGCCTTAATCAGTAACATAAAATACCTACATTCGGACACTTGCCAAAACCATGTTTGACAAATGTCAGTCATTTGATAAACATCTGTACTCATTTCTTATTTCTGCAGTTATAAATCATCATTGGCTTAAAACAACAGGAATTTACTTTTTTTCAGTTACGGAGGTCAGAAGTCTAAAATAAGTCTTCTAAATGGGTTTAAATTCAGGTTGTTGACAGGCGTGGTTCTTTCTTGGAGCTTCAGAGGAGAATTTGCTCCTTGTATTTTTCAGCTTCTAGAGGCCACCTGTGTTCCCTGGCCTGTGGACCCTTCCTTATATCACTCCAGCCTCTTGCTTCCTTGTCACATCTCCCAGTCCTGTCTTTGACCCTCCTGTCTCCTTCTTAAGAATACTTATAATTACATCATTGGGACCTCCCAGATAATCCAGGATAATCTCATCTCAATATATTTAGTTTAGTCACCCTTGCAAAATGTAAACGTTCACCATATACATGAACATTCACAGATTCTGGGATTAGTTGTAGACATCTTTGGGGACATTATCGAGCCTACGATGTCACCCTCACTATTTGATGTTTTCCATGTTTTCTTACCAATATACTATTACTTAATATTCATCTTAAATTGTTTTGTTGACTTAATTTTATCTGTGAACTCATGGTTTCAATGGACTAGTTATATATTTATTAAAACATATTAAAATGATATTATCAAAATTTTGCTTATCCTCTAACTCTTCTCTTGGGCTATGAATGATATTATATAGCACACTTTAGGAAACACTGATTATAAATTCTGCTATAAATTTATATCCCTCAAAGATTGGTCAAAAACCTTCTACAGTATTAGATAATTGGGAAAGTCTAGCCTCTTTTAATGAGTAGCCTGCTTCTGAATTCTTTGAGTTTTTTCCCAGTATTATTTTAGAATACTTGAAGGCATGGTTTTTGAGTCATACTACTTAAGCCAAGCAGAAATTCCTTGCCTTAATGTTAAGTCCTCTACTGTCAGGGAGGTCAATACAACAGCATCTTCTTGAACTGCTTTTCAATCCTTTTGTAAATCCACCACTGGAGATATGACCCATTATGGTAGTAAGCAGTTTTATAGGGAAGCAAGTCATAAATTCCCATTTGAGTTTAGTGCCAGGAAGAAAGATGGTATTAAATTTATTGGCTTTCTTTTATTATTAAAAAACCAATAATAATAATAATAATAATAATAATTAATAATAATAAATAATAGCCCAATTTGTTTCCATTTTTGCCTAAGCTGCTGAACACAGTCAGATTCAAGGTGTAGATGAAATCAGCTCAACTCTGGAATGTTCGCAGCAAGATTCCTTTGCTTCCCATTTATGAAGTATATTGTTTTGAGACCTAGTTGCTTTACTTTATATTGTGTTGAGTCTTGTTTGACGTAATAATATACAAGTCCTATTGTGACAGATATTGTAATTAGGTGGATTTGGATATTTTCTATATAATATTTTTAAGACTTTATTTGACAGAGAGAGAGAGAGCACAAGCAGAGGGAGCAGCAGGCAGAGGCAGAGGGAGAAGC
Source organism: Ailurus styani (assembly GCA_002007465.1). NCBI lineage: Eukaryota > Metazoa > Chordata > Mammalia > Carnivora > Ailuridae > Ailurus > Ailurus styani. The sequence goes on from LNAC01000210.1 coordinate 3,824,452, forward strand.
CGGCTCCCCGCCAAGCAAGGAACCCGATGCGGGACTTGATCCCAGGACCCTGGGATCGTGACCTGAGCTGAAGGCAGTTGCTTAACCAACTGAGCCACTCAGGCGTCCCTGGATGTTTTCTATAAAATAAATTCCTGAATCATGAACTGTATTTGATATTTTAAGAAAGTAATTGTGGTGGGACATAAGAATGTAACCACAGAGAACCTAATCAGGGCCCAGCTGCATCCATCCCCCTGTTTGTACTAAGGTCATGCTTCCCATAGGCTGCTCCCAGATAAGGACTGAGCATGGAAGGGCTACCAAAACAGGTCCATTCCTGGGAGATTCGGAACACTGTTGACAGCTGGTTTTGACTTGAGGGCTCTCTGAGAGTCTTGCTGAAACTTCCTTAGGTTCCACAGTGATCTAGGATCCTTCCATCTGACTTTCCTTCCCTTTTCTTGTTCACTGTCCTTACACCATGGTCAGAAAAATCTGCCTTCTCTGACTCCCATCTCTTTTTCTCTCACTGGTATTTCCTTAATTAAATCTGTATGTATTTAATCCTATTGTGGCATCTACATATGAAAAGACCTAGATTAAGAAGTATTATAACTTTCTGATCCTTAAAATAATCAGAACACCTCAAATGGTTTTTTTTATTTGAAGTTAGATATGTAACTACTTTATACAGTGGTTGTACCAAGTTATTTGGTTGTATGTTTGTATATCTAAAAAGGGCATAATATAAAGATATAATACAAAGCTTTGTTCTGGGATATTTAAACTTGGGGCTTCTTGGAGTATTGTCATGCAGCTTCTATGTGGAATGAACAGCTAAGGTTCTATATCAGTGCAGCATAGTCGGACCATTAGGCCATCAAAAGACTGCTGATAGAATGATGAATGGTGAAAAAGGCTTCAGTGGCTATTACGGGGTTTTGTGATGAGATAGAGTAGAGAGAAAGAGTTATCATAGTGCTCAGGTGTGAAGTAATTGAGACTGGATCTTGCTGACAATTTATTTAAGATGGAACCTGGGAAAACAGAAACCACAACTATACTGATGGCAAAAAACAACAACAAAAAACCCTGTTAAAGAAATGATATACTTTGAACAGCTGGCCTGAAATTTCCTTTTGAAAAGATAGGGTGCTTATGCATAATACCCAACTTGAAGAGGATATAACACAAATAACTTCATGTTTTCTTAAATGCTTCAATAGCAGTCACTTCCTTGTTTTAGCCCATTTTGAGTGACAGGACTTTTAATCTTCATACTTCAAGTCCTGGTGGTATTCCAGGTTGTGACAAAGGGGCAATCTCCCATGCTATAAACTTTAACTCCATGCAGCTCTTTCAAATTCCAGGGTTATTTCTACAGAACTTGAAGTCCTGATTTTTAACATATATGTACACATAAGCCGACAGCAAAGTATATGTTCATAATATTTGGCAGTTCGTAAGGACTAAAGTATTCATCATCCATACATGTTATACACAATGGTCATTTTTCAAGCATCTGGGATGGTACCCTGTGTCATAGCATAATCCATTTAAATATGATTTTATGTGGTATAGACAATCAGAAACAACTGATTTTTCTACTATCATTTTGTTTAGAAGGAGTTGTTTAACTGGTGAGAGTTGAGTCACTGGTGCTGAGCAAGATTACTAGTACATAGTCCTCAAGGGAGTCTCATTTTCTTTTCTTTCATTTATTTAGTTTTAAGATTTTAAATATTTTGAGAGAGAGAGAGAGAGAGAGAGAGAGAGAGAGAGAAAGTGGGGGGAGGGGCAGAGGGAAAGGGAGGAAGAGAATCTTCAGCAGACTACTCCCCACTGAGCAGAGCTCAAGCAGGGGTCCGTCTCACCACCCTGAGATCATGACCTGAGGCAGAATCAAGCATCAGACATTTCAACTGACTGCACCACCCAGGCACCCCGGGTGTCTCTGTTTCAATAAAACATGTGAATCAGATATTGTTGGTAGATAAATTATGTTTGGATGCTGTTATAAAATATAACAAGTTAAGGTATAGTTTAATTTTCTCCAAAGCATTTTAGTTGTCTAAGTAACTGAAAGAAATACCATTTTAAAAGGGCTGAAGTGTCGAAAAAAAAGAAAAGCCATGGAGATGTGGAATTATTTACCTGGTAGTTTTAACTTTCCTTCTTTGTTTTTTAAAAAATTGATACCATGATAATAACTACCTCTAAACGATATGCATATTGGAAAGGAGAGGTCAGAAATTGTGGAAATAATTATAAAACCTAGTAGAATGTTGTGTGGTTATCTTAAACTATTCTGTGTATAGATATTTTTAGTAATGGAAAATACATATCGCTTGAAAGAGGAAAACATTCTGCATTTCTCCTCTACTTTTACTCTACAGCTCCTAATACTTCACTTCTGACACCAGATGTATGTGGGTTTTCCACACCCAACTATTCTTTAGCTTTCTAGACACCAACTAGGTATCCTATAATTTAACTTACTGCTGAATTTGCATCATACCCCACAAGTTAAGGGCTTGGTACCACAAGAATGCCCTCACCCTTCAACTTCAGATGCCAGTCACAAGTCCAGGCTGTCACTTGTGCTTGTGACTAATTGGTTCTAAATCAGAGATACCATGACCCTTTTCCCAAGTTTGATCATTTGCTAGAGTGGCTCCTAAAACTCAGGAAAACAATTTACTTATGAAATTAACAGTTTATTATAAAAGGGATACAACTCAACAATAGTCAGGTGGAAGAGATGTGCAGGATGCGGTTTGAGGGAAGGGGCATGGAGTTTCCATACCCTCTCTGGGCATGTCGCCTTCCCAGCACCTCCGTATGCTCACTGACCAAGAACCTTTCCTAATCCCTTTGATTAAGATTTTTATAGAGGTTTCATTATGTAGGTATGATTAATTAAATAATTAGCCATTGGTAATTAACTCAATCCCTAGCCCTTCTATATCTCCTGAGGTCAGAGGGTGGGGCCAAAAGTTCTAAACCCCTAACCACATGGTTATTTCCCTTAGCAGCCAGCACCCCCACCCTGTGTTTATCTAGGAGTTTTCCAAAAATCACCTCAGTAACATAAACTCAGATGTGGCTGAAATGTGTTTATTATGAATATCAAGACACCTTTATGACTCTTACCACTCAGGAGAGTCCAAGGATTTTAGTGGCTCCCTGCCAGGATTGGGACTTGTTATGAATAACAAGACACACTTCTTTAGCCTTTGTAGCACTTTTCACTTAGGAAATTAAAATGGGGCTCTGGCCAAAAAAAGGGGACAAAGACCAGATATACTTATATTGCTTATCATCTCACAATATCACACAATTACTAAAATCTTTAACCATGGCTCTGATCTGTAACTCAGTTAGAAATGAGATTTCAGTCAAAATCCATTTTGCACTGTGGTATGTTCTATGGTAGTAAAAGAAAGAGCAAGTGTTTCCTAAATGTAAGCCCCCTCCCAATAGTAGCACTCGACAAGAGCCTCAAGTTTCACATTTCCACTTTAGTGGATTGGGTGGAGATCTTACAAAGTTGATATTAAGGACAGTACCATCTGGAAAGAGGCAAGGTAATGAACAAGGAGGATGGGCAGTAAAGAGATTTGATTCATGTACATCTTAAACCAAACTGAAGTTGCTTTTAAGTAGATAGCAGGTAGATAAGCATCAGTAAAATATCACCAGTGCCTCTGCAGAGGGAAAAAGTATCAAGAAGGCAGTTAGAACCTGTAATCAACCAATTACTGAAATGGTTCCTGGAAAGGAAAAGGAGTCCTACAGTCCAAACATTCGATAGCAATGGAAACTAGCAGCCAACAGAAATATATTGTGGTTTTTTCATCTTTGGACTCACTAAGGATGATTACATAGGCAACTCCCAAAGATGACTTACCTGGTGACTATGCCCAGAACATTTTTACTTTACTCTTAATGTCATCATTGATAATTCTGTTTCGGCAATTGTAGTATGACTGCTGTTATTTCAACAGCTGGAATAAAATAGCTTCCGATACAGCATAAAGTCATATTGTTGTGCGTTTTTCTTCATGTCTGAGTACCATTTACCAGATACCTATAACCAGACATAGATACCCGACTTAGATTAGATGTTCTCTAGGAGTCCACTGAGCTCTAAAATTCTTTGCCTCTATGAGGTGCAAAAGACATAGGGCTTTCTTATAGAAGACAAACAAATGGGGACTTCAGGTCCTGGCCAAAATGGAGTAACAAGGAACTGACTTATCCTTCACTTTACACAAATATAAAATCTATGGGGGAAAAACAGTTTTCAGACATTGAACAACAGACTCCACAGGAATGTAATCCCCAAGGAAAGGGACACAAACGAGATGAGCTCTAGGACTTCACTGTCTTACTGCCAGAGAGAGTTTCTGGACATAGAACAAAAAGAAACCGAACACAGTATGGTAGTCTCACTGTGTTGAAAGCACAGAGACTGGAGTTTAAGGTGATCAATTAGATTAGATTTTATGGAGCAGAGCACCAGAGAGAAGAGAACTGCATATATGAGAGAGATTTCCAGAAATTTGCAGAGGGCTCTCTTTGAGTCTTTCAGCTCTATACTAATCAGTGCATATAAATGAAGAAACTACCCAAGGCTGGGGAGGGAAAGAGCTACCAGGAAAAGAACAGTCAAAAAATGTGTAGGAATAGTTCTGCTGGGAATAGTTTGTGTTCCTACTCACCAAAGTAAGAAGATCTTGTAATACACATGACCTAAGGGAGAATCCCCAGAAGGCCTTAGTAGAATGACTAAAATAACCCTACAGAAAAGCTGCTCTGCATCCACTCTAGCTAAGCTTGAAAGATAGTCTCTAACTACTTATTCTAAGTAAGTTAATGGCATGCAGAAGAAAATCAAGTGCTATTTAAAGGACAACAATAAAACCCAGTACCATTAATGCAAAATTAGCCATGTTTAGCATCCAATTTCAAAAACCAGGTATGATAAAGAATCATACAACTCAGCACCCAAAAAAACAACAATCCACTTAAAAAATGGGCAGAAGATTTAAATAGACGTTTTTTCCCAAAGAAGACATACAGATGTCCAACAGGTACATGAAAAGATGCTCAACATCACTAATCAAGGAAATGAAAATCAAAACCACAATGAGATATCACCTCACAGGTAACAGGACAGCTATCTTCAAAAAGATAAGAAATAACTAATGTTGGTAAGAATATGCAGAAAAGGGAGCCCTTGTACACTGGTGGTGGAAATGTAAACTGGTGCAACCATTATGGAAAACAGTAGGGAGATTCCTCAAAATATTAAAAATAGAACTACCATATGATCCAGCAATTCCACTTTTTGGTATTTATTTGAAGACAACTAAAATGCAACCTCAAAAAGAGATAAACATCCCCATGTTCACTGCAGCATTATTTTCAATAACCAAGATATGGAAACAACCTAAGTGTTCATTGATTGATGAATGAAAAAAGAAAACGCGGTATAAATGGAATACTATTCAGCCACAAAAAGAAGGAAATCTTGTCATTTATGACAGCATGGATGGATCTTGAGGGTATTAAGCTAAATGAAATAAGTCAAAGAGAGAAAGACAAATACTGCGTGATCTCACATATATGTGAAATTTTGAAGAAAAAAGAAACAAAGTTTATAGACATGGAGTACAGAGTGGTGGCTACTGAAGGTAGGGGGTGGGTGGGAGAAATGAGTTAAGGGGGTCAAAAGGTAAGAACTTCCAAATCCAAAATAAATAACTCATGGAGATGTAATGTACAACATGGTATCTATAGTTAATAATATTGTATTGTATATTTGAAAGTTGCTCAGAGAGTAGACTTCAAAAATGAGCAGAAAGCTCAGTTGAGAGATTACTGCAGAAGTTCAGTGATATAAGCATTGCTTGGGTTAAGCTAGTAACAGCAGAGATGGCAGAAAGTAAATTTGGAAGGAGTTAACAGCAATAGAAATGAAGGAATGTGAGGCAAGGCATTAAAAAGTAAAACAGCACCAGAAATAAACCACAGGATAATTTGAAGACTGTTCCTAATTAATGCTTTGATCTTAAATTTCCTCTTGTGGAGGGGCCTTAGTAGGATGTGTATTTTCACTGTCACTTATGATTTTATTATTTTCTTTTTTATACTTACTTTCATTTTTGATCAGCTGCTTTTCTGACTTGGTCTACTTCATTTGTATAGTTAATTCAACTTGATTTAACAGATATTATTAAATGATTGATTTATGCAAAGTTTTGTGCTAAACACTGGGAAGATAAAGAAAAATAAGAAATGATACTCTTATTAAGAAGTTAAGTCTGGGGGCACGTGGGTGGCTCAAGTGTCTGACTCCTGACTTTGGTTCAGGTCATGATCTCAGGGTTGTGGGATCAAGTCCCGTGTCAGGCTCCTACTCAGCAGGGAGTCTGCTTGAGAGTCTCTCCCTCTCCCTCTGCTCCTCCCCACTACTCTCTCTATCTCTCAAATAAATAAATCCTAAAACAACAACAACAAAAAAAGAAGTTAAGTCTAATATATGTCAACCTAAAACATTTACTCTTTTTCTCACAATTGTTTTTGCTGTTTTTTTGTCTGTCTGGGGTGACAAAAATCACAGTAGGCAGTTTTATTTGTAGAATTTGATCCAAAAGTCCAGAAAAAATAAATAAGAGGATCTTGAGTCTCTATTATGTTTGTTCACCAAATAAGCCAAAAATAACTTTCACCACTTAAATGCATTTGCAAATAATCTGATAAGGGAAATGTGATTTACAACATGGGAAACTTCTAACAACAAAAGACTTGAATGCACTGCACTGTAGGAAATCTAGACTATGTTAGCATGAATGAACCAAGTGGTAGGTCCAAAATGCACTCCTCCAACCCCTTCCTCAGATGCAGACTTTCATAACTGTCTGTGGTAAAAAACACCAACTCTTGTTCATTATATTGGATGGTCATTTTATCCATTTTTCTCCTATGATGATGAATCCATTTTAAATACTTCAATTATTATGAAAACACTCCAAATCCACAGAATAGCAGACGTTTCCATCCTTGCATTTACAGTTTGTACAAGGATATCCAGTCATGTTCACACTGAGCTGCTAAGTCTTTAAATGCCACAGCTGTCCAGGCAAGTTTTTCTGATGTCACAGGCAATGTTATCAGCTGGGTCACTGACACAGCGGGGAGAGCAATGCCTTTCCAAGATGGCTGTGTATTAACAGCTCAGACTGGAGCAAGTGGCTCATCATCTACCTCTCCTTCCAGACACAGGCACTGCTGGCAGCTGTGAGTCCAATTGTCTCCACTTTGATAGAGCTTGTGTCCATTTAGATCTAAATACTGACTTGTGACCCTGGTGTCACACTTTGGGCAACAGAAAAGGTCAACATTTGGATTCCAGCAATGAGAAGCTGTCTGTTGGCAGATTATCATTTGGTTCTTGCAGGAACAGAGAAAACGCCTGCCTATTGCACTGGAGTTCTCCATGGGGGCAGTTACCAGAGGAGGAGGGCCCAGGCAGACAGAGGCAGTCGAATCCCCTTGCTAGGCTGGTGGGGGCAGAATCACTCCAATGGTATGAGCTCTTAAGGCACATTCATCAGTGTCAATACAGGACTCCATCGTCCTAAAAACTGCTTCTGCATTCACAGCGGTACCAGCCTGGCTGGTTAACACAGCAGGAATGGTTGTGGCACTCAACGATTCCTCCTATACATTCATCAACATCTTTCTCGCAGTGGCTTCCTTTGAATCCAGAGGACAAACGCATTTGTTAGGAGCCCACGGTACTCCATATCTGCTGCCCTCTTGGCAGAATACTCGGCAAACGGTCCTGTTCCCCACTTAGCCCAGTGTGTAGGTGCAGCTGTGTCTCTGGACGGTATTGGTGCAGATGGCATTCCCATCACAGGTGTGCTGCCTACGGCACATTCATCCTATTTTGTACAGGAGAAGTCATCCACATGAATGTATCCTGGGACACAGTCACAGTGATGTAACCCAGGCAAGATGGCACATAGAGTATTGGCATGACAGTAATGCATTTTAGCTGCACACTCATCAATACTCTCATGGCAGGCAGAGTCTCTCTGGACACAGATGTAACTGTTCTTGCACTCACAAGTGGCTTTTGTATTCTAGTTTTTGCACTGTAAGTTTTCACCACATTTAGCTCGGTCTGCACAAAAGTTATAACCTCTACTGCATGTGATCTTTTTCTGAACAGTTCAAAGGAGGGCATTCTTCTGTAACTTTTACTAAAACTCCACCTCAGCATTCCCAGCAGCTCTAAGTTTAAATCCATTGGCCTTCTGCAAGGACTTTTCCTGCATAGACTCACTCGTTTTGGTCAGCAGACTTTACAGCACTGGCCGGCAACGTGCAAGGGGAGGGAGTGAGGGGAGTGACTGAGAGAGGGTTAGAATGTCCCTTGACACTCCACAGCACCATTTGGCATGTTCAGTTCCTGCAGTGATTATCATCAACCCAGGGGAATTGGTCTCTACAGAAAAGTCTACTCACCTGGCAGATCTTGCAATGACAATTTTCCAGTTGACTAAGTCTTGTCAGTGCATAATTTAGTTTTGTAGGCATCTTGGCCAAAAGTTCCTGAAAGTCCATTACCCCTTGCACCAAGCTTAAGAAATCACTGCAAGTTGGATGAGTGTGTTTCAGGTTCAGACACTATGTTATATATGCATTTGGCATAAGGATGATATTCCCATTTTGGATGAGTCCTTTGAATAAGCCCTGCTTTTGGTTTCACTGACCAATGTGACCTTGTGCCACTGTCCATCTACCATCCAGTACAGAAGTGCTCCAGTCCTGGGATTCCCATAGTGGTACATAGTGGTATCGGATCTCATCCCTCAGACCATTGCTCTCCAATTCGAAATAGCTGTGTTCCAGTTCTCAAATAGACAGTATCATCCCTAAAGTCAATGTTTTCTGCTATACAGTGGCCAAGAAGAACAGCTCTTATTCCAGAACAGCTGAATTAATTCTTACTCACATGAGGGACTGCATGGATTTCTGTTTGTATATCTTGCCTTCTCCAGGTTTCTTCAGTTCTTATCCCTTTCCTATATCTTCAAAGTCAGCAGTGTAGCATCTTAGACTCTCTCTCTGCTTCTATCTTCATGCTGTGCCTCTGTCTTGTCTTCACTATTTGACAATAGGTTCCAGTTTCATTCAGAATATTCTCAGAGACTATGTACACCCCTATTTTTGGTAGAATGCCTGATCATTCCTCAGGGTAAGTCAGAAGAACAAAAATCACTGTAGGTATTTTGAACAAAATGGGGTTTAACCCTGGGAATTAAAGACTTACCAAACCATTAAAGGGCTAGGAGAGCAAATGTCAGAGAAGCCCCTGCAAACTTTCAGGAAATCTAGAAGTGCCAGGATATCGGGAAAGCCACCTCTATTGACCTTAGCTGCTTCACCAAAGTGAGTGTTTCTCAGAAAGGAGGATGTGTGGAAGTCACTGGCAAAACTTCACAATAACCATTTCCCAATCCTTGCCTGCCTGCCCATGGCTGCCACTGAGAAATGAAAGAATTTTTTTTCCACTTTATATTTCAAGGAAAAACCTCTCATTGGAGAATCCTACCTAAAACCTGCTGGCTAGGGAATTCTGGCAAATGTACTCCCCAGGATCCACCCCTATAATGGAAGGGAGAATTTAGAAAGAGGGTGGGCATGAACCCGAGCTGAAATACACAACCAGGCACATGTAGATTTGGCATATTGGCTCTGTGATAAAATATTGCATCTCTATAAGCCTCAGATACTCAATTTTAATTTTGTACTCCCAAATAAATTTCCAATTAGATTTCTAGCATTTATATCTTGAATAATACTTTTTTTTCACCAGAATCAGAAAGTACTTAGGGAGTTCAAAGGCAACTAAGCCCTAAAAAAGTATTGAGAAACCGAATATACAAATGGAAAATGGATAGACCATATATAAAAATAGAACTTTGACTCACAGCCTATAGCAGCCTGCCCAGGAAACCAACCCCTCTATGGACAGTAAACAACCCAGGAAGCCAGCCAACTTTAAGTCAGACTTACAGGAAGCCAGATTGCTATCTCTAGTGACAATCCAGGAAGCTAAACAATAATTTCTGTAACAATCCGCCCAAAATGTCCAGGACTTGATTAATAACTGACGGCTTCCCTGCTTTTTGTTCCTACTTCCAGTTCAGGATCAAGCTGAGAAAGTCAAGTGCAGACCCCTAACCAATCACGTAAGATGCCCCGCTTCTAGTTCGCCTGTCTACAGCTTCTGCATGCCAACAACCTCCAATCAGGACACACCTGAGCGTTTTCCTTTTGTCCACTCTAAAGCTTTCCTAACTTTGCTTTTTTCATTTGGTTGATCTTCTTATTTCTACAGTATTGATCAAACTAGGATTCAATCTAAAAAGAAACTGTATTTTGCAAGGGAAGTAATGCATGAACTTCTAGGCACCAATATTCTCATATGGAACAGGCACAATGGCACAATGGTTAAGTGCTTGAGTTGTAGAATCAGAAAACCAGATTTCCAACTTGTATCATTTTCACTGTCTAGCTATATTCTTTAGCACCGTTAAGAGGATTAAACTAGATTAAACTAGATAATGTAAACTACATTATCTAATTTCATATTGTCATTATCGTCTCTTTCCAATCTCATGAAACTCCATCCTGTTCTGCACATAAATTATCTCTTGATTCATTGTCCTTCCTCCATCTGATCCTTCCTGCAGCTCATCTAACAAGAAGCAACCAAATAAATCTTCCTCAACTGTTATCATCTCATTCCCCTACTAAAAAAATTCCAGGGCCTTTAAAGACATCCATAATCTACTTTCCACATCTTCTCAACACTCTCTCTGACAAGAATGACTTTCCACTCTAGCCAAATGCACATATTCACTGGTCTAGAGATATCCCACAAAATCCCATGCAAATGACCATTTTCCCTCCATTGCTCATATTTGAAATAAACCACACCTCCTTTCTCAATATCTGAATTTTACATTTCATTTGCAGTAAAAGCTCAAGTCCTCTTTCCCATTAAACCTTATCAGATAACTGCATTCCAGAGCAATTCCTTCCTCTCTAGAGTACTAAAGCTTTTATTAGATTCACTGAATCATATTCTTATTTGCAATAGATACAACTTTTCATGTATGTATATCAAAACCTCAGTGAGAAAATAGTATTTCTGAAGGCAGGGCCAGTAGTTTATTCTTTTGTGTGTATTACCATATACTTAAGCATAACAACTAAAATTGTTATTCAGAACTATGTTTCTGTTATCGTGCCAAACACTTCATTTTATCTGATTTAATTCTCTCCAGAACTCTTGAGGGAGGGGTTATAATTAGCCATTTATCAGGCAAGAAAATTTAAGTACAGAGAGGTTGAGTTATTTGCCCAAGGTCACAGAATTAGTGAGATGGATTTGAACCACCTAGGTATCTCTGACTCCTTAACAGACTTAGACTATTAATAACACTTTGTGGATTGATTAAACATACTGCTTTATGAAATCTTACTGGATATACATATAAATATCCTCTCTTTATTTCCAGTGTCTCCGTGGGAAAGACAAATATGGGATTCATTTTAGAGATCATATATTTCTACAGTAGAATCAATTTCCTAAGACAGTTTTCTTTAATCTGTGATAGAAACTTGAAATAAGCAGAAAGACATCAAAAAGTACAATTACTTCACGATGTAGGTTGTTCAGAATTGAAATACTGCAGAACAAACCACATGAGGCCATGCAACATCTTTCTATTTGTCATTCATTCCTATTTTGAGCAGAATTTGGGTGCCATTATTCACCCAAAATTTTAGGTGAGTTTTAGGATATATGTTTTAGTTCCCAGCTAAAAAGAAGAATAGTTGTTATTTATAGCATTTCAATAGTATATGAAGATCAAAACTAATATAAAATTTCAAATATTGAATATTCCATAAAGCTTTCTTGTGAGAGAGGGGATATTTTTGGCTTTTTGATTCATTTGTTTTCTACCTTGTCTCTCTCAATAATCTTGGTATACATTCATTTTTAAAATGGTGTGGGGAGGTAAAAGCATAGTAGGGTTGGAAGAAAACCTTGTCCAAAGTATCTTACAGTTTTAAATTCTTTAATCAGAGAAGTATATGAACTCTCTGAGTCTTACCGAATTAAAAAAATAAACACAAAAAACCATTTAAATTTTAAACCTGACCATTCAAGAATATTAAACTGAGTTGGCTCTTTCGGCAATCCATGGTAAAGGAAATTTGGGAAAATCCAATCCTGACAAAGAAATTCTAATTCAAAGAGGATAATGTTAAATAAAGATCTTTCACAAAATACAACTAAATTATAAAGAGGCTAAATCTTTATTTTATTCTTGTTTGTTCTATAAAAATACAAATGTATGGAAAGGAAATGAAAATTTCAATCAACATTCAGTGGTAATTAAAAGCAATTGTAGTCCTCAGGCTGTTTCTTTCCAATATGATCCAGTGATCAGAAGGAATTGGAAATGATTACATTTTAACTGGAAACACATTTCTGTCCAGAACTGAGCTTCGAAGCATGAAAAAGGCACAGTGGTGGCCCCTGTTTGTGTTTCCATCTGGGGCTCTAATTTGAACTTCAGTGATTATTCTGCCAGACTTCTGGCTGTGCTAAGATCCAGAAAGTCAAAGCCAGCATATTCTTGTATGCTGTTTCATGCAAAAATATAAAATTGCACCAATTACCATGTTTGCATTTTGTAGAATGGCTCTATTTAAATCGATTATAGGTTAAACAAGAGCGTTTGTAAAATTCGCAGCTCAGAATTAATCTGGCTTTATTCCAGGGCACCCGATCTGAAAAGTAAGTGATTACAAGCACTCTTAGAAAAAAGTTAGCAATGGCCTATAATGGAAAACAGTCTGAAACAATTAAATTTACCCTGCGTTTTAAATTAAGAAATTCATCCCATTGGTGGCCTTTCATTTGAAAAATTTCATCAGATCCCATTAAAAATGCTCATCTTCTTCTGATATTCAGTTGGTGTTTCCAAAATGACATCATCATCAGTGATAAGGATAAAAGCAATGAAAAATGTAATGCCTCATGCCAGGAATTACTTGGTCACAGAAAGCACCTAAAAGCTGTTGTAGTTGTTCTGACTTCACAGCTCCAGGAGCTGGGAATTTTGTTTTCTATGGCCAGGAGAGAATGATGCAGTCATAGAAATCCTGAGGGGGAGAAAGAGGATACCTCTGTGGTCCCTAAAGAGCTTGGAAATTTACTATATTTGACGTGATATATACAGTCCTTTTATTTTCTTATTCTAAACACACATGAATCTTTTTGACAAATGAATATCTGCTCCTGATTCTTGTTTTGAGAATCTAATCATTACTTAGAACTCTTATATAAAATTTTAAAGGATATGATGTCATTCTTGGGGTTTTCAAAATTTCTTTAGAAGGCATGAAAACTGAATGCCTATAAAATAACAGAGTAAGATCGTCCTACCTCTATCTATAATCATTCAGAGATGTTTTATTACCAAAACACTTTCCTCAGAAAGATAGAGGGGAGAAATGCTCTAATGGGAAAAGCAGATTATGAGTCACAAGAACAAGTTAGATGCTCTCAGATGGCATATTCTTTTCATTCATTTCATTTCACTCCACAAATTCCTATATAATACTTCCTATGTTCCAGGTACCATTCTCAATACTTTTCAAATATTAATTCACCTAACTCATGCATCAACACCATAAAAGAGGTGCTATTATTAACCTCACTTTACAGGTGACACTGAAAGAGAGGTTAAGTAATTTGCCTAAGATCATACAGTTGGGGAGACAAAAGAAGTTCTGCAGTCCATCTCATGTTTAAAAGGAACCCTGATAGTGTGAACAAGCCCAAGGCCCACATAAACCATCAACAAAAGCTGTTCAATGGCATGGACTTTGAGAGCAAATGGTAAAGTCATCTCATATTTGGTTTTATGAATTTTATAGCTTAGAGGTGATTTTTCATGTTTGTCATGTAAAGGGTAAGATTTTCAAATGCCACCATAAAATCTCTAGCTGTGTATGATGAGAAAAATATACAAAGTGAGATGATTTGTCTGTCTGGCTTTTCTTATTAGCATGTGATAGCAAGGCTAGATCTTTAAAATATAATGCTAAAATGAAAAAAGGAAGAAAATGATATATAGATATAAATATCTATATATATCACAGTACCATTTATGTAAATCTAAAAATATATGCATATATATGCCATAATATGTGTCTTATAAGTATATACACAAACCCAAAAATGGATATATAGCAAACACATTAGAAGAGTTTAAATAAAACAGGAGCAGAGTTTTATAGGGACCATTAGTCATAGACTGAGATTTGTAATTAACTCAATTCCCTGGCCCCAAGGTCTGAGGCGAGGAGAAGGCATTTATCTATTTATCCATGCGTGTATAGAGTCCTCTTATCTATGTATGCATTCATGCCAACAAGAGAAAGTGAGATTGTTTTCTGTGTTGCTGATACTCACTAGATTATTTTATTATATAATAATTATTAACCCTTGATAGCAGCAGTTCTCCCACATTTTGGGCTCAGGATACTTTACACTATATAAATTATTAAGGACTCTAAAGAGTTTAATGCCTAAAGAGATATGTCTATATCAATTTATGTCTATTGATACTTATCATACTAGAAATTAAGACTGAGAATATTTAAAAACTTAATAATTTAAAAATAACAAGGACAACCTCATCACAAAACCTATCTATTAATATAAATAACCTATTTTAATAAAAATAATTATATGTTCCAAGACAGAAAATCTAGCAAGAGGGAGTCATTTTTACTCATTTTACAAATATCTTTGATATTTGGGTTAACTAAAGACAGTTGGATCCACATATCTGCTTCTGCATTCTATTTTGCCATGTGTTGCTTTGGTTGAAGTATATAAAGAAGATCTGGTCTCACGCAGGTGTGTAGTTAGAAAAAGAAAGAATATTTTAGAGGCCTTTCAGATAATTGTGGATCTTATTTTTTTATATGACAACAAAACATTGACAAGTTATTAATGGTTATTGCAATGTGGAATCAGAAACCGTATCAATGAACTTTTTGTACTGTGCTACACTAACATTCACTGATGGATGTTATATTTTGAATGGATCTTTTTACACATGCATGCTTTGTAACAACATGCATTGATCATTTGAAAATTACAGGTTCACTGAGTGATGCAGATCTTCCAAATCTTGACACATTTCATTAAGCAATATCAAATATCACATTTGTTAATATCCACGTAATAAATACAAATCTCATCCTAAAAGTCCCTTTTATGAGGGAAGCATCAAGCTCAGTGGTAGATATATATTTTTCCAAAGTTTGGATTTTCATTTGAAAGCTAATGTTATCATTGGCACTTAATAAAAATCATGTTCTTAAGGTGACATACCCACTTTATTCATTTTTTTAAAGATTTTATTTATTTTTTTGAGAGAGAGAGAGCAAGAGTGGTGGGGGGAGGGACAGAGGGAGAGGGAGAAGCAGACTCCCCACTGAGTAGAGAGCCTAAAGCTGAGCTCCAACCCAGAACCCTGAGATCATGTCCTGAGTGGAAGGCAGACAGAACCAGCTGAGTCACCCAGGTACCGCACCCCACACTTCATTCATTTTTGATAAAATGATAGTTTGTAGACACTCTTTTAAGTAAAAGTGTTACTCAGCCTGCAACTCAAACAACGGTTTTTCCTGTAGACAACTATTGTACTTTGGTATGCAGAAGAAGTACTTGATGTGTATAGAATACTTAAAAGACATGTAGTCAAGGGCTGAAATTTCATAAATTTTCACTGTTTTCCACTGTCCTGTCAAGGGCATTCTTAAGTCAGACATCTTTTTTTTTTTTTTTTTAAACGGTGAATACATGGCAACAAAGAACACAATGTCTGATGCTATTTACTTGATTTACCTGCAAAGACACCAGCAGATTTCCCTACCACCGGCACATAATAAGTAGAAAATAACATGTTACCATCATTACAAAAATAGTTTTGATGTCACAGGATCCCCAGGGGTCCAGAGACAGCACCACTACTCTGCAACACGAGCTCTATTCAAACTCAGCACCTAAAGAATTTACATGCTAAACGTATCCTAAAATACCTAATGAAATCTGGATCAGGTACTATCTGAGTCTCAAGTAAGAGTGAATCCAGAGTTTTCAAGACCATCTGTTCCTTAATTAATCTTGTTTGCCTTAGTGATGTTTGGAGCATTGATTTTAAAAAAGACAAATATTTAAGTGAATTTTCAAACTTTCTTAACTTCCAAAATTCCCAAGGATTTCACAGCTTCCCCAATGAGATTACCAGTTAAATCAGTGAACAATTTTTTTTGTTTTATGGCTTATTCAGAAGATGGCTCTGAGGCTGTTTCTGATCTGAGCTGGGTCACTGATCAATACTTAATCAACTCACACACTACAATTCACTAAATTGATTTTTTGGAGTTGTCCATCTAATTCTGGTTCCCAGTCCACCCCTACTACATTAAAATCTACAGAAACACAAGTGTTTCTTGCCCCAACTATTCTAGTTCTTGCCTTTGAAGCAGGCTCACAGGCTCCTGAAATTGGTACTCTGAGGATATTTTCTCTGTTTCTGCACCTTCCTCCTCACCCCCCACCCTTTACTTTTAGTGGTTATGGGGTGGCCCCTTTTCATATAAGCCAGGTAAGGAAAGTACAAGTGCCTTATAATGTATATAATACATCAAGAACATGAATAAATCCCAGCTCACATTTAGTCAATGAACACTTCCCGAGAGCCTCATAAAGACACTGGACTGATGCAGAGGATTTAGAAGTAGGAAGAAGAGCAGCAACATTATAAAGAAGGTGAAGTTGTAGTGCTTAGCCTCCATAAACTGAAAACATGTTTGAGAGAAACAGCTCAGACTCATGTGAAACGGCAATAATGAATGGAGGCAATATCCATTGAAAAGTCAGATAAGCAATGCCAAGTCAGTGCTGTTCTTACAACTCCAAACCCATTCCTGGTTGCATGGCCTTTGCACTTGATGTTCCTCCAGCCTGCAAACTTCTTCCCTCAGTGCTCCACACTTTATGCATCTCTCTGTTCAAATGTCACTTTAGCAGGGGGGACTTCACACTATCTAAAATAAGATCCCCCATTATCTGTTTCTTCCCCTGTTTTATTTTTCTTCACAGGAGCTATCATATCTGATATATTACATATTTATTTTTTTTGCTTGATATTGTCTGCTTTACTTCATTCCAATGTTGGTCCCCAAGGGCAAGGACTTAATTTTTCACTGCTATATCTCAGGGCCTATACAGCTCTTGGTACATAATAGGACACAATAAGTATTTGCTGTTTGAATGAATAAATGAGTGAATGCTATAAAAGCTCAGAGTGGGGAGAGGAGATAGAAGCTCGGAGCGGGGAGAGGAGACCAGTGGCGCTAACCAGGTGGTAAAGAAACATTTGGTAGTCTGAGGTTTGAGCTGGGCCTTGAAGGGTGTTTCTCATATGCAGGGCCAATGAGCAGAATAGTCTACCTGTTTTATAGGACTCAGGTGAGATGCAATCTTCTCAAGCAAGGCTTGATGGGGCTCTAGGACTGGATGACTTGCGGCTGCTTTTGGGTCCCATAATCCTCCACGTTCTCCGCTATGTTAGAGTTCACTCTAATATATTTTATCTCCTATTTACTTGTCTGGCTACCCCAATAGAATATTCACTCTGGGATGATAGGGGCAATGTCTTATTCATAGTTGTATATTCAGCCATAGCATAGATCTTGCTACCCCCTAAAAATATTAGTTGACTGCATAATTTATTAAACTAAGCAGCAAGCTCAAGTAGTGGAGTGGGTAAACATAATATGGACCAAACCATGGTTTGTGAAGCTAAGACACAGAATGTGGGTCTTAAGCAGGGAGATGCTATGACAATCTATTGTCTTAGCAAGGCCAATATGAGCATGTGACCAAGAGGAAGGAAGTGAAAAAATAATTAGCCTGCAAGACAAATTGTAACCATATTGCAATGCTCTAGGCACAAAATAAAAAAGGGCTGGACCAGCCTGGTAGCAATGGGAATGTTCATGAAGGAACAAATGTAGCCCAATGTCACCGATTTGATATTAAGAGCAACCATAGATGAGTGCACATCTTAATCCTGGATGACTATGGAAGGCTGATGCAGTCACTCCAGCCCATGTCCCAAATCTTCAGCCTCCTAAGAAAAGAATTTTTGGCCAACTATTCACTGTAATGGCACAATTTTTTTTATTTTAGTGTACTTAATGGTAGACTCTGCCAAAGTTCATTTTTATAACCTATACTCTGATATTAAGCTTTTAAACAAAACTTTAAAATTCTAAGATTAAATCTGTTTCCTGATTGCTGACAGTTATCTATGAAAAGAAGTTAATCTGTAGGAGATAAATGTAAAGATAAGAAAATATTAAATTTCATCAAATTCTTCTTTGGAAATATCACAGAATTCAGGGCTTCAAGAAACCTCAAAGCAGATAAAGCAAATAGGATTTCTTTCTCATGAGAATTATCTAAAGCTGCATATGGGCTCAGTGATTCATGGGTTAGGCTAAGGCAGGGGGTAGAGGAAATGGGAGCACAAGTACCAGATTTTTTTCTCTTCCTGCCTTAAAGTTCAGCTCTGGTGCCTTCTCTTTTGCAATTAAGAAAGTTGCAGTAAATGGAGCAAATGAGAAGCTACCCAAGGTCACAGGGCTGATCTGAGGCATAATTAGATCTAGAATGCAGATCTCCTGACTTTCAGGTAAGAAAGCAGAATTAAAAAAAAAAATTAAAGCAGTACTTCTTAATACGAAAGGTGAGCTTCGGAAACCAAGGAACAACTTTGTTTTTCTATATTTCCTCCCCAGCAAAAAGGAAAACAAGCAATGAATAATCAGAAGTATTTTGGAGGTCATAACAGGATATAAAAAATCTGAAATGCTAGAAAATCCATGGGAAGAAGAGGTTCAAAGGTAAGGTCCCAACTGGTTTCATACCAATTTTCTCCTTTGTATTCAGAATCTGGATCTCTATCACTGTCACTTGTATTTTTCTAATGAAAAGCATACGTGGCTTAGGATTAGGATATTAGATCTATCCTTTCTATGCTTGTGCGGTTGCATTTTTCAGCTTCACATAGGATAGATCCAGGGGTTCATATGACATCATCTTAATTTAGTCTTGTTTTTCCTTCTCTGGTCTCTGCTTCTTTTCTTCAGTTTTTAGGACTCTTCACATGGCAAATCCAACACTATCCTATCTTCTTAACAACCACAGCCAAACGTCTCTTTTCAAAGTTGCAACAAATGCCTCCCAAATTGAATTTCATTGCTTTTATTATGTCCTAGGGCCTTCTATGAACCAATTATTGTGATTAAAGTAGTGATAATTGACCAAACATGGGTCATGAGCCCACAGATGGAATGAGTAGATGGGACAATTGCATCCAAATTTCATGGACCTTAGTGAGAAAGAATAGTTGTCCTAGAGAAAAATCAGTGTCTTAGCAAAAAGAGGGAAAACAGATGTTGGGTACACCTTGACGGCAGCTGTCCACTATACCAAAGTGGATTCCCTCTAAGGAAACATGTGACTGGAATTGGGTCTGGAATGTTTTCATGAAATGAAGCAACTATACTGGTCCTGTTCTACCTCTCTTCCTTCTTTTCCTCTCTCTGCATATCCTTTCTATTCTTTCTGAAATATGTGTTCAGCTTAAGCATAGTGTTTGCTTTCTTCTCTTTCTGTGCTCTTTCAGCTTCTGCACTGGCTGCAAGTTGCCTCATTCTCATTAGTTTCCTAATTCCAAATTCCTAAGAAAGGAAAATGATTGCTTAAAACCAATGTGTGCCCACATCAAAGGTGATATGCCACAGGCTAGACATTACAATCTATGGATTGCCTATCAGTCCAGTGCTAGCCCTTATTCTAATCAGTTTAATGAAGGTGGGAAAAAATGCTTTCAGGCCCCTTGGGCAGTAAAGTGAACTGGAATAATAGCTTTTGTTACCAAACACAGTATTGACCTAGTTACTTCACTTTCCTTCTTTTCAAATCAATTACTTTACACCTTCTAGTACCCTCTCATCACCCATCTCACTGCATTCTTCCCTGGGAAAACATGCAATCAAAAAGGGACTACTTTATTTTCTGAACCACAAATCCACTAATCCACATTCCTATCTAAGGCTGCACCCATCACTTGTGCTGTGAATCCTATCCCACTCCCCTTTCCAAGGATTTCCCTCTAACCATTATCAGTTTCCTAAAATGTATTATGTATTTCTCTATGTCTTTTCATATTTTTTATGTCTTTATCAGTGTCTTTCAATTTATGTCTTTCCACTAGAAAATCAGCTCCTTGAGACAAGAATCCTATGTGCTTAATTTAACACTATTCCCAGCACCTAGATTAGTGATCCACAATTAATTTTTGTTGTTTGATTAATTTGAGCATAGTAGCTGCTCAATAAATAGAACTACTCTTTCTCTTATTCCCTTCCCTTTATGTTTATTTGCATTTATTTGGAATAATTTCTGTTTAGAGAAACTTCACTATAAACAAAATGCAGATAAAAATCTATTTGATAGAAAAAGCATCTTTATTTTGTTAATCTTGAAGATAACTAAAATACTGATGTGTATGTTTTCCAAAAAGATGTATATGTTTTCCTACTGTGTTTTTCAAAAACTGCATAGACCAATCAGTAAGTCCAGAATGCCCTCAAATTGAGCAGCTTTCTGTTATGTATATTTCAGGAATAAATAAAATAAATGAAATGATATGAAAAACTCTTAAGGAGCTTACAATATAGTAAGACAACCAAAGTAGTATATGGAAGGATGGTTATCATACTTTGGTTTATAAAAGGAAAGATTTGAAATAATCTAAATCCTTACCAAAATACTAGTCAAATAAATTGCAATTGGTGAAGAAAACTATTTATTGTCGTATTTCTGTAATAGCAAAAGACTAGGGAGAACCCAAATGTCCATTAATTGTGGACTATTTGAATAAGCCTAAAGTAACACCAATGAAATGAGTACCATGCAGCTCTGATTACAAAGATATATCATTAAACGAGAAACACAATGTGTATAGTATGTGTATTCTGTGCCATTTTAGAGCTAAGAAATACAGGGACAATATACATACACACACACGCACACATATTTACCTTTTTTTCCCCCATACTTATCTTTTTTAAAAGAATGTCAAGATAAACCAAAAGCTAATAACAATGGTTAACTTTAGGAGAAAATGGGAATTGGGTAAAGGGTTAGAGAAGAAAGTTAGATCTTTCAAAATATTTTGTAGATTTTACTTTGGAAACAAATAAACGCTTTGCATAATCCTAAAATAACAAAACTTAAATACCATACCCTAAAATTAGAAAGCTGAAAGCAAATAATAACCATTTCTTTTTTTTTTTTTTAGTTTTCTGGGTTAAACACCCAGAAAAGAGTTATTTCAAAGTGACTTTAAAATGCTAACTTTTCTGTATATCCTTGGTAGGTTATAGTCTAAGGACAAAATAAATGCAAAAGAGTCTTCTAAATAATCAAAATTCTACTAAATAATCATAATGTTAACATTAACATATTGTCCTTCTGAAATTATTATAAGATAAAACAAATAAATAATTATATCATTCCATTTAGGAACCATGGTTTTTGGTGAAAGTGGAATAAAACAAATATAAATCAAATAAGTAAAAATCCTGTAACCAAAATTTGATTTGGAAATATTAGTATATACTTCTCACCTATTTTCATAGTTTTGACTACTGAAAAGATCTAGAAACAATGGTCCACTCAACAACTAGACTAGAGATTCTAAATACCATTCTCCATTAAAAAGAACCTTGGAGAAATGGCAGATTTCAAATCTAGGGCAGGAAACATACAAGATGAACATGGAGCATTTCTTCATTCTAATATGTCCTGAAAAGAACTCAAGAACTAAGTTGAAGACTTAGGTGAAGACTCTTACCACCCAATAACAAGATGATTTGAGCATAGCAAGAAAAAAAGTAATAGCAAGAGGCCTGAAACATAGTAAATATGTTTTAAAACCATAAAATAATATTTTACAATACTTTTACAATAATACTTTTAAAAAGTCCATTGGTGAACTTTGCCAGGTGATAAGGAATTAGCTCATTACTCTGAATGATAAAGAATGAAGCATTTATATCCCTTTCCTATACTTCAAGGTAAGCAAATAAATACTTGATGCAGAAGAGCTGTCCTTTATAGAAAAAATTCCATCTAATAAACGAAGAAGCAATTATAAAAGTGGATTATCTCAATTTTTTAACCCCTAATGAAATAATTGATTTAGATGGGGATCATATATATTTGCTAAAATTGCTAGGTGAAAATCTGATGAGATGAAAAGATTCGGCTGACATTACTTAAAAAAAAATCAATCAATCACAAAAAGAGAAACAACTAAGCACATGTCCTCCCTGATATGATGTGATAGGAAGTAGACAACATTATCTATGAGGTATTCCTGAAAAAAGAAAAAAATTAAATGTGATTCTGATCAATTTATAGAAATACAAGGGACTGAGGAACACAATAAATGATACCATGGGAACACGAATTAGCAAAATTCATAATATGAGATACTCTATAAGTTTCCTCAATAAATGCAAATAGAACAAACAGACAAAAAATGAACCTATATATTAAAAGAACACTGGAGGGGCACCTGGGTGGCTCAGTCATTAAGCATCTGTCTGTCTTCGGCTCAGTTCGTGATCCCAGGGTCCTGGGATCGACCCCCTCATCAGACTCCCTGCTCAGCGGGGAGCCTGCTTCTCCCACTCCCTCTGGTGCCCCCCAACCCACTTGGCTCTCTGGCTCTATCTCTCTGTCAAATAAATAAATAAAATCTTGAAAAAAAAAACAACACTGGAGATGTAACAACAAAACACAATATATAAACCTGCTTGCCTCCCCATTAAAGCCTACCAACTGTTAAAAAGCAGAGTGAAAAAGAGAGATAGAAAAGAATTAACATATGATGTCCTCAATACCATTACTACTTTTTTCAGAAGTGATATTATATTTGGGAAGATGTTTTTAAAAAACCCAAAGAATCCATATCTTGCACAAGTTCATAGTGTAATATTTACAAATAAATGAGATGTTTGAGATTTACTCCAAGATAATCTAGTATATAGAAAGGAAGGAAATGGGGATAGAAGGGGAGATGAAACAGACTGGCCTTATGAAGCTGGGGGATGGGTGCATGTCAATTCATAATAGCATTTTCCCTACTTTTATTTTTAAATTTTTAATTTTTAAAAAATTTTTAAAATATTTTACTTATTTATTTGACAGAGAGAGAGAGACAGCAAGAGAGAGAACACAAGCAGGGGGGAGTGGGAGAGGGAGAAGCAGGCTTCCTGCTGAGCAGGGAGCCAGATGAGAGGCTCAATCCCAGGACCCTGAGATCAGGACCTGAGCCGAAGGCAGAGGCTTTAACCCACTGAGCCACCCAGGCGCCCCACCCCTCCCTACTTTTTATATGTTTGACAATTTCTATAACAAACATTTGAAAAAGTCATCTCAGTATCTTTATTCCATTTTCTTTCAGTTTTTTCTGGAAAACTATAGTATGACTCATGGAAATAAAGGACAATGAAAATCCCTTTTCAGAACAATATGAAATCTTAATGAATTCCATAAGCATTAAATCTTCTCTACCCTCCATCAGTTATTTTGAAAGAAGACTATTTCACACATCAACTGTCACGAAATCGTTATATAATGGACTCTTGACTAGAAGGTTTTGCTTTTGCATGAAAGAAATACAATAACTGAGTAAGAAAAGAAAGCCATGGATTTAAAAAATTAAAAAAAGAACACAGATTGGTTTCCTCTAAGGTAACATTCTATTAATTTGACTCTCAGTAGGACTAAGGTATATTTTATAATTTGCCAAACATCTGTCACTGTATAGTGACTAAAATTGTGATTTTTTTTCCTGTAAAATAAAAACAATAGAATATCTTTCCTTAGACTGAAATCAATACCCCAAATCCTTCCAATCTACTTTTCTTTTTTTTTTTTAAGATTTTCTTTCTTTCTTTATTTGACAGAAAGAGAGAGTGCACATACAGTCAGGGGGTGCAGCAGGCAGAGGGAGAGGGAGGAGGAGGCAGAGGTAGAAGGAGAACATGGGGCTCCATCCCAGGACCCTGGGATTGTGATCTGAGCCTAAGGTAGCCGGGTAACCAACTGAGCCACCCAGGTGCCCCCCACTCCCAGTCTTATTTTCTGTAATAAGTCTGTCATCTGTCCTATCCCTGAGCTGACCATGACTTGGCCTTTCCCAACCAAATAGACTGACATCACCATCTTGAATCATGAAGATATCTTAACTCTCCTAGGTAAATAGAATAAAATGATTCAAAAGAATGAATGCACTGAAGCAACTGAGGGTAACTAAAACAAACTTTACACAGTTCCACATTTCTAGTAAGCAGAAAAATAAAGACAACACTTAACAAATGAAGGATGAAATAGAAGTGTGATGTTACCACCAACATGTTCAGAGCAACTCCTAAAAATTATATACCATGTCTGAATGAAGGAAGAGATATTTTTTTCATATATGGAGACTATGCTCATGAACACATGTGTGTATATTGTCATAGTAGAGGGAGTATCACAGAATCCCTGAGAGTTCTGCCATGTTTTTATCCTGAAAAATTCTTAGGAAGGCAATGCCCCTATGCCACTTTATAAGCAGTACAACAATATGTGGAATAGTCATAACTCCAGGGATCTGACTTCTTGGGTTCAATTACCACCTTTACTATGAACTAACTGTGTGGCTAGGGGTATATTACTTATCTATCCTGTGCTTCAGTCTTGTCACCTATGAAATGAAATTATTTAGCCTTGAGACATAATATTACTTTCTTCCCAGGTTTTCATGAAGATTTTCTTGATGAAGCACTTAATGAATGAACTATGCACAGCATGGCACTGGTAATAAGGCACTGCATTTGGCGCATAGCTACCAAAGGGAAAGGCTCCATCACACTGACAATTTTTTTAAACTTACTCCATATCTTCATTTATTTAACAAAATAATTGTTGTGACTCTGCTATATGCCAGACTTTTTACTAGACTATGGCAATAGCATGAGATACTCTTCTTTTCATTGTATTTACTACTAAATGTGGTGTGTGGAAAGAGGGAGGTTATTTCTAAGAACAAGCCCAATGATTTTAATACAAAACAAGGATTTCTGTGAGGTTGTCCTTACAGGAAGTACAGACTGAGGTGCTAAAGAAACATGTTGCTCCATTATATTAAAATTTTTTCAAAGACAGTTGTAAAGTGATAGGAAAGGAAAGACTAAACTTTGGATTAGTGATTTCCTGAGTTTGCTGTCAGTAGTGTCACTCATGGTTACCACATATTTATCCATTTATCAGTCGATGGACATTTTAAATCATTATATTTGGGTTGAACTTCTTGTCAACACAGTATTTGTCATTGGCCAGTCCATCATCCATTGATTCCTTTCTACATGATAGTAGAATTCTGGCTTCTAGTGGGTTACATTGTCACCTGGAGTAAAAGACTACAGTTTCCAATCTCCTTTGCTGTCGGTAGTGGCTACCCACCTATGTTCCAGACAAAGAGAATCAACTAGAAGTGTGTGGGACTTCCAGGAAATTTTCTTGAAGCAGGTGTGATGGCACTTCCTTCCTCCATCCTGCCTCCTGGAGTGTGGATATGATAGCTGGAGCTGGTTCCACCTGGACCACAGAGCCATATCCTGAGGATGGCAGAGTAGCTGGATGGGAGTCCAAAACCTGTGGAACTCTAGAGCTGCCTTTCAGCCCAGGACTTCTCGCTTCCAGATCTTTTCAGGGGGGTGATACATAAAGCTCTGGCTGATTTTAATCACAAGGCTTTTGTTTTGATTTGTTTCATTATCTTTGTTGTTGTTTTGCTTATCACATGCAGTCGACCAAGATGTTTAGATATGATCAGAAACAACAAACATTGGCTGAAAAATACATTTCATTTGTCAATGTCTGTGCCAATCCATATGCAGGTGAGAGGAGAAACACAGATTGCAGAAGATGCTTATCTGAGATTGTGACAGATTAAGAAAATATATCAACCAAGTAAAGAAATAAGGCATACAGTTTTGGGAGGATTATAAGAATCAATACATGGCCCTGAAGCATCATTAATATACTACAGTGTAAACAGTATAGAGAAATTCTTGAGAGACTTCAGACAAAAGAAGTAGATAAAGTGAGAAGAAAGGACATCTGGAGATATTGTTAATGGCTCTGGAGCATGAGGAAAGGAAAAATTTATGCAATTCTTGGGGCTTGAGAATGAGCCAAAGTATTTTGGCAGCTGAGCACTGAAAGTCAGTAATCTATAATAAGTGAGAGCCACTACTCCAAAATTGTTCCTAGAATGAATCCACTCTGAATTTAATAAGGGAAACGTTCCCATCCATACTGAGAATTATTAATTTAATGGCAACCTTTTTATTTTGTTTGTTTCACTGGTTATGGGTCAAGGCATGCACACTGATTTATGTTCTAAGAAATTGTTGGTTTTCTCTTTTGTAATAGCAAATGCAAATCTAATGCAATCAGCACTAAAAATCCTGTCAGTCTGGCTGACCTGGAATTGTCTGTTAGAAGCTGATTGATGGGTCTCATGTTGTGTTTTGTGTAACAGCCAGAGCATGCTAAAACACTTGCTTCCACTTTGTGGCTGGCCATCTCTTCAATAGCTGATTTTTTAAAATAGATTTTTAATTGTACGGCATATCTTGTATGTATATGCAACCCCTTGCTATTTTCTCATTATATTCCAACAAATAAAGAACCTTCAGCATTCATCTGGTGCAGCCCCCTGGTTCAGGTAGAAGCCAAATTGAAAATGGTGGTTTTCGTGATTATCTATAAAGCTTTAAGGCAAACTCCTCTATTACAGACCTCATAACTAACTCAGTAGTCCAGTCTGTTATTTTACCGCTAAGCTTGCTAGAAGTTTTTCTTTATACAAAATTTTTTTTTAAAGATTTTACTTATTTATTTAACAGAGAGAGAGAGGTTACAAGTAGGCAGAGAGGCAGGCAGAGAGGGAGAGGAGGAAGCAGGCTCCCCGCTGAGCAGGGAGCCTGATGCGGGCCTCCATCCCAGGACCCTGAGATCATGACCTGAGCCAAAAGCAGAGGCTTTAACCCACTGAGCCACCCAGGCGCCCCTGTTTTTTATTTTTTTTTAAAGATTGTATTTATTTATCTGACAGAGAGAGAGTGAGAGCGAGTGTGTGCACAAGCAGGGGGAGCTGCAGGGAGAGGGAGAAGGAGGCAGAGTGAGAGGGAGAAGAAGACTCCCCACTGAGCAGAGAGCCTGACATGGGGCTCGATCCCAGGACCCCAGGATCATGACCTGAGCCAAAGGCAGATACTTAATCAACGGGGCCACCCAGGCACCCCCTTTATAAAAATTTAAAAATATATATGTTTTAATGTACTC
The DNA here is from genome assembly GCA_002007465.1 of Ailurus styani. Taxonomy (NCBI): domain Eukaryota; kingdom Metazoa; phylum Chordata; class Mammalia; order Carnivora; family Ailuridae; genus Ailurus; species Ailurus styani. Next base: position 3,852,098 of record LNAC01000210.1, read on the forward strand.
CTTTCCTCTTGTTTGGTCTTCCGCGGACACAAGGAATAGCTGATCAAAGTTTTCATGAAAAGCTTTTCTTGAAAACAAACCAGGTCATCCTTGATCTTCTTAAAGCTCAACAGCTTCAATTCTTTTGACATTTTTCATATATCATTTGCATATTTGTGATTCTCTTCTCAATATCTGTTCCAGTTTCTCCACATTCTTTTAAAGGTCTGAGGCCTCAAACTGGACACATTGATCTGATAAGCATTTGACTAATATGAAGTATGAAAGAAAGGTCACTTCCCATATATGACATAAACTTAAATATTTAAAAAATATACAAGGAATATATATATATATGGATTTTTCATCTTTAGCACACACATACACACACATGCACACAAACACACATAAATGCCATATGGTCAGTAACAGAGTCAAATTTATTTTCTATACACTTCTCTTTAGAGGGTGGTTCCTGACCCATATCTGTAGGTCAGGGTTTAAGAGTGATGGGTTTAAGAATACAGCTGAGACTTCATCCCTTTTAACCTCTCTTCTGGTTTTGTATGTGCCACGTGGATATACTGTAATGAGAGGGCTGTGAGCAGTAGCTATGGTTTAAAAGTATTCAAACAAGTGTGGAAACTACTTCTAGGGAAAGATAAGGAATACATAATATAAAATCGGCCTCTGAGAAAGTCTGATAAATTATGATGAAGAGCTCCAAGATAATTGAACATTTACTATGTGCCAAGCACAGGGCTCACCTAAGTCTTGCAACAAGTGCAGGAAGTAGATATTTTACTTAATTTTATAGAGGAGAAAAATAAGTTACAAAGAAGTTAAGCAATTTCTTTGAACTAATCACGACTATAGTAGACAGGATTTTGATCCATGACTGATTCCTGGACTTGTGCTTTTAATCATTACATTAAAGTACCTGCAAATATGGATATGTCTAAAGAAAGGAGAATTTGGGAAAAATTTCTCAAATTAGTGAAACTGAGAAAATGTAAACCATTTATAAGAACCAACCAGTTGCTTTCATCATGCAAGAGTTTCCATACAGTGCTTACCTTTAGCTTGAAATAATTTTAGTATTAATTCTAGAAGGGTGGTGTTCACAGGCCACTTGGGAGGCCACTTGGTTATTGTTTCATTGGGAACAGTACCTTTTTTTTTTTAACATGAGAGTTGAAGTGCTTTTGTAATTAATGTGGATGTAGACCTAGAGCTAGACTAGAACCTAGAGCCAGGCAGAGTGGAGAATTAGTGGTATAAAAAAAACAAACACTGGGCACCTGGGTGGTTCAGTCGCTAAGTGTCTGCATTCGGCTCAGGTCATGATCCCTGGGTCCTGGAACTGAGCCCCACATCGGGCTCCCTGCTCAGTGGGAAGCCTGCATCTCCCTCTTCCACTCCCCTGTTTGTGGTCCCTTTCTCGCTGTATCTCTCTCTCTCAAATAAATAAATAAAATCTTTTTTTTTAAAGATTTTATTTATTTATTTCACAGAGAGAGATTACAAGTAGGCAGAGAGAGAGGAGGAAGCAGGCTCCCTGCTGAGCAGAGAGCCTGATGTGGGCCTCGATCCCAGGACCCTGAGATCATGACCTGAGCCGAAGGCAGAGGCTTTAACCCACTGAGCCACCCAGGCGCCCTAAATAAAATCTTTTAAAAAAGAAAAACAAATACTATTTTAAAAAGGTAGATGAGTCTGCTTATACACATGCAAAACCTATTTGGGATTTTATTTTTCAAATGTTTCCCAGATGGTTTGGCAAAGGAAAAGTGTATTTAGAGAAAGGATTGGAACAAATGAAGCCAGATGTTCACATGAAGTTAGGGATGTCACATTTACTAAATAAAGACACAGGATGCCCAGTTAAATTTGAATTTCAGATAGACAACAAATAATTTTTTAGTGTAAGAATGTCCCAAATACTGCATGTATGCTCATACTTAAAAATTATGCATCATTTATCAGAAGCCCAAGTTTAACTGGAAACCCTGTATTTTGTCTGGCAACTCTGCAATAGATGAATCCAGAAGGTATATGAGTGATCGCTGTTCTTCATTCAACTTTTTTATTAGTTTGGAAAACTTTTAAATAAAAATACTATATGCTTTCTATATATTTATGTAGTTAATCATACTGTCAGGCTTCTTCACAATATTGACAAGTTCTGTTGCGTAGGAAAGGGAGCATGATTTACATTCTTAAACTGCATTTACTCCATGAAGATATTGGGGTAAGAGTGGGAGGGATGAAATTGGCAAGAGCGATTCATCTTTATAGCAAGAAGTCTGACTTGAAAGATTCTTTGTCCCCCTGTGCTCATGATTCTCCTCCCCAGTCCAGAGACACCAAGGCAGCTTGGGGGCACTGAAAAGGAGAATGCCCGAGAACTCCATCAGCACCAGATAGACCAAGCAGATCAAAATAAGGCTAAAAATTAGACTGACTTCAGAATCACAACATACAACTACATCAAGATTTATTTAGGTGCTAAACCTAAGCCTGCTAAAATAGAAGATTTAAATAGGATCCAGAGTTGCCTATCATAATGGACAACATGTCCAGGGCATAATAAAAAAATCACCTGTCACACCAAGAACCAGGAAAAGCCCTTGAACGAGAAAAGCAATGGATTGACACCAACCTCAACAGGAGTCATGGGTTGGAATAATGTGATAAGGTTTGAAAGCAGCCATAATAAAAATGCTTGAGCAATCACGTACAAGTTCTCTTGAAACAAATGAAAAAACTGAAAATCCTGACAAAGTGATATTGTCTATTCTCTTCAGGAACATATTCTGTGTATTATTACACTGAATAGTATTATTCAGTGGATAATTTAAGATTTCTTCAAACCAAAGTCTTTGAAGTAAACGTAATAACAGTACACATAGCCAAAGTAATGTAATGTAGATTGCTTAATTAAGAACAGTGAATGTCCCGTATAAAAGAAATGATGTTTGGAAGGTCAAGCAAGGCATACAAGTTGTCTGTGCTTGTTTGGAATTCCATATTTTAGAAAAGTAGGGTTAGAAACAAAAGAAGGACTTCAAAGCTATACTAATTAAGCAACTCAATTCCTATTTGCCTTAAGGCCATTGCTAAGAATCTAGAAAAAAGATCAAATGTCAGAAGTCTCTAACAAACTGAAGAAGTTAGGCTTTAAACTCTTGCTCTACAATGGGAATTGAAACATCATGGAGATATACAAATGATTCCCCAAGTTACTTTCTGAAGTCTTATGCCAAGTAAAGTGAAATGTTGCAATATCAACATAGATGCAGTCTTTACATCCCCATCTGCTAAGAAGACAAGTGCTAAGACAGTTGAACTGAACCACAATTAGCCAACAGAAGTATTTGGTAATCACAGATGTGATTAAAACAAATATTTCCACTTTGGAAATTTTTCTAGACCTCTTAGACATTATAATAGCCATAATTCAAATAGGAGTTTATTGTACACTTACTATGTACCAGACACTGTTAAGCATTTATTTGTATTATCTCATTTAATACATAAAGCAACTCTCATGGTAAATATTATCCCCATTTTACATGAGGCCACACATTTTGCTTAATGAAATCCCACTTGCTTAATTTAATTCCTTATATATTAAATCTAAATCTCTGATCATTCTATAACTGTAGCCCTTCAGCTGAACTTGATACCACTTTAAAATCATGTCAGCAGATCCTAAGGGATCACTTGATGCTGCTAGCACTCACATTACATTTCCCTAGGTCACTAACATTTCCATTTGAAGGCAATCAGCTACAACTTCTTAAACTTCCAACCCTTCCCTCCTATGCTCTCTCTCAGCTGGATACTTTGCTCCCTACTTTACTAAAAACATACAATCAGGAGAGAAATTCTTAATCTGCACACTTTGCCATCCCATGTTACTACAGATGAACTGTGTGCTCTGTGTTTCAGTTTCTGGCTATCCGGGTCCTCTGTGTTCCTGTCTCAAATAATCCTTCTCCTTGTTCCTTGGACCTCACCTCTCCTACTCAAGGGCATCCTCCAGCAATTCTCCCACTTTGCCTGCATTATTATTTTTTTTCCTTTCTACTGAATCATTCTTATCAGCATATATAAATATATTATTATTCTCCCATCTGAATAAAACAAAATAAATAAACACAAAGGCAAAATTTCTCTTTCATCCCTAGCCACTGACCATATATTATTGTGTTTATAACAAAATTCAAGATTTGTCCATACTTGCTCTCTCCATTTCTTCTCATTCTCTTTAAAATACACTCAATCCTTCCTCACTGAAAATGTTCTTGCCTAGGTCAATGGTGACCTCCACATTGCTAAACTCAGTGGCCAATTCTTAATCCTGTTTGTACCTGGCCTCCAGCAACATTTAACACAGTGGATCACTTCCTCTCCTTGACATGCATTCCTCAGTTGGCTTCCAAAACACACTGTGGCTTTTATTTTTACCTCTCTTGCTGCTACCTCACAGTCTCTTTTGCTGGTTCCCCTTCATGTATCCAGCCTCTTAGCATTATCATATCCAAGGTCTCAGTTGTCTTCTATTCTCAATCTTTCCTCACTCCCTCAATGATCTCATCAAGTCTCTTGGTTCTAAATATCTTCTTTCTGCTAATGACTCCCAAATTCTGATCTCTCTAGGTGACACCACTCTCCTGAATTCCACTCAAATATTCAACTGCCTACTCTCACTTCCCCTCTGGTATCTCAGAATTAGTATGTCCAAAACCAAATTTCTTACCTTCTTCCCATATCAGTCATAGTTCTGGCAAGAAACAGATGGCACACTTAATTTAGGCAATTTGTGGGCAGTTTCATAAAGGAGGTATTTACAGGGTGTAGGAAAACAAAGCAAAAAAAATATATAGTGCAATGCCCCGGTGTCAGTAAAAGGGACTATTGTCCCACCAACTCTGAAGGGCAAAGGAGTAAAGGGGAAAAGTAGTTGTTACTATGGGAGAGAGAGGAAACAGAAAGAGGTGTGAACAAAGTCAACTGACAGGAGCTGTGACCCTTGGTGGAAGGCTGTAATCAGTTTAAAACAACTCCTCCTTCGCTCAAATCTCTCATTATCCCTCATTGCCTAAACAAAGCTGGAAAGCTAGAGAGCAAGAGATCAGTTGCTGTATTGTATAGAGGCTGGCCTCCTTGGGCATAGAACAGAATGAAGATGGATAGACAGTGGGTCTAGAGGGGCAAATAAAAAATATCCTGCCCACTCCCAAAACAATTCCACCTAGAGTCTTCCCCCCATCAATTGATGGAAAAGCCATTCTGCTTGTTCTAGGCAAAAACAAGGTGTCATCTTGGACTCTCTTATATCTAATCTATCAGGAGATCTTATTGGCCCTAGCGTCCAAATATATCCAAACATAGTAAATAGAGTAAGCTCATGTCCTTCCAGAAATTTATCCATTTCATCTAAGTTTTCTAATTCATTGGCATACAATTGTTCATAGTCTTCCTGTGTAATCCATTTTATTTCTTTAAGTTTGGTAGTAATGTCCCCTTTTTCATTTCTGATTCTAGTAATTTTAGTCTTCTCTATTTTTTTCTGGGTCATTTAGCTAAAGGTTTCTTAATTTTATTAAGATTTTCAAAAAATCAGCTTTTTTTTTTTTTGGATTTTCTCTATTGTTTTTCCATTCTTTATTTCATTGATTTCCTCTCTAATCTTCATTATGTCCTTTCTTCTGCTTGCTTTAGGTTTAGTTTGATCTTCTTTTTCCAGTGTATTAAGTGAAAGAATTCAGTGTATTAAGTGAAAGCTTTTTTGATGAAAGCTTTTACAGCTATAAATTTTCCTCTCAACATCATCTTAGCTGCACCCAGCAAGTTTTGGTATCTCATGTCCTCACTTACATTCTTCCCAAAGTATTTTAAAATTTCCTTTGAAATTTCTTCTTTTAATCATTAATTACTTAGGAATATATTATTTAATTTCCACATGTATGAGGGTTTTGCAATTTTTTTCCTGTTATTGATTTCTAACTTTATTCCACTGTGGTCAGAAAACATATTTTATTTTCTTTTATGATTTTTACCCTTTACAATTTATTAAAGTTTATTTGTTAAGGCCTAGAATATGGTCTATCCTAGAAAATGTTCCATGTACACTTGAGAACAATGTATTTTCTGCTGTTGTGTGAAGTGTTCTACTGATGTTTGCTAGGTATTTTTGGTTTATAGTTTTGTTCAAGTCTTTCATTTCCTTGTTGATATTCTACCTAGTTGCTCAACCCATTACTGAAAGTGGGCTATTGAAGTTTCCAACTATTGCCAAATTGTCTATATCAGTTTTTGCCTCGTGTATTTTAGTGCTGTTGTTAAGGGCATATATTTTTATAATTATTATATATTCCTGATACATTTACTCTTATCATTATGCAATGTTTCTCTTTTATCTCTAATAACGTGTTTTGTTTTGAGGTTTATTTTGTCTGACGCTCCAGATTTCTTGTGATTGCTGTTTGCATGATATATCTTTTTTCCATCCTTTTACCTTCAATCTATTGAATTTTTGACTCTAAAATGTGTCTCCTACAGGCAGAATATAGTTAAATTTTGTTTTTTATCCAACACAACAATCTCTGATAGGACTTTTGATATACTATTTAGTCCATTTTCTTTTAATGTAATTACTGATATAGTTGGTTTTACATTTACTGTTTAACTTTTTGCTTCTATCTAACTCATGTCTTTTGTTGTCACTGTTACTTTATTTCTCCTGCACTGCTTTCTTTGTGTTTAGTGAATATTTTCTAGTGTAGCATTTTAATTTCTCCGAAGATTTTTTTCACTATATTATTTTTTGAGTTATTTTCTTAGTGGTTGCTCTAGGGCTTGTCCTATTCCCTTTACCCCCTTTTTGTGGTATTGTAGCTATAAGTATTACATCTATAAATGTTGGAAACCCATAACTATATTATTATAATTATTACTTTATGTAATTTTATGTCATTTAAGGAAGTTGAGAGGGAATAAGGAATAGCATGTACTCACAGCGTTCATTATCTTAATCTTATTTATCATTTTCATTTCTTTTTGTTTTTTCCTATAAACTTGAGGTACCATACGGAGTGACTTTCTAAGCCTGATACACCTATCCATCTCCTTCATACTATGATTGGCAATTATATTACATTTTTATATGTTATAGGCCCCCAAATACATTATATACATATTCTTTTATACAATTGCTTTTTAAATCAGTTAAGAAAAGAAAGAAGAAATATGCATTTAGAGTGTCTATATTGTCATTTATAAATTATACAACTATTTTTATTAGTGCTTTTTCTCATGTGTATTTTTTTTTAAGATTTTATTTATTTATTTGACAGAGAGAGACAGACCACAAGTAGGCAGAGAGGCAGGCAGAGAGAGAGGAGGAAGCAGGTTCCCTTGCTGAGCAGGGAGCCTGATGTGGGGCTGGATCCCAGGACCTGAGGTCATGACCTGAGCCGAAGGCAGAGGCTTTAACCCATTGAGCCACCCAGGCACCCTCTCATGTGTATTTTTTTTATTTAAATTCACTTAGCCAACTTATAATACATCATTAGTTTCAGATGTAGTGTTCAATAAATTATCAGTTTCATATAACACCCAGTGCTCATCTCATTATGTGCCCTCCTTAATGCCCATCACTCAATTACCCCATCCCCCCCCCACACCACCCCCTTCAGCAACCCTCAGTTTGTTTTCTACAGTTAAGAGTCTCTCATGGATTTTCTCCCTCTCTGACAACTTCACATTTTGTTTTTCCTCCCTTCCCCTATGGTCTTCGGCCCTGTTTCTTATATCCCATGTCTGAGGGAACCATATTTTCATATGTTTTTGAATTACTATCTGGGAGGTCACTTGCTTTCAACCTAAAGAACTTACTTTAGTATATCAAGGAAAGTCTGCTAGTAGAAAATTTGCCTAGATTTTGTTTATCTGGGAATATCTATTTCACCTCCACTTAAAAAAAATAGATTTGCCCATTTAAAAAAAATTGCTTTGCTGGATACAGGTTTCCTAATTGACCATTTTTTTCACTGAGCCCTTCAAGCATCTCATCCCACTGCCTTCTGACCTCCTTTGTTTCTAGGTCAGCTGTTAATCTTATTGCAGTTCCCTTGTAAATGAGAAGTCATTTTTCTCTTGCTGCTTTGAGATTTTGTCTTTTGTCTTCAGTATTTTTACTATGACATGTCTATTTTTATATTTCTTTGTATTTACCCTACTTGGAGTTAATTGAGATTCCTGAGTATATAAATTACATTTTAAAATAAGTTTCATGGGGCACCTGGGTGGCTCAGTGGGTTAAAGCCTCTGCCTTCAGCTCAGGTCATGATCTCAGGGTCCTGGGATTGAGCCCCACATCGGGCTCCCTGCTCAACGGGGAGCCTGCTTCTTCCTCTCTCTCTGTCTGCCTCTCTGCCTACTTGTAATCTCTCTCTCTCTGTCAAATAAATAAATAAAATCTTTAAAAAATAAATTAAAAATAAATTTCATTAGTTTTCAGCCATTATTTCTTCAAATATTTCCTTTTTTTCTCTCCTTCTGGTATACCCATTACATCAATGCTAGTACACTTAATGGCGTCCCGTATTTCTCTGAGGCTCGCTGTTATTCTGGGATGACAGTGGTTTTGGCAAGGCTCTCTTTGTTTCTTTCCCTGACCACACCCTGTTGTCAAGCTCCACTAATTGTAGGCTGATTGCTGTGTTGTTTTCAACAGTGTTTTGCGGCATAAATCACTTCATAGACTAATCCAATCAAAGTTTGGCACCTTTGAAGAGACAGCTCCCAAAGTCAGTATGTGAGCTTTGTTCTGAGACCAGGAGGGCTTTCCCAGCTGTCTCTTTTCCATCTCTCTGGAAAACTAGCTGAGCTACATACAGCTTAGCCTTTATCACCAAAGAATCGGTCTCCTCTTAGTTGGAGGAATTTCACAACTTCCACTGTTTTTGAATGAAGTTTGAAATTCTCTACACTGTTGCAAATGAAGTCAATCTTTTGGGGAGTGATTTCGAGTTCTCTGTTTTATTGCCTGCTTTTCCTCCAAGGTAAGAATTTCTGAGACATGGCATTGATGTTGAGGGGGCAATGATGCATTTCTGAGTGACTCCCCACTTTAGGAGCTGAGTGTCACTGGATCGAGGGAACAACAGCCCCTTATCTTCTCAGCTTGACTCTCACGGCATGAAACTTCTACCCCACGACAATGAAAGAGTGATCAGAATCCCTGTATTTTCAGTGATCCCATGCTCAAAGCATAGCCTCCATCCCATGAGTGGGGCTGGGCAGGAGAAGGAGCTGCCAGTTCTCAGCCATATTTACTTAGAACTTAGCCTCAGCAACAGGTAACTGGAAGCAGATGAGAAATGCTTAGATATTTTTCTTCCTGAAAAGAAAGCCCTCAAACTAAGAGCTGACCAGAGACTGAGCCCTGTGTTCATGATAGTAACATTCTGGAGTCTCCATCTCACTGAGGTGGGAGAGATTTGAGAGGGTGTTGGTCTTGATTCAAATACCAAGACACTTACAGTTCTTACCAAGTTTGGGTAGATTTTCTTAAATAAATGTGTCTTTATTTGTTATATGTTCTTTGGGCCATTTCCAGAGATCTTAAATGGTTGATTTAAAAAATGATTTTCGGGGCACCTGGGTGGTTCAGTCGGTTAATCGGCTGCCTTCAGCTCAGGTCATGATCCCAGCCAGGGTCCTGGGATCAAGTCCCGCATCGGGCTCTCTGCTCGGTGGAGCGCCTGCTTCTCCCTCTCCTCTCCGCCTGCCGCTCTACCTACTTGTGCTTTCTATCTCTCTGTCAAATAAATAAATAAAATCTTTAAAAAAATGACTTTCACTAGTTTCCTTGGGGAGTGGATCTGTGGAACTCCTCACACTGTAATGCCAGAAGGGGAACTCTCCTTCAAAGTAAGTGTTTATTTATTTTATTTTATTTTATTTTATTTTATTTTATTTTATTTTATTTTATTGACAGAAACACAGTGAGAGAGGGACACACAGCAAGGGGAGTGAGAGAGGGAGAAGCAGGCTTCCTGCAGAGCAGGGAACCAGATGCAGGTCTTGATGCGTGGCTTGATATGGGGCTCCATACGGGGCTAGATTCCAGGATGCTGGGATCATGACCTGAGCCAAAGGCAGATGCTTAACGACTGAGCCCCCCAGGTGCCCCTAAAGTAAGTGTTTAAAACATAAGTCATGTCATACCACTCCGATGCTCAGAATCCTCCAATCTCTCCCTCTCCCACAGAAGAAAAACTGAAGTCCCTACAACAGCCCATAGGACCCTATGACCTGCTTTCCTTTCCCAACCTCTTTGACCCCATTTTGTGCTTTTCTCCCCTTTGTTTTCCTTATTCCCGCTACTCTGGCCTTCTTCATGCTCTCAAACACATCAGCAAACTTTTGCTACCAGGCTTTGCACTTGTTCCCTCTGCCCAGAGTGCTCTTTCCCTAAATATCCACAATGCTAACCCCCTCATCTCCTTCAAGCAATTATTTAAATATCACCTTCTCAGTGAAATCTACCCTGACCATTCTATTTATTACTGTAATACACTCCTGAACCTCCCAGCATTCCCAATCTCCATCTTAAAAAATACACAGCATGTATACCTTTTAACATGTTATACAATTTGGTAATAAATTTAAATTTAGTATATAGCTTTTAGTGTCAGTCTTCTTTAGTACCATGTAATAAGCTTCAGGAGGGCAAGGATTTTTGTCTTTTTTGTTCACTGTCTGATCATCTACAACAGTACCTGTCACTAGGAAATATTGAATTAATATTTGTTGAGTGAGTATTGATTTGAAGAAATAGTGGAATTGGGATTTGATCAAGAGATCCTGCTTTTAATCACAAACCTATGTTAAAACCACTTCCAGACATCAGGTTCTGCTTAAATAAAATTTATGGGCTCAAAGAATATTTTACAAATATTTATAAGCCTAATGAGTTCTTTAGTGTTCATTTTTAAAGTGCTGGGATAGCTTCAGATTACTGACATCATTGGCAGTCATCTTTGCAGAAATACAAAGCATAAAATTTAGGAAGCAAAAAAGAGAGAAACTTGAGGTTAGATTTTATGATCACCTATCAGAATGAAGTCTATAGAGCCATGGAAAATCAGATATTAATCTATTTCAATTTTTAATTGGTATTTGAAATTGTTTCTGCAGAATTTCTTCAGTGATAAACTTGGATTTCACATCATTAATGAGACTTTAATGAGGGTTTCTTTGGACAGATTTTGTGAAACCTCACTATTTATTAGCTTAAAACTTTATGGCAGATATTATCATCTAATCTCATAAAACAAACTGAGGGTTACTGGGGGGTGGGAGGGTAGGGATAGGGTGGATGGGTTATGGACATTGGGGAGGGTTTGTGCTTTGGTGAATGCTGTGAAAGATGTAAGCCTGATGATTCACAGACCTGTACCCCTTGGGCAAATAATAAAAATAAAATTAAAAAAAAAATAAAAATAAATAAAAAAAAAGAAAGTATAAACTGAGCTCCAGTACCCTCTTTTGAAATGTATTACTCTAGACCCGGGAATAGAAAAGATGGTTGGCATTTGCTCTGTACAGCTGGGTCTTACTTTGGATGTTTAAACTAAAATTCATGAGCTAAAATAATATTTTATAAATATTTGTTAGTATGAGTTCTTGTAGCAAAATGAGGTATAATTTTCCAGGTCATCTTTTCTCTTTTTTAAGATGAATATAAAATCTGCCCTCAAGTTCTCTCCTTGTTTTCCAAATATTGTTTGTATTTCTGCAATGACTTCAGTCAGTTAACTAAGTTCTCTCAGCTCTTTAAAGATGAACATGAAAGAACTCATTATCTTGCAAATATTAATCCGCATTCTTCCTTCTTGTTCAACAGTTTAGATCTCTATCTAAAGCCTCTCTGCCCAAATTTCTCTGCCTGATTGTCCCTAAAGCCTAGACCATTGTGAACCTCTTCCTGGGGAATTCTACTTTCTTAGTGAGCCATGCAAATTACGATAGCTACTCTTCACTACAGAACATTTTTAAAAGTCAGGAGTGTCAAAACACATAGACATGGAAATAACTACCATGAAGAAAGAGGATTTTTATATTCATAAGTCCTTAGAAACAGGAGGCATGGCACACAGGGAAGCACCAAGGTCAGTCAGGAGGCAAAGGGATGAGGGGAAAGTATGGGTCCAAGGCTTTGTTGTCATTTTCACAGGAAGAATGGGCCAGGAAGAAATCAGCTGGTCTTGGGTGATTTCGGGCAAGGGGATAGTGTCTCACAGGAAGAATGGGCCAAGAAGAAATCAGCTGGTCTTGGGTGATTTAGGGCAAGGGGATAGTGTCTCACAGGAAGAATGGGCCAAGAAGAAATCAGCTGGTCTTGGGTGATTTAGGGCAAGGGGATAGTGTCTTATATTGCAGAAGCCTAATAAAAGGAAATGATGACGGACTGAGGTTTAGTTGGCTTTCATATCAAGAGGATCTGCTGTCTCCAGGAATTAGTTCACCGTAGGAGGGATAGTCTCTCCAGGATTTGCAAGGTCCCAAGATGTCAAAACATCATAAAACACAGAAAATAAAAAACATGTATATTATAATCACCTCCTCAAAAAGGATTTCCCTGATCTCCCAAACTGAAGTGATTAGCAGTCACATTCTATCCATTATTCTTTTTTTTTTTAAAGATTTTATTTATTTATTTATTTGACACAGAGAGAGAGAGATTACAAGTAGGCAGACAGGCAGGCAGAGAGAGAGAGGAGGAAGCAGGCTCCTTGATGGGCAGGGAGCCTGATGCGGGCCTCAATCCCAGGATGCTGAGATCATGACCTGAGCCGAAGGCAGAGGCTTTAACCCACTGAGCCACCCAGGCACCCTCTATCCATCATTCTAATTCCCCCAAAATACTCTGATATTTTTCTATTTCTATAATAGTTTGTTTATTCTCTTCTACCATTAGAAGAAGAAGATTTTTCATCTTATATACTTCTTTATCTTCAGTATTGAAAACAGGGATACAGGGGCACCTGCGTGGCTCAGTTGTTAAGCGTCTACCTTTGGCTCAGGTCACGATCCCAGGGTCCTGGGGTAGAGGCCCGCATTGGCTCCCTGCTCAGCAGGAAGCCTGTTTCTCCCTCTCCCACTCCCCCTGCTTGTGTTCCCTCTCTCACTGTGCCTCTTTCTGTCAAGTAAATAAATAAAATATTAAAAAAAAAAGAAAGAAAGAAAACAGGGATGTAAAATATTCATTAAATATTTGTTAAAGTAAATGTATGTTTTCCTTTCTTTTTAGATTTTCCATTTTCTTCCACTTCCTTTTCATTGTAGGCAGTATGAGAATCAGTACAAATTTAACCCATGATCATGGACTTTCTCTATTTCTAGAACCCCCCATTGTTCCTGGAGAGCCACAAAGGTCAATGGTATAAGGGCACACAGAGAGAAATGAGACAGAAGTTTCCCTGTACATAGGAGACAAAGACTGATGAGCCTAATGATGGCAAAAGTATAGAAGGGATGGTAACAAAAGTAAAGTGGGCAGTCATGTGCTATTACTTGAAAATTTTTATTTTATGTAAATTAAATTCATCCATTCATTTTTATTCAAAAACTCCTTATTGTTTATCTTCTTCATGCCAGAAAACAAAATATTCTCTAATTTTTTCAGAAAGAAACATCATTTAGCTGCTTCTCTATACACTCTGTGCTGCACAAAGAATACTGTTTGGGTCTGACATTAAAAGAAGAAATAGGGGCACCTGGTTGACTCAGTGGGTTAAAGTTTCTGCCTTCAGCTCAGGTCATGATCTCAGGGTCCTGGGATCGAGCCCCGCATCGGGCTCTCTGCTCAGAGTGGAGCCTGCTTCCTCCTCTCTCTCTGCCTGCCTCTTAGCCCACTTGTGATCTCTCTCCCTCTGTGAAATAAATAAATAATAAAAATCTTAAAAAAAAAATAAAAGAAGTAGAAAACTAAAGACAGTCCCAGAAGGCACAGAATGCATTCAAATACACTCAGACAACTGCATGTGTCAAAAGACATATTTAACAAATGAACACAATATTCATACATTGAGGCTTTTGAGTTTTCCTTCCCACTACATAATGCATTCAATATATATTTGCTGAATGAAGGAATTATAGAGGAAAAGGAACTGAGATCCGACCAACACAAAATCCTTGCGGAGCTAAATACCTTCTACTAAAACAGGGTTAATGAATATTAATTAATGATGCAAAAAACACAGTGGTTCAGTTTCTCTTAATTATTTTCAGTGGTAAAGAAGCTGATGATTGAGAAAATCAGAGAACTTGGTTCCAACACATTCATAGTTAATTTTAGAATACAAAATACATAAATCATAGTTTTTACATTCAGCAACTATATAAATAGCTCTAAATTCCCTGGGGAGTAAGGTAAGTGTCTTTGTTGTTATGTCTAGGGGTGTGTGTGTGTGTGTGTGTGTGTGTGTGTGTGTGTATGTGTGTTTATGATTGGCTGTATAACAGATGTTGAGAAAAATGACGCCCAGAAAGAGAACTGAGTAATAGTTGTACAAACATCAGAAATACAAAGAAAGTAAAGAGGGACAAAAAAGAGAAGCCCCATCTTATAAACACAGGCAGTCTAGATGAATGGTCTCAAAGGGACTCACTCTAGTCAAGATGCACACAGATCTGCTTCTAATAGGCCCCTTGGATACTGAGGGAAGGCCTCTCACGTATGAGCTGATGCATCTTTATTTGCATATTAAATACATAAATAACCAGCAGTGCCGGGAAGAGATAGGGGGACAAACAGAAATATGACACTGAAAGGGCATATTCATCTAGTTAAAAACTTACTGGAACACAACCAGATTCTAGGGCACACAGACAGACTCACCTTTTTGTAGCAGAGCCTGAATCCAAAACAAGAGCAATGTAACAGTCCTCACTTGACCAACACAGCATATGAGACTGGAAGACAACTTGCAGATCATTTGTGTGACTCTCTGTCACTCACAGAGAATTCAACTAAGGTAGGCCAGACTGACTCAGATAACATTAACAAGTGTAAGTTATGAACCATGCTATGGCATATAAAAGATGAATGAGACGTGGTATTATTAAAGGGCTTTGCCATTTATAGGGGAAGGGGTACAAATGAATAATGAAATTCTAAATAATATGATGAGCGGAAAGATCCAGGTTTGTATAGAATGCTGTGGAAGCCCAAAGGAGGTGTAGCAAAGATGTAGACTATATGGGAGGGAGGATCTCTAGTACTTGACTGCAGGTAGTATAAATTCAATCTAAAACAGATTAATTTTCTCTGACCACCCCTGATAGTGGGGAAGATTCATTCTATGCATTTATTAGTTCACTCAATGCATTGCTGCTATGTCTGCATTTTGCTCCCTTTAGAGTTAGCAACCTAGGACGAGGTTGCTTATTTTATGACTAACTCAGAAACCCCATGGAAAGCCACCCTTAAAAATTTCTCAAGACTCCATGCAGGTTCTCCCATGGGGCAGCATGATATTTTCCCCCCATCCAGATTTCTAGGGCCCCTGTCTCCAGTTCCTCTTTAAACAAGAGATGAGAGTCACCATTTCTTTTAGGTAGGTAAGTGAGAGGTTTTCTTCTCTTTTTATAAAAAAATAAAACAGGGTCATGGTTTTGTTTTGCTTCTTTTGTTTTGTTTCTGTTTTTTTAAGCAAAAAAAAAAAAAAGCTTCGTCCCTTCCTATTTTTTTTTTTTTTAGCAAAAATAAAGCTTCCAGGGTCATGGTTTTATAACACTTATTTACTCAAAGTTCAACAAACATTAACAGCCAAATCCTGTGTGACTTTAAAGGTGTTCTCTGATCACCAGTTTGGTGTGTGTTAGTGGGAGGTTTCCCCACACCAGCAAGCAATTCTTGAACACCACCTGGGTGTCTACAATTCAGCTGACACTCAGCTGGAGATAGCATCAGATTCCACAAGTTAGTGGCTCACTCCCATAAGACTGCCCTCCACCCTGCCCCATACTTCAGATGTCAATTGAAAACCCAGATTGTCATCTGGGCTTCTAACTAATCAACTATAGATTATGGGTCCCAATGACCCCCACCCCCTCCTCAAGTTCAATTAATGTGCTAGAGTGGCTCACAGAATTCAGGGAAACATTTTACTTACTAGATTACTGGTATATTATAAAAGGATGTAATTCAGGAATAGTCAGATGGAAGAGAGGTATAGGGCAATGATGTTGGAAGGGGTACAGAGTTTGCACGCCCTCTCTGAGTGTGCCACTCTTCACCAACCCAGAAGCTCTCTGAACCCTATCTTCTTGGGTTTTCACGGAGGCTTCATTCTTTAGTCCAGATTACACTGGAGTTTCTTGAGTGATGAGAGCAGTAAAGTGTCTTTTGCTATGTCAATGAGTGACTTCAAAGAGCACCGAGGGATGGTTGCCAGAGGAGACAATCATGTGATTAAAGAGTTGGAATTTTCAGTCTCACCTTCCTGACTTCTGGGAGGGGAAGGGGGGGGCTGGAAATTGACTTCAATCACTAGTGCCAAGTGATTTAACCAGTTATTATTATTGTTAAGTTTGAAAGAAAAAATTAGCAATTAAGCCAATAAAGTAATTTTAGATACTGATAAGTATTGTAAAGGAAATAACACAGGATTATGAAAAAGTGATTGGGAAAGTTACTTTACATTGGGTCATTGGGGAAGGCCTCTCAGAAATGTGCCATTTAAGCTGAGCCAAACAGATCAGGGGAATAGCAATTCAGGCAGAAGGAACTGCAGTGCAAAAACTGTAAGGCAGGATCATGCTTGAAATATTCCAAAAGAAAAGGCAGGCAGTGTAGCTAACCAAGGGGAAGAGTAAAAGGTAATGAAGTCCAAGAAGTAGGCAGAGGCCGATCACAAAAGTCTGATAAGGACTGGAAATAGATTCTTTTTTCTCTCAGTGAATAGATCTTACACAGAGCACATGGCCTCACAAGGCATAGGTAGGTCTAGACAAGGGAGTTAAATGCCACTTTGTTTTCCCAATCCTCTGTGGAGGAGAAAAGGGATAATCCGTAGGCAAGAAAAGTGGAGTCAAAGGGTAATAAAACTTCTCACCATTCCAGATAAGGTACAAGCAGAGAGGAAGAAGGAATTGCTTTGAGGGCTGCAGATTCTCTGAGAGACTGGACCTTTCCCTTGCCTGATAGAGGGAGGATCTACAGTTTACCAGTGCATCCACATGTAATAGCAAAACTATGGCCTGGATAGTGGCCTGTTGACTCAGGCTGTGCTGGAGAGATGACTGAATCCCTCCATGAAGAAGGCAGGTCTCAGGGGCAGACCTGCCTACATACAGGTAACTTGCTGCTTCTTTTAAAACACAGCCAAGACCAGTCAAACTATTTTCAAACTTCAGCATTATAATCAAATTGCCTCAGGCTTTGTATTTAAGGGTTCTGAACTTCAATTAATTTAGGAGGTGAACTCCCTATGCCCTAAAAAGTTTTATTACCATGTAGTATTTATGTTATTTACTTAGGGTAAGGACGCTCCAGATCCCATGAGCAGGGTAATCATATAATTTATCTAATAGGTCGGGACACTTCTGAGAACAAAAGGAGGATTTTCTGTTTGTTTTGTTTTAAGATTTATTTATTTATCTTAGAAAGAGAGATGGAAGGGGGAGAAGCAGAAGGAGAGGGAGAGAGCGAGTCTCAAGCAGCCTCCCCACTAAGCAAGGAGTCAAACTTGGGGTGGGGAGGGCAGCAGTGTCACAACCCTGAGATCATGACCTGAGACAAAATCAAGTGTCAGATACTCAACTGACAGCCATCCAGCTGCCCCAGAGGTGTTATTAATAATAATCTTAGAACAACAGTATAAACTGAGACTGTTTGGGACAATTTGGGAGTTATTAAGAAATTATCTATCCCTTTCTAATACAAAGACCAAGGGAAGGACTTGAGATTTTATTTAAATGAGCTAGGAAGTCATTAGTGGGTTTAATCAAGGGAATTACACTGTCTGATTTATATTTTCAAAAGAGCTCTCTGACTTCTGTGTGGAAATTGGACTGTAGGGACACAAAGAGAAATAGGAACATTTTAGAAAGGTTTTGCAATGATCTAGGCGAGAGATGATAGAGGTTTGAACAAGGGTGGGGCAGGTAAGACAGACAGACAGAATAAGTATAACAAAAAGTTTTGAGGTAGAGCTCATAGAACTTACCAATGGATTAAAGTCTGGGGATGATGGCGGCTAGGGTCCAATAACATGAGTTATCGAGCACATGAAGTTGACATTTACTAAGATGACAGTTTTCTTTACGTGTCAGCAACAATGTGTGTCATATCTTTAGCTTGATCAGGTCCAAGGAACTAACGGTAATAACAATAATAACTAACCTCTTTTGATTACTTATGTCAGATACTAAGCACTTTACTTGTATTGA
Organism: Ailurus styani; assembly: GCA_002007465.1. Lineage (NCBI taxonomy): Eukaryota > Metazoa > Chordata > Mammalia > Carnivora > Ailuridae > Ailurus > Ailurus styani. The sequence continues at coordinate 3,870,551 of LNAC01000210.1, forward strand.
TTTAATCCTCATAATAACCTAATGAGGTAGATATGATCATTATCAACATTTTACAAATGAGTGAGCTATAGAACAGAGAAATTAAGTAACTTAAGTCACACAGCTAGTACATCACAGAGCCAGGGATGGATTTTATTGATTTGGGAGCTCTGATTTCAGATTCTGCCTCTTAACCCCATGCCATACTGCCCATTTGTTTGATTCCTAATTTAATCATTGGCCTCCTTTGTGGCATGCTGTTGGAAAAAAGGGTCTCAAGTGATAAAGTATGAGTTGGCTCATCTCCAAATATTCACTGAGATTGGAACATGTGCCCCCCTTTCCCAAAAATGTTCAGAAAGAAAGCCACTGAAATCACAGAGTCCTGTACCTCATCCCAAACGGGACTGTGATTTCACGGAGTAAGAAAACATAAATCCTGTGTCTTTTATAATTTATGAACTAGAAGGAAGCATGCTATTATGTTCCTCTGCCTCATTTTAGTCATTTGAAGTAATGGGAAGCATTTTGCATTAATTATCTAGGAGACAGCCCTGTATGTATCATAGCTTTAAAGGCTGTTCTGGAGTCAGATTCCTGGGTTCAGATTCTAGCTTACCACTTGTTAACTAGGTGAGTTCGGTATATTACTTAACCTCTTTCTGTTTCCCCATTAGTAAATTGAGCATGGTAACACTATACCAGAGACTGCCTAGTGTTTCAACAAATCTATTTCCTTCTGGTTAAAGAACTACACTGTAGTTCTCAGCCTCTCTCATGGTCTGGTGTAGCCAGATGATGCTGGCTGTTAGGAAAAGGGAGGAGTGATGGATGCCACCTTCAGATCTGGTCCATATAAATCTTCTAAGTTATACTCTATGCTCTCTCTTTCCTAACTGCTGGGTGAATTTAAAAGATTTAGCAGAGGACTCTGATCCCCCAGAGGACAGCAGAACCACAGACTAGAAGGTGTCCAAGTTTCTGAATGACCTTGTGAAACACCTCCTGCTAGGTACTCCTACTTACCAGAGCAAGCCTTTCTTGTGCGAAACCAGGGAGAGTTGGGGATTTGTTTATTAGAGCAACTTGAAGTACTTATCTGAACCAGTATGCATACCTACCTCAAAATACTACTTCAAGCACTAAAAAGTATACTATACTAAAAAGTATACTAGATAGTTAAAAGTATACTATACTTCATAGTATACTATAAAGTATTGATGTGAATGTGCTCTTAGAACATAGAGAAAAAGATTCTCTTTTTCCAAATTCTTTGTTATAGCAAGAAGATAATGTAGACCTCATCTGAAATTGAAATTATGATTCTCCATGTAAGGCATCTTATTGTGATTGACAACACACTTTATTTATACACGAAAATAGGTGTAAATAGATGATATAAAAATGAGCAAAATAGCAAGGAGGAGAGCAAATGTGACCTAGTGGAATTCAAAAGACTGTGCTCTGAAGGTTTCTCTCAACCTTTCCAGAGTTCCCATGACCTTAGTGTACAGTCAGTGCTATGGGATCTGTGTAGCTCAGTCTCCCCAACATGCTTGCACAGGCTTGATAAAAACTTAAACCAATAGACTTACTGCAACCCATTGTCCTTCTTTGGGGGTAGTGGTAGACTCATCAATAGTACCCTGTGACTCCTAATAGCAAGTGGGCAGAAGAAAAGATTTTAAAGAAAATTGATATCATATAGAATCAGAGATATGTTTAGAAATGGAAGTCATTTTTGATGGATGCTTAGATTTTCCTTTGAAAATCTTTTATTATTGCTGTAAAGTTAAAGTACCAGAGAAACTTCAGAGATTCAAAAGAACATTCATCAAGGGATCAATTATAGTTCTACCCAATTGGAATATCTTGAACAAAATGAAGACTTAAGCAACTTGATAGCTCACTTGTTTATTTACTTTCTTCTACACACCCTGCCAAGTTTTCTTTAGACCCTCATTAGCAAATACATCTTTTGAAACTTGAAGTTAATTTTTTCCAGTTCACCTTCAGGCTCTCAAGCTGTTGCGCTCCATCATCATCATTCACCATCTTATATCTCTAATGTATCACAAATCTTATTTTATGATATAGCATTGTCAGCAGATACACTGTTTGGAGTGGCGCAGAGATTACTTCATGGGTGTCTAAAGTGGCCTTGTAGATAAATAAGTCTGTCAGATCAAAGATATTCACATCCCCACAGAAAAGTCTCATCATTGGAAATTTTCCAATGTCCCAAAATGTGTCTGAGATAGTAAGCACCCAAAGAAAATGCCCATTACAAAATTCTATAACTATCATACAGATATAATCCTAAGGAAGCCATGGTCACTTGGCTCAATCCCAGAGGGCTGTTAAATTCAGAGATGTGTAATCCAGACAGGACATCCAATGTTTACATACATATTTCAACATCTTTAAAGAGGATATGTTACATAAACAACAAAACTTATTAAAATCCTCTCTTTTCCTATTTTATTATGCCCCAAGCCCTGGAAACTGCTTACTTTCCTTCCCCAGAAGAATTGTTTATGCTTCCATATCATTCTATCATACAGATTTCTTTCTTTACAAAGTTAATAATTTCTTCACAAAGCTCCCTAACAAAAGATGTGCCTTGATACAGACCTCTGGACACTAGTTCTCTTCTGTGCTCTTTTTTTCTGTAAAAAAAAACTACCTGCTTTGCTTCTGGCCTTTCTATCCCATTCTCATTGCATCGGTTTTGCATATAAAAGCCTAAAGAATTGCCTGGAATTGATAAAATTTTTCTCTCTATTCAGGGAAAGGTAGGGAACCAGGAGACTAAACCAGAACTTTCCTCATATGCTAATTACTTTTGTCCTGTCACACCTATAAAGTATAAGACTAGACAAACGATGTCCTAAAAGTGTACATGTTGCCTGTATAGGTTCATTTCCAAAGAGCCTTCCAATTCAAAAGCAATGCTTTGTAGAAAACAGACACAGCCATTTGCCTCTGGTAAATGATTCAAGTAAGTCCAACATGATAGCACCATCTCTCAAAGGCTTCGCACAGCTGAGCCTTAGGTAACATAAAAAGTCCCCGTCTGTCGCCTAGTAAAAGAAGAATAGCTTATTTTCCTACTGGGACTAAATTAAAAGATGTGGCTGTTCCATCATATTTAGCAGCACTCCTATAATGCACAAAAGCTTCTGTGGTACTGATTAAAAGGAGAAAATATCATCTGGCTTGTAGAAAGGATCTGTAACTAAAACAAAAGTATTCTCACCCTTGACTAAACATTTACTGTCAACAATCTGTCTTGTGTGTGTGCCCAGGAAAACAACACTCCCAAACACACACACATAAACACAAATGTTCTATTCAGAATAAATCTGCTCTGAGGAACAATTATCTAGGAATAATTTTTCTTTGCCTTTTAAGTTAAATGCTTTACAAATGAACGTCAGGATTAAATGTGTTTCTTCCAGTAATGGAAGTCCACAGGCCACTTATGCTGCCAGTTTTCAAAGGAAAGAAAAAGAAAGAGGGATTATTTTCTTAGCCCTTATTATGGTCATTATGTTGGTCATTATTTCTACAAATAGGTTTCATTTATCCCAAATTAACTGTCTAGAATCTTTACGCATCAATGTAGCGAAGGTCATAAACCTCATTTTCCTTGTGTGTGTATAATATCCTGCAGTGGACAAGGCACCTCTCTGCACCTTGATCTTCAAAAACTGGAATGAATTCATCCAACAGAGCCATTATTTATAACATAACTTCTCTTTATTGGATTTTAAGTCTTATTTAAGTGAGATCCAAATGTTGGAAACCTTGGATAAAGGATTTCTGTCTTCCTTGTGACAACATAAACAAAATATTTATTTAAACAATAGATAACACATCTTTTTTTGTTTTACTTTCTATGCTGTTAATACCTCCAAAAGGGAGAAATACCAACCTAAAGTATGTTAACATTATTTACACAATGTTATATGTCAATTATATCTCAATAAAGCTAGAAAAAAATGTTAATGTTTTTGTCAAGAAATTGTTACTATAATTTACAATTATAATTATTTCATTTTAAGCCTTACACATTTTTAAATGTTTTCTTTGTGAAATAAGGAAAGAAACAGAAAAGATTATGATAAATGCATCTAATAAATAGTCCTCTAATTTCCTTATTTTCCAATGTCTTGAAACTATATTCCAAATCTTATTCATTCCTATTAATATTAACTTTCCCTATATTAAGTGGGAGAAGTTGTTTGTTAAAGGTAAAAGAGAAAAATCCAATTATTTATTATACTTAATAAATTCTTAATTTTGAGGTTTGCTACTCCGTAAACTTCTATTTCATATACCATTTAAAATTTCTCATTTTTATGGGTTTTTTACATCATGTTGTCTGATTTATTTTTGTTTCTTAGAAAGGAGGACTTTTACCCATTTAATTTGTTATTTATTGCTCCAGTATGGCAAAACCACACCTACAGGTACTTAATAAAATTATCTAAAAATAAATCATAAACCTTACATTCTGCTCACATTGTAATGAAATGAATATAAAAACAAAATTGCATTATCCTTCTAAATTCTGTATTTGGAGTTGAGCGAAGCTCACATTAGAATAATGGAGACAGTCTGAAGCTTTGCATTGCAAAGAAGAGAGAGCTTTGGAAGCAATCCCAAAGGAAAATTATAAACATGTTCAATTATTGAAAAATACATCAGATGGGGAAAGCAACTGCTCTTGCTTAGCTTAGAAAAGAGAGTTTCTTCACACATGGTTCCCAAGCACATGAAGTGTTGTTATTAGGGGGAAGATAATTAGCTATTCTCTTTCTCTCTCTCTAATTAGAATAGATGCACAAAAATATTTGTAGAAAACAATTGTATGTAAAATGTTTTTAGTTGTTTGAATATTTGAACCAAAAGCTGACTTAGTTTAAACGTGTCAAGAAGAAAGTTAGGAAATAAAGCTGGCCTTATGAAAAAATCATTAAACAAGAGACTTATCTCTATTCTTTGGCTTTTTGTGCTTTTATACCAACTCAGTAACCCTGATCTCCCATTCTGCAAGGCACCAAATACCCTTGTTATTTTTTACCCATCCCTATCAAATCTATCTCAGTACAAAATCTGATAAAGTAATCCATATTATGATAAGTAATTTAGATTATTAAACTTAAACATATTACTCCCTAATTCAACACAATAAATATTTTTGGAGCTCCCACTGAGTATTAGGATTTTTGCCTTTTTTTTGTAAGAATTTATTTATTTTAGAGAGAGAGAGAGAAAGACCACATGAGCAAGGGGAGGAGCAAAGGAGGAAGGAGAGGGGGAAAGAATCTCAAGCAGACTCTTCACTGAGCGTGGAGACTGACACTGGGCTTGGTCTCACAACCCTGAGATCATGACCTGAGCCAAAACCAATAGTTAGATGCTCAACCTACTGAGCCACCCAGATGCCCTGGCTTTGTATTACACTCCTAATATACTATTTGTGAGAGTTTAAATTGGTATAATCTCTTTTAAAGGCAATTTGACATTTTTAGTAAAAATAAAGATATATAAACTATAAACAAGCATTTCCATTCCTATATGCATATCCAAAAGAAAAATCACAAGAACATACATAGCAGCACTGTTTATATTATCAAAACAATGGGGAAAAACCAAATATCCATTAATGGAAAAATGGATGAATAAATTGTGGTATATTTTATATGATGAAATAACATATTGAAAATGACTCATCTATAGCTAAACAACATCGATGACACAAACATAATGTTGAGTCAAAAAGTCAGAGAAATAATCATATGATAAAAATTTATTAACATAAAAAATTTTTAACTAAAATATGTCTGAGAATACTTGCATATATAGGAAAAAGATGAACTCCAAATTTGGGACTGTTGCTACTTTAGGAGGAAGGGGATGAGATGGGATTGAGTAGCAGCCCACAGCAGACCTCAAAGATATTTGTAAAGTGATTTATATCTCTTAAATCTATGGCCAGTACATATATGTTGATTTTATTGTTATTCCTAATATTTTACACACATGAGCAATATTCTTTTCTTGTTATTAAATATTTAATTTTTAAAAGTTAAAAAAAGGTTGAGTTTCCTTACATCATTATAATTTCTACTGGTGATCATTTTATTGTTTTGAAGAGTGAATTTTCTGGAGCCAAATATATAATGGGAAGTTTTAGACATTATTCTTTTTACCCTATTTTTAAAGTAGTTTACCCCTTTCCACAGGTGAAGAAACAGATCCACAATGTGTAAATTATAGTCCCAGGGTCATCTGAATGAGTAGAGGTGGACGAGAATTTGAAACAATGTCTCTCTGCTTCCAAAGTGTGGGCTCTTGCTGCTCCACCAAATGCTACAAAATGTTCCCCCACAAAATACTTCATTTAAAACTCTCAATAGCTCTCTAGGGGAGGTATTGTTAACTTCATTTTTAAGATGAGAAGACTCAGAAGAATTAAATGCCTTTCCTATAGTCTTGGCACACAAGAACTTAAATCCAAGTCTTCTGACTCCTAAATTCAGTGATTTAGTAGCACAAACATTGTCATGTTCCTGATGATAAATCCTAGAATAATTGGGTAGGATGAGGATTTAAATTAACTTGCAATACATAACAGAACCACCAGAGTGGTTATCTGATAAAAATCTTTTCATCTTCTTTTCTCAAATATAAATAACCAAAGTAATATTTACTAAGAACTATTTTATATTCTGGTAGCTTCAGAAGTGCTGACTAATTTTTCTAGTTCACAGATTCCTAACTCTCATGTTCTAGTTCCTTTATTCCTTTTCTTCATTTCTCCTTTTCTTCTTTTTCTTTCTTTTCTTTTTTCCATGGGAACCACACTCCTTCTCTGCCTCTTTCCAGCCAGTGGTCACCATTTTTGCCTTCTCCTTCTGCTGCACACCAGTGTCAGTGTCTCTCCAAGTAGACTTTCTATGCATGTCTGGGACCCAGTTTTTGCAGGGGCAATCCATGGAACACCCTTTGATTGCTGCTCCTGGAGGCTAAGGGAAACTTGCATTCCAGGGTCCTATCAGACTATAACAGAGATTTACTTCTTGGCAGAATATCACTCCCAGGGTCCTGCACAGGTAGCAGACTGAAACACGCCCCCAGTCTTTCTGAGAAAGAGGCCTGTCTGCATGTCAAGCACTTTGGCTTGAGGGGCAGGCTTCAGTTTTGGAACATTTATAAGGGCCTACCAGCCAAGCTGTGGATGCGTCTTTGCACTCTCTTTCGGCCTTGCTCGCGTTTGCCTGTGTCTTCCAGAAAAGAGCTTATATCCTTCTCTGGTGGCCTGCAGTCCCAGGGGCAGGCTTTTTTTTTTTTTTTAAGATTTTATTTATTTATTTGACAGGGACAGAGAGAGAACACAAGTAGGGGGAGTGGCAGGCAGAGGGAGAGGGAGAAGGAGGCTTTCTGCCAAGCGAGAGCCCAATGTGGTGCTTGATCCCAGGACCTAGGGTTCTGGGATCATGACCTGAGCTGCAGGCAGAGGCTCAACTGACTGAGCTCCCCAGGTGCCCCTAGAGCTGCAGCCTCAGGGGCAGGCTTCTAAAAAAACATATACCTAAGAGCCAAGTATAAAACTTTCTCTCTGGAACACTGGTCACTTCAAGTCAGAAAATGGTAAACTTTAAAATTTATGAGAGTTCAATCAGTGGTTCTCTTTGCATTTTATTTAATGTGTATAAATGTGGAGGAATTTGTGGTGTCTGTGTCTATAGCTCTAGCAAGCAGGAAGGGCATATTGTGGGATCTGGGGTTTGGAGAAGGATGGAGATGGCAGATGCAGAAAGCTCATGAAAATTTTTTTACTTGATTGGGAAAGTCAGAATATAAACCTCAGTCAATTGATCAACTGATCAATTCATTGATATATATGCTCATGTACCAATATAAAATTTGTATTCATAAAGAAGGAGTACCTACAGACATGTACTAACAGATAGTAGTAGAAGACACAAAACAGACTTCTCATTTTTAGCCTTGCAGTTTAAATCTAAATAAATATGCTGCTTGAGTTAGTCTGGAATCTAGTATCTACATTAGGCTTTATCCTAAATGTCTCATATTAAGACATGTGAGCTGTTATTCTAATGTTAATGAAAGCAAGAGTTTTGAATAAGATACATAACAAGTGCTTAGTGCATTTAACCCTCAAAACTTTCATAAGAGGTAAGTACTGCTATTATCCTCAGCATTTATTCAGCAGAGGAAACTGAAGCTTGGAGAGGTTAAATGCCCAAGGTCACAGAGCTAGCAAGTGGTGGAACCTAGATTCAAATATATGTCCTCTGGCCTCTCGGTTGCTTTTCTTCTCAGCTGTGCCATTCCTGCCCCAGTAGCACCGAACTTCTACTTTAACAACCAACAGTCTGATTCTATTCTCATAAACCTAATGTTTTCCTGTTTTGAGGTGGAATAAGTTGTACTATGTATTTTCTAGGGAAAGAATAGTGGTGTTAGGGAAGAGAAGTACCTCTGCCTTCTGAGAAACTGCTCAGAAATTTTCCAGACCATGTCATGGGAATAGCTTAACCCCAGACCCAAGATATATAGGTGAGCCAGGATGGAGTGTTCTGTGAGAGGAAAGGGTCAAGCAAATATTTCATCTCTTAGATATAGTCATTGTCCTTTATGTGTCCTTAGGCCTGAGAGAGCACAGAACAATAAGGTCAGCCAAACAGATGTGAGGGCAAAGCTCACCATGTGCTAGCTTTCTTCAGACACTATTAAGAACATCAAAGACAGCTTTGAAGTTCAAAAGGAAAAGTCATAAAGACAGCGTGAGGGTCTGTGAACCTGTGAAGGGCAATATTTCATTGGCAGGAATGCTAGGTTTTGCAGGGAGGAATAAAGAGTATAAAGAGACAAGTTACTGAGAAAAGTGAGCATCTTAGCTTCACTGATCATCCCCCAAAATGGTAAACTCCATGAAGACAGCCATTTCTTTAATATATACCTAATACCTAGTTCAGAGCACATAGTATATAGATAACAATTCATCCATATATTCAATTACATTTATTAATATGGATCGATTGAATGAGTCTTAGAACACCTATTATGTGCTTCTGTTCTAAGTGCTAGAGATGTAGAAGTGGATGTACCAAATTCCCTGCTCATGAAATTAACAGATCAATGTAAATATACATTATGTTAGGTGGTATAAGTGCTAATAAGAAAATTAAAACAGAGCAAGAGGAAAAAGAATAAAGATAACAGACTGGGGAGCTAGAGAGAGATCAAAGTATGATCAGTAAAATGTCTCTACTAAGGGGCATTTAAACAAAGAGGTCCGAAAGAATTGAAGGACTGAGCATGCAGATATGGAACAACAATCTAACATAATCAATTAATGGTTTTAACTTCATAATCCCAATGTCTCCAACTCCTGCTTGCTTGAGTATAGGATGTCCAGAGTCTCCCTTCTGGGAATATCTAGGAATCACCATGTTCATTGTCACATGTTCTTGAATTAGACTTGGTAACCGGTTTAAAAGCCTGCTCCACACATGTAACCACATAGTATTGGTTTTGATATCAACTAGTGAGTACATTTCCTTTTCTGTTTGCTATTCATTTTCCTAAAAGGTAAATAGTAATAATAGACTATCCCATTTTTTATATCTAAGGGAATTTTTATGACATTGCATATAATTGAAAAGAAATTTGAAGTTTCTACTTCAATTTGAACTGTTTAAATCTGTCCTAATGGAGTACTAGAGAAGTTTTAAGTCATATATATACTCATGTGGATAATTCAGATATTGGACAATGCATATTGGCTGCCATTGACCGGGCATTTAATTATGTGCTGATTTTTGATACAACTTCACTCTAAGGGTCAAAAGTACAATGCCCTAGGACATTAGCAATAGTAATAGTTGGAGTCATCACAGGAGTGGCCCATCTGGAGAATCAAGTGGTCACGTTCTACATAACTTTTCCAAACACAATGCTTTCATGGGTGTGATCAATCTTTATTTGATTCAAATCTAGCAAATATTTAGCACTTTGTCTATGCAAGACCTTATTTTGTCTAAGGGTTTGTAATTTTAAAGGAAGAAGCATTTGATCTCACTGTACGCTCTGGCTGCTGCTTCTGTCCTTATACTGAGCTTACTCATGCCATGGATTTTATAAATGCGATGCAAGCAAATGTGTTGTTTGAATTACGTGAGCAGTTGCATTGAAACACCGGAATGTTGTCAAGTGAAAATTAGCCTTTAATAGACTAATTCTCAATTCCCTTCTTTACTCTAATGTTAAATGTTTCCACATTATACTTGACCAGAATTCTATATTCAATAGCTTTTTCCCTCAAGTGGCATGCTTTTTAGATACATTTAGCTATAAGAGAATGTATAAAAGTTGGTATATAAATTGGCACACAAGATATCTTCTTTCATTTACTTAAATTTTCAAGAAAGACTTTATCTAGGAAGAATTTACTAGAATACATTTGATAGTCACGTGATATCAACAGCTCATCTCAATTTTTCTCATTTTCACACGATAAGCAGATGCAGAAAACATTTAAATGTAAGGGCTTCCATTCTAATAGTGAGAAGATATGGCTCCCAGTCATGCCTCATTTGTGGAAAGTGTGTGAGATATTATGGGGACATTGATAATATTTCACAGCATGATGATAAATAATTGTTTTCTATTAACAAGAAAGGTTAAGGTACAACAGATAACACTGATATATCTCATGATTACTCAGTGGCTCAGCTTTACTCATGGGTCATTCCATACGGTCAAAAATTTGTGTCTGCCCTATGAGAGGCAAGGTTCTAAGATTCATTTATAGAACATATTCCAGCTGATCATAAATCCAGAAACATTGGATCCAGAAATTATTTTGGAACAGACATAAACTTGATATTTTTCCCCATAAACTGTAGCTAAAATATTTATCATGCCACTTTTTGAATTCTCTTAACAACAACAAAAAAATGTGTACATTGGCTATAGAGAAAAAATTCCCTAACATACCAATATGTGACTCTCATCTTTTTTTTAAAGATTTTATTTGTTTATATGAGAGAGAGGGGGGAGAGAGAGAGAAAACATGAGTGGGGGGAAGGGGCAGAGGGAGAGGGAGAAGCAGGGTCTCCACTGAGCAGGGAGCCCAATGCAGGGCTCGATCCCAGGACCCTGGAATCATGACCTGAGCCAAAGGCAGATGCTTAACTGACTGAGCCACCCAGGAACCTATGACTCTCAACTTCAAGCATTACATAAAAATGATATACAGAAGCTTTTGAATGTGCAAGTGATGCTACTAAACCGGCATCAGTAGGGAATTGGTTTGACCTATTATTACTTATTCACATGGAGATGTATCATGATCTTTTATTCATCCATTCTGAGGAACCAATGTAAGATGTTGGTTAACTAAGTTAATTAGGAAAACCACAAATTATACATGTTCCTATGAGCCAAGTCTCCTCTCACAGGGTCCATCAGAACACTGTTTGGTGGTAGGCTGTGAAATATACATTTAAGGAGATGAATTTATTAACAGATGTCTATATGGACTGTCTAGTGTGAGGATATCTTAAAAAAGAAAACAAAATTGGACTCTGCTAACAGATTGAGATTTAAATCTCACCTGTACTATTTATTACCTGTGTGCTTTCGTATAAACTATTTTAGAATCTGTTTTATCTAAAAATTGAGTTTATGGGATTTATCTCACATTGTGGTTGAGATAAGTGAATTGAACATAGAGCCCCAAAGAGTAAACCCTCAATAAGTGTTAGTTTCCACATTCCACTAAAGATCTACTTGTCATGATATTTCTAAAAATAGTTAACTCTGATTTCTATGTCCAACCAAGATGGAGTAAAATGATATGGATTTACCCTCCTATCTAAAACAACCTTGAAAATGGACAAAATATATGAAACAATGGGACTTATATAACAAAGGACAATGACCTTAAGAAAAATAAAATAAGTAAAGTGAGCTCTATAATTATAGCAGCTTACTACTTACTACTTTTAAGAATATTTCCTGGCCACAGCACAGATAAGGGAAACACAGGGAGAGTTTGGCAATCTCCCTAAAGTAAGGAGACAGAACTAGGAATCTGGTGAAGTCAAGGTGGCTACAGTCAGGGCATAATTCAGGAGAGGAGAGAGCTGCACAGACAGGATTCTGAAGAACTCTAGAAAGTCCCTGTCAAGTATTCAGTTGAGTACTGATTAAACACGGGTATGAAGAAACTATTCATACTGGATAAAGATCCAGTAAAAATCATTAGAGGAAAGTGTCTGAAGCTCATAAAGGGACAGGAATAGTGCCTAATCCCAATAGTCAAGATGGAAAGCTTTATAATTCGTGGGGAATGAATTAGGATACTAATAACAGTAAAGAAAACGATTAACTTTGATTAAACATTGCTCTGATTCATCTTAACAGAATGTAAAGGAATGGTCCAAAAAGATCATGTATTTCCAAGTAACTTAACCATGCCCCAGACAAAACTCAATAATAATTATAGGAACACAAAAATATCCAGCACCCAACAAGACAAATTACACAATGTCTATCATACAACCAAAAGTTATAGGATATGCTGAAGAGGAAAATAAAATGCATAAGGAGAAGAAAAATCAATTAAAACAGACCAGAAAGACACAGGTGATAGAACTAGTAAACAAGAGCATTAAATCAGTAATTGCAGTTACCTTTTATATGTTCAAAAAGCTAGCATAAAAACTGAACATATTATGGGCGCCTGGGTGGCTCAGTGGGTTAAAGCCTCTGCTTTCGGCTCAGGTCATGATCTCAGCATCCTGGGATCGAGGCCCGCATCGGGCTCCCTGCTCAGCAGGGAGCCTGCTTCCTCCTCTCCCTGTCTCTCTGCCTGCCTCTCTGCCTACTTGTAATCTCTCTCTCTGTGTCAAATAAATAAATAAAATCTTAAAAAAAACTGAACATATTAAATAAATATAAGGAACATATAAAAAAGACAAAAACTGAACTTTCAGAGATGAAATCTCTGTTAATATAAAAAACATACTGGGTGAAATTAAGGGCAGATTAGACATTTCAGAAGCAAAACTTAGTGACCTCAAAGACATAGAGACTCTCCAAAAGGAAACACAATGAAAACTATTTCAAGTACCCAAATATATATATATATATGTACATGTATATATGTATACATATACATATATATATATATATATATATATATATATAATTAGAGTCCTCAATGGAGTGGGGGGAAAATATTTGGGGAAAAAATGGTCAAAATTTTTCCAAATTAGATACAAACTATATAGATATAAGTACCTCAACAAACTTCTAGCATAATAACAAGAAGAAAATAATACCAAGATAAATCATAATAAAATTCCTAAAGACAAATTAAAGAGAAAATCTTAAAAATTTTAAAAGCCACAGAAGGGCAAGGGGAATTACATTACGGTACCTACAGGGGAACAAAAATGAAAGCGGCAGCAGATTTCTCATTGAAACTGTGGAAGTACTAGGAAGTACTGGAACCACATCTTTAAAGTACTAAGACGAACAAAATTTCTCAACCTAGAATTTTTCACTCAATGGAAATATCTTTCAGAAACAAAGATAAGGGGTGCCTGGGTGGTTCAGTCGTTAAGCGGCTGCCTTAGGCTCAGGTCATGATTCCAGGGGTCCTGGGATTGAGCCCTGCATTGGGCTCTTTGCTCAGCAGGAAGCCTGCTTCTCCCTCTCCCACTCCCCCTGCTTTGTTCCCTCTCTCCCTGTGTCTCTCTCTGTAAAATCGATAAATAAAATCTTCAAAAACAAAAACAAAAAGATATATGTAATAGGAAAAATAATAACAATCTGACAATATAACTACAAATATGTTAAAGGAAATCCTTTAAGCAGAATAAAATAATATCTGGTAAAAACTTGGACCTACAACAAAGCATAAAAAACATCAGACTTGGTAGCTACCTTGGGAAATACAAAGAACTTTTTTCTTATTATTTAAATCCCTTTAAAAGTTAATTAACATAACAAAAAATAACAAAATAAAATAAAAATAAATAAAAGTTAATTAACAGAAGCAAAAATATTAATAATGCATTATAGAGTTTATAACATATACAGATGTATGACAACAATAGCACAAACATTGCGAGAAGAGAAATTTAAGAATCTTATAATGTACTTGAAGTTAATGCTTAAAGTTAGACTGATAAAGATATATACCATAAACCTTAAAGCAACAACCAAACTAATGTAAAAAGTTAGTCATAGTTAATATGCCAACAAAGCCGATGAAATGGAATCATACAAAAATACTCAACTCAAAGCTATGTGAAAGAGAGAAAATGCAATAAAGAACACATGAGACAAACAGAAAATAAATAGCAAGATGACAGATTAAAATAATCACATGGAATGTAAAGGGTCTGAACACATCAATTAAAGGCAGAACTTATTAGGTAAAACTGACCCAACTATACAGTTTGGTATGAGAGTTACAAATAAGTTAAATGTAAAGGAAAATTACATAATGTGAATCAAAAGAAAGTTGCAGTAGTTACATTAACATCAGAGCAAACAATATTACTACCAATAAAGAGAGGCATTTCTTGACCAAGGGGTCAATTTATCAACAGGACATCATAATCCCAAACATTTAGACACCTTATATCAGACTTTGTGAAGCAAAATAGTTATAACTGCAAGGAGAAATAAAAAAATCTACAACTACAGCCTGATATCATTTATCAGCTCTAATAGTTTTTTTGTGGGTTACTTAGGTAGCTGGTCAATTGATTTTTGACAAATGTGTAAAGGCAATCTAGTGGATAAAGGGAAGACTTTTCAGCAAATGATGTTGGAATAATTGAACATTCACATGCAAAAGAGAAACTTTGGCCCATTCCTCACACAATATACAAAAAAAACCCAAAAGCACAGTCCATAAAAGAAAGAAAGCTGATAAATGAGACTTCGTCAAAATTAAGAATTTTTACTCTTTGAAAGACACTTAAGAGAATGAAAAGATATATTGCAGACTAGGTGAAAATATCTTCAGATCACATATCTGATAAGGAAATTTTATCCCAAATATATAAGAAATTCTCTAATCTCATTAGTAAGAAAACAAGCAACCCAATGTTTTTAAAAATGGACAGAATATTTGAATAGGCATTCATCAAAGGTCTGTAAGTGGCAAATAAGCACATGAAAAAATGCTCAATGACATTAGCCATTAAGAGATGTAAATTAAAAAAGAGACACCATTACACACCTATTAAAATGGCTAAAATTGACAAGCCTGAGCATGCCAAGTATTGACAAAAAACTAGAAGTCTGATATCCTGCTTGTGAGACTATAACATGGCTCAGTGACTTTGAAAAACAGTCCAAAAGTTAAATACATACCAACTGTGTGATTCAGCTCTTCCATTTCTATGGATTTACTTAAGAGAAAGAAAAGTATATGTCTATTCAAAAGCTTGCACACAAATGTGCATAGCAGCTTTATTGTAACAGCCAAACAATAGAAATAATCCAAATGTTCATTAACAGGTTGATGGATTAACAAATAGTGGTATATCCATAAAATTGAATATATTCAGCAATAGAAATGAATGAACTATACATGCAATGACATGGATAAATCTCCAAATATTTACACTGGGTAAAAGAGGCCAGAGCAAATAGAGTACATACTGTGTGTTACTCAGTTTGAACAGCTATAGCAAGTCACCATAGCTGGCTTAAACAGCAAACATTTATTTCTCACAGTTCTCACAGAGTAAAAAGTTCAAGATCACAGTGCTGGCAAATCCAGTGTCTGGTAAGGGCCCCACTACCTGATTTAAAGATGACTGTCTTATTTTAACCTCACATTGTGGAGAGCAGGGCAAAGAGGAAGCAAGTTCTTTTTTTTTTTTAATATTTTATTTATTTATTTGACACAGAGAGAGAGAGAGATTACAAGTAGGCAGAGAGGCAGGCAGAGAGAGAGGAGAGAGAAGGAAGCAGGATCCCTGCCAAGCAGAGAACCCGACGTGGGCCTCGATCCCAGGACCCTGGGATCATGACCTGAGCCGAAGGCAGAGGCTTTAACCACTGAGCCACCCAGGCGCCCAGGAAGCAAGTTCTTATCTCTCTTCTTAAAAGGCACTAATTGCCTCATGAGCCCTCATGACCTAATTAGTTCCCAAAGCACCTCCCCACACACAGATGCCAGCACATTAGGGCTTGGAAATATGAATTAAGGGGGACACGAACATCCCACGCATACATAGTATATAATTCCGCTTATATAAAACTCTATAAAATGTGGACGAATCTACAGTGCCAGAAACCACCTCAGAGGTTACTCAGGGGTGAAGCCGGGCAAGAGCAGAAGAGCAGGAGGACAAATGGATGTAAAGAACCTTTTTTTTTTTATTCTTTGCCCCAGGGGTGGATATAAAGAAACTTCTGAATTTCATGGGTATGTTCATTATGTTGACTGGGATGATGGTTTCACAGGTATATAAATAAATCAAGTTTTATACTTTAAACTCGTGTGATTTATTGTATATTGTGTTAGTCCATTCAGGTTGCTATAATAAAACACCGCACACTGGGTGGTGCAAAAACAATAAAATTTATTTCTCATGGTTCTGGAGGCTGGGAAATCCAAGACCAAGGCAATAGCATGGTCATATTCCAGTGAAGGCCCTCTTCCTGGTTCATGGCTGATGCCTTCTCCCTGTCCCCTCACATGGTAGAAGAGGCTAGGGATTTCTTGGGATTTCTCTTTTTATAAGGCAGTAATTCCATCCATGAGGGTTCCATACTCATGACTTAAGTACCTCCTTTGGCACCTCCAAGTGCCATTTGGGGGGTCAGAATTTCAACACATGAGTTTTGGAAGGACACAAATGTTTAGATCTTAGCATATATAAATTTTACTTCAGTACAGCTGTAAAAAATAGTTAGATCCAATTTATTTGAAATAAAGCATTTCACAATTGCACTATGTAGTACTTCTCTAAGTATGTCCGTCAGGACTAACATCCCATAGATTTTAATAGGTTTTACTCAAAAAGGGGATTCCATGGTTTAATAACTGAAAAAGTCTGGGATTAACACACGAATTGATTTATTTTGGTCAGGACTTCTGGGAGATTTTAATATGCAAATATGCATTGTGAATTTCCAATAGGGGACTATTATTCAGTATTTCCCTGACTAATTTGACCATAGAAATTTTCTTCTAAGACCATTTTGTAGGATTGACATTCCTTAATACTTTTAATTTAGAAAATGCTGGCATAAGACATTGTGATGATTTAACAGTAGGTATAGTTGCTGAGGATTGCTGGAAGGGAAGTAGGTGGGGGGATGGGGTAAATGGGTGATAGGCATTAAGGAGGGTTCTTGATGTTATATGCACTGGTGCGCTAGGTGTTATATGCAACTGATGAAATACTAAATTCTACCTCTGAAACTAATAATATACTACATGTTAATTGAATTCAAATTTTTAAAAAAGTAGATACAGTTGTTGTATAGTAAGAACTTTGAACTCTCTTCTCAAGAAGTATTACAGTTTATGATTTAAAAATATGACCCTCATCTAAATTCAAATATTTGAGCAGATATTTAAAAGACTTAAAAAATTATTTGCCAGGGGATTTCTAGGAAGATAATGGAGTAGGAGGATTCTAAGCTCACACACCTAGATAACAGCCACATCAGGGTAACTAACTCAGAGAATGACCTGAAGACTGGCAGAACAGACTTTCCACAGTTATGCGTAGAGAGGAGGCTGTATTGAAAAGCAAAGGAGGGGCAGAGGTACAGTTGGGAACCAAACTTATGGGACACTAACCACAAATGAGAAGGACACCACAAGCACAGAAAAGGGACAAGAGCCGACACCATACCAGGCATCCTGGCACAAGGAACCTTCACTGGGAAGACAAGTCCCCATAACATATGGCTTTTAAAACCAGTGGGGTTTAACTTCTTGTGTTTGTACAAACAGTGGGGCTTAACTCCAGGTACTTTAAAATCAGCAGGCTTAGCTCAGGGAGAGCCAGAGGGCAACAGTAAACTGAGTCCCCACTCTTAAAGAAATAATATTAACAAACAACCCCACTGAGAGACAGCACAGAAGTACCGGTTTGAAAAGTACCTGGGATATACACGAAGGAGTTTTATTTACTATCTTAGAACATGCACCAGAGGGGCAGGGATCTTTAGAGAATTCTCCAAGAACAAAGGAGTCAGTGGGAACCATTTCTCCCCCCAACCACCCTAAACAACCTAGGTAGCTCCTCACCTGAGAGAACAAATGCAAACACTCTCCATCTAACTTGCTAACACTGAGCACCCTGCCCCAATGTTCTCCTGCAGAACTGCCCCATCTTACATGCCAAACTCAGGAGTCATCCCTCCAAAGTGGCTCCTAATCTGACACACCCTGCAGGTGGCCCCCACAGGGACAAGTACCACTCCAAAGTGACTCCTGCCCTGGGAAGGGGTGAAAATAACCACATATACCAGTGTGACTGCAGTCCCAGGAGATGGGGTGAGGGCAGGCATCTGGTATGACTACTGACACCATCCAACAACAAGTCCACAGTGGCCCAAGTCTGGACCCTTGACAGCACAGGGACAAAACTCTGCCCAGTGTGCCTACAACAGGCAAAATGAGCCACTGAACCTGACTGGGCTGAAGGCAAATGTGGCTCAGACACAACAGTAGGCTGCACACAGGGACTCCCTGAAGTACCTGGTTCTGCTGAACATGAGACATTGCACTATACAGGCACTATAGGACCTCTTCTTCATAAGAGGAGGTCTTATTTATTTCAAGATCAGGAGACATAACTGACTTTCTTAATACATAGAAACAAACACAGAGAGTTAGAAAAATGAGGAGACAGAGGAATATGTCCCAAATGAAAGGACAGGAAGAAACCACAGCAAAAGAGCTAAACGAAATGGAGGTAACCAGTATGCTTGATTAAAAAAAATTTGAAGTGATGACCACAAAGATACTCACTGGACTTAAGAAAAGGGTGAAGAATCTCAGTGAGACTTTCAACAGGAAGAACAAATTTTACAAAACTACCAGAAATAACTCAATAACTAAAATTAAAAATACACCAGAGAAAATCAATAGCAAATTAGAAGTGTCAAAAGAATGGATCAGCAAGCTGAAAGACAGAAGGATGGAAAGAAATGAAGCTGAACAGAAAAAGGAAAAAAGAGTAATAAAAGTGAGAGTAGCTCAAGGGAACTCAGCAACATCAAGTGTTACAGCATTTACCTCATGGTGATCCTAGAAGGAGAAGAGAGAGAAAAGAGCACAGAATATTTACTTGAAGAAATAATAGCTGAAGCTATTTGAAATCAAATACATAAAACATGGCAGGGAGGAGTAAAACTACAGTGCTTTCAGAATGGGCTGAAGTTTAAGTGACCACCAACTTCATAAAGACTGAAGTATGCATAAGATGTCATATATGAACCTAATGGTAACCATAAATCAAAAAACTATAATTGATACCCCCCAAAAAAATGAAGAGAAAGGAATTCAAGCATGTCACTACAGAAAGCCATCAAACCATAAGGGAAGAGAAGAAGAGAAGAACAAGGAAAAAAGAAGAACTAAAGATACTAGAAACTAAGAAACAAAAAACAACCATAAAATAAGTAACAAATGGCAATAAGTACATTCCTATCAATAGTAACTCTGAATATAAATGGACTAAGTGTTCCAATCAAAAGACATAGGGTGATTGAATGAATAAAAAGCAAAAGGCATCTATATGCTGCCTACAGGCATAGGTGCCCTGCCTTCAGGACACAGGCAGATTGAAAGTGAAGGGATGGAGAAACATTTATCATATAAATGGAAAACAAAAGGAAACCTTGGGTAACAATATTTATGTCAGACGAAATAGGCTTTAAAACAAAGACCATAAAGAAGAAACAAAAAAGGATACTACATAATGATAAAGAGAACAATCCAACAGGAAGATATAAATATTCTAAGTATTTATGCATCCAACATGGGAGCACCCAAATACATAAAGAAACTATTAACAGATATAAAGAACTTGATAGTAATACACTAATAGTAGGGACCTTAACATCCACTTATATCAATAGATAGATCATCCAAACAGGAAATGAAGAAGAAAACAGTAGCTTTGAGTCACACATTGGACCAGATGGACCTAACAGATATATTCAAAGATTCCATTCTTAAACAGAATACATATGCTCTTAAAATGCCATGGAACATTCTCCAGAATATATTACATGTTCAGCCATGAAACAAGTCTCAAGAAATTCAAAAACACTGAAGTCATTTGCATCTTTTCCAGACACAATAGTGTGAAACTAGAAATCTATTGCAAGAAAAAATCTGAAAAAAAACACAAACACTTGGAGGCTAAATAACATGCTCCTAAAAAATGAATGGTTTAACCAAGAAGTCAAAGAAAAAATTAAAAAAACCACATGGAATCAAATGAATTTAAAGACACAATGGTCCAAAATCTTTGAGGTACAGCAAAAGCTGTTCTATGAGGGAAGTTTATAGCAACAAAGCCCTATCTCAAGAAGTAGGAAAATGTTCAAATAATTTAATGTTACACTTAAAGATGCTACTAAAAGGAGAACAAACAAAACCCAAAGCCAATAGAAGAAAGGAAATAATAAAGATTAGATTAGAAATAAATGAAATAGAAACTAAAAAACAATAGAACAGAACAATGAAAGCAGGATCTGGTTCTTTGAAAAACTGAACAAACAGATAAAGATTTAGCCAGACTCCTCAAAAAAAGGAGGGGGGACGTCTCCCTTCTTTCCTTTCCTCCTTTTTCTTTTCTTTTCTTTTCTTTTTTTTCTTTTCTCTCCCTTTCTTTCTTTCCCTCCCTCCCTCTCTCCCTCTTTCCCCCTTCCTTCCTTTCTTTTTCTTTTTTTTCTTTCTTTCTTTCTAAGACTTTTTCCAATATGTCCTCTTTTCCCTCATTTGTTTCTTTTTGCACTATAGAACATAAGTTCTGCCCAGAGCTTACAATTTAAATTAGAGAAATAAAAATCTCGGTATAAGATGGAGAAAATGTGGTAGGAGGGGTAGGAAAGAATGTGGAATAAATAACATGCACTTTATCCCCTACACAAAGCCTTAGCACCATGCATAATACCTTTTCAAGACTCTTAATATTAGTTAAATGGTATTTACTATCATTTATGAATGATATGAATGAGTGAATGAATGATTTGCATATATGACATCTTAGTCCTTTATCAGTAGCAGAATCCATTGACAGTAACAATAATGCGATTTCACAATTGTATAATTATATCCATTTTCCAAGGCACTTTCACAAATGTAATCTAGTCTAATTGTCACATGAAACCTGTGGAGAGACCAAGTGATTTACCTAAAATCAAAGAAGCAGGACGCCATCTCAAACCTAAATTCCCATTGTTATTTTCACTTATGTCTGAGCCTTCAAGTCATTTAATCACCACAAAATTATGAATCTAGAATATAAGAACTCTTTATCAAGAGTCTAGATTTAAATTTTAATTTTGAAATTTTCCTCATATTACTTCATCTCTGCTGCCAAAAAGAAAAGTTATATTTTTATTTTCTCAATTTGGTAAATTATGAAACTTCTTACAACTTCAAACCAGTAAAGTTTCATTGCCTATCCTATGCAATAAAATAGTGACTTGCTTTTCCACTTTTGATTAAAATGAGACTCATATAAATGAGGAATGTTATGAGATATAGAAGAAAATTCGTTATCTTTCTTGTACTATTTCTTCCCCCATGATCCACAACTCTGTACTAATCTTCAATGCTACAGTGAATCACAGTCCAAAATTAAGGGATATCCTAACTACAAAAAAAAGAAAGCTTTTTCTCAACTAAAATTATATTTATGTTTGTATAAGAGTGTGTGACTGACTATGTAGGACCCAAATTCTAATACAGAGAAGACTGTGCTTTAATGTAGAGCATAAAAAGCCTAGATACTTGCATATCAACTATTCAAGACCAAATGAAAATGAACCATAAAAATAAAAATTTGAGTAATTTTTCAAAATAAAGCCAGATGTAAGTCTCAATTGATTTATAGTATTTTTGTATTGATTTGTAGTATTTTTAAGTTATGAAACTAAGAAAACTGCTCTCTTTGGGCAAAGTATTATAACAATGATGTAGGAGTTTCTGGAAAATTGGGTGCCAGTCTTGAATCCACTACTAATAAGCACTTTATGATCTCAGTCTTAGCATCTTCATTTTCAAAGTGGTAGGTTGAGACTAAGATATTTTTCTCATCTGATTTTCTATCATTCTAAATTCCTTTCCAAGGACTTCCAGCTACTGAGAGAACCATGTCTGGTACTCAAGGAACTTCATTAGAGTGGGTATTCTCTTTCTAATATCATGCTGAAATTGTTAATTGCATGTAAAATAATAAACTGTGAAATACAGAATACTTGATCTAAAATAGTTATAGGTCAATAGTACAAAAGTACAGAAAAGGTAAGTGGTTTCTCCTTATTAAAAAATTTGTTTCCTTCTTTTTAAAATGTTGAAACACTTTCAATACATGTATGTGAATGGGCCAACATTGTCTAGAGATCTATTTCCTAGTTGATTTCAGTTCTGACTGCTTTTTTATCCATTTCTAATGTTGCATATTTTAATGAGAGATGTTTTCAAATAGTGAAATACATCACATGAAATGTCTGAATTGCACTAAGTTTACAATGCAATTTTTACATACACCATCTTATTTAATCTAATTATAGTAAAGCTGAGTTAGGAATCATGCATAGCATCATTGTTATCTCCTACCTCTGCAAAGACTTAGCAAATGCTTTCCATGAACTTTGGGTATTTCTGGTAAACAGAAGTTATAGAATTAACAGTCATTGATCTCAGGGAGCTACATCTCAGACACATAGAAGAAACTAACGTACAGTGCATTGAAAGAAATAGGAAGGCCTTTCAAATGTCCAGGATGATGTTCAGTGTAAGAGGGAAAGAAGCTCATGAAACTGTGGAGTTGTAAATGTGCTGAACCTTTTAAGATTTCTCTGGAAAAAGTTACAACCAATTTTCATATGAATTTATATAGTATTATTTGGATGCCATCTGTTCAATATCATAACTTTGACACTAGAGCATTAAGAAAAAAAATTTTAGGAGAGTATAACACATGTTCAGAAAAGTACACAAATCACAAATGTACAGCCTAATGAGTGTAAGAAACAGAGCATTTCCAAAATCCCAGAAGTGCCCTTTGCCCCCTCCCTCTGCTTATCACTAGCACCCAAAACAATCACTATCCTGGCTTCATTTCTGAATTTTATGTAAATGGTATCATATAGTAAGTACCGCTTTTGCCCAATGTTATGCTTCTAAGCTTATCCATATTGTGTGTAGCTATAGTTTGTGTAGACTAATTGCTGCATGGTATTCAATTGCATAAATATATTTCAATTTTCTTACCATTCTAATGTTGACAAGGATCTGGATAGTTTCCAGTTTCTGGCTATTAGGGATGATAGTGCTGCTATGAACTGTTTACATACATTTAAAAAATTATACACGTTTTTTGATGAACATACCTATGCATTTTTTTAATCTTTCCTATGTCCAGGGTCCGCATTTATTCAACTTTACTGGATACTGAAAAATGGTTTTCTGAAGTAGATATACCAATTTAGACTCCCAACAGCAGTATATGGGAGCTTCGGTTGTTTCCCATCCTCACCCCAGCACTGGATTTTGTTAAAGCACTTAATGTCATTTTTAGTTTTCTTATATACATATAGTTAGAAAAGCAAATGACTGTGAAACAGGGAACTTTTATACTTTAAAAAAATGAAATAATCTGAGTAATCTTTGCTAGTAAATCTAGTAAGATACGCTAGATTTGTCTAAAAGTACTGAGAAAATTTTGAGAGCTTTGAGAAAGACACAAAACATATGGGTTTTCTCTTTACGTATGTTGTTTGTACAAGAAATAACTGAAGTGACATCACTGTTTTATTGTGCAAGTCAGAATCAACCTATGATTTTTAGCTGAGGAGTCCTAATATTAGCTTGGAAGATATGGGAGTTTACTAACATGAGCAAAGTGGATATTTTAGAGGGGTGAGGAGTGAAATAGTTTCCCTATACTGGGTGGATGAATCCCAGCAAGAATTCATTTTGAGATACTGAAAATTAGGAATTTTATTCAGTTTATAGGGTGAAAGTAGTTGGCCAATATTAGTCAAAGGAACTCTGAATCACTGATTATTTGTAACCTCAGAGGCCACAGTTCTTTCCAATGTTTCTATCAGGGGTCTAAACAATGTAATTTACAAGTGTAGTCAGTAAAACCAAAGGTGTGTTCACAGTTTGAGACATATTATGGTTTAGAGAAAAATTAGAACAATTATGGATCATTCGTCTTCATTTTTTAAACTTAGAAATAATTAGATGCGTTAGTTGATATAAGAAATGATTCTCCCTCAAAAAAGCAGAAAACTCAGAGCTGTGAAAATCCAAAATGCTGTTTAGCAGCTATGGTGTTATGAAAACTCATCCTTTTAAGTTCCTTCCAATAAACTGGCATTTCCATTTTTCTTTACTATTAGCTGATCTCTTATCACCTTATATTTGGATTGTTTCAACTTTTCCTTCTCCAAGCTATTGCTTTAAATTTTTCTTCTGGAAAAACAATACAAAGATATGCCCATATATTTCAACACCTAGAAATTACCAAAGTTCACTTAGTCATGAATCCCTTTATTCAAAAATATTTGTTGATCACCATATAGAAGAACTTCCAGAAGAGGTCCAAGGATAATAATATTTTGGAATCACGAATATAATCTGATGAGTAAAATATTTTAGAGTCTTAGTATAAAATTTCAATGAAGTTTATTAAATAGCCCTTTCTAGATATCTCTAATTATAGACTGTGTTTCCCTTTGATGAAAAATGTTGTGGAATATATGACTTCTGAATTTCTTCATACTATGAAGATTCAATGAACCCATTAAGAATACTTTTCTCCTCCCTGTATTTAATGAAATGACTCATGTCTGCATTATATTTAGAGCAGACTATAAACTCCAGTGGGAATGAAGTCTTCTTTATATTAATTAATCATCTCACAGTATCCAACATAATGATACATACAAAAAGTCATATAATGCTAATTATTTGGTTATTTTAAGAAATTAACTTAAGGGCGCCTGGGTGGCTCAGTGGGTTAAAGCCTCTGCCTTCAGCTCAGGTCATGATCTTAGGGTCCTGGGATCGAGGCCCGCATCAGGTTCTCTGCTCAGCGGTGAGCCTGCTTCCTCCTCTCTCTCTGCCTGCCTCTCTGCCTCTCTGCCTCTCTTGTAATCTCTCTGTCAAATAAATAAATAAAATCTTTAAAAAAAATAAAAAAAAGAAATAAACTTAAAAAGATAACGATGACAGCTAACTTTTATTGAGCACTTCCTTGTGTCAAGCACTGTGTATATATGTGCATTTATTTTCACACTTACTTTTAACAATACCCCCTGGAATCAGTATCCTCTATTACAGATGAAGAATCTGAAGATCAGGTAAGGCAACTCACCCAAGGCCACTTGAACAAGGTCTGCCTATGCCCTAAATCACCACACATTCCCAAAAGAAAGTGCCCTTGGCAAAGAGAGAGAAAGACAGAGCAAGACAGACAGAAGTGTTGTCACAAGAGCACTGACTAATCATCAACAAAAGATATATTTCAATTCACATCTCAACCACTGACCACTGAAAGTCCCTCAGTACATCACATATCTACTCTGAGGAATTCTCTTGGCCTCATTACAATAGTATCAGATTCTTGCTTTTAAGTCTCTCATTTCAGAAAGAAGTCATGTTCTACAAAGAAAAGCATTGTTGAAATAATGTTGTCTTAATTAGAATTTTGTTCTTATAAAGACGAATATGGAGACGATAGCTTAAGTTCTGAGGCTGAACCTGGGGACACAGATCATGGATTGATTGGCTGGACCATTTTTGCATTCAGGACAACCAATATTTAGAATACAAGATACAGACAATAAATTTCATGGGAGTAGGGCAGAGGATGCATTAGATATGCTACCCACCACAATCCTAAAATATTAGTCTCATAATTGAGGTTCAACCAAAATCTTGTGGAAGTTCAAAGAAGGAAGGGAAATACCATTTGAGTGGGTGTTCTTCAACCTTCAAGCACCCTACTCAGGATGCCATTGTAATATTGTGCCCCTCAACTCCAGGTCTATCTGGAGAGAGAGTGATTAAAGTTGAGCTGCTCCCTGAAATTAGGGGTAGGGGATAGCTGCAGCTGAGGCCTTTTGTCCCATGGGCAAAGACTGGGTATGAAGCCACAGCTGGTTCATCAAATCATGCAATCAGGGTTATTTTAATGATTAATGACTCTAGTCCTATCTTCATCAAAGATCAACAAGAGGAAATGCATTTTAAGCAGCATGAGAAATAGGTGTCCAAATGGAAAAAAAATCCTGATATTAGATCTAGTAGACATAGTCACTATTTATTGAGCACTTGCTCTTGGCCAGGTACTATTGAGAACTTTACAAGAATTATTCTGATGCTCATAAGATCCTGAATGGGTATTTCCCCAATTTTTCAGATGAAGACATTGAAGCCTGACAGAGCAAGAAGCTTCTTTCAGCTCAAGCAGTTAAGTGGTGGCTTAGTCAGCCTTGCCATCCAAGTTGACATGACTAAAAAGTTATGTTCTTTCTTTCCACAGATCATTTCTCAACCTATGGATCTTGGAACACTAATGTTATGGGACAATAAGTTATAATGTCTAGAATAATTATGTTGGAAAAATAATGACTTAAAGCTTAGACACTTCTTTTTTACGACCAACTTTGTCAAATACACTGGTAATATGCATTATAAATCTCCAATGGAGGGTTCTAGTATCTCGTGTCTAGCATTTTCCAAAACCGTTTTGTCACACAAGTCTTTTATTATTGGCAAAACCAGAATCTCCAAGAACTCACACTGCATGGGACAGAATTTAGGAGAATGTACTACATTTATCTGCTGCAAAGTCTCCTTCGGTGGAGACCTTTTAAAAAATAAAAGAGTAGACTCACAGAAACAGGGCAATTCAAATCCCCAGTGGCTACCTGATTTCCCTCATCTTCAACATATGGTTACACATTTCTGGTTCGCCTGTGCTGGTGAACACTGGATGGGTGACCAATTCCACCTTCACAGAACTCATTACTGTTAGGAAATTCCTCACTTTCTAACATTTCTCATTTCCTCTCTTAGTTACTCTATGAAGTCAATTCTTGCCACCAATGAACAGTGAAGCAAGCCTTTCACTTCAACAGGCTTGTTCCCCATATATTTCACTTGTTCACTGTGTAGTTGTAGCCAGCTTCCCTGACGGAAGCTTCCAGGCTGTTGCTGCCCAATTTCTGAAATAAGGGGACAGAGAAATCCTTGATCAGGGATTCTTTATCCACAGTCCAAGGGTACAGTAAAATAACTCCTGTCTAGTATTGCAGCATCCCAAGCCCTCTGCCCTTTGACATTTTTCATGCCTCCCGTCTTGGTCTGTATGGAAAGAACACTCGCATTACAGTTAGTGGAGCGGTAGATAGCAATACTCCCCACACCTACACAAGTGCTCCCTTAAGCTGCTTTGTGATGCCAAACAGCAGCCTTTAAAAGCAGTGCTGACATGAACATCAGGCACATGCTGATACCTAAGGATTAGGGCAGGTTGTGTTTCAAATGGACGTGGTTTGCACTGTATCGATCCTAGCATCACCAGAAAAAAAGATAACTACAGACTTCTCTTTGCATCACAAAAGCTTTCTCCCTGATGATAAAGCATTTCTCTTTAAATATAGTCTTACAGAATAATATATGCTTCTTCTCTCCTCTTTGAGATAAGGTAGGTGAAGGAAGAAAAAAAATGTAATATGGAAATAACTGACATAATTATTTCTTCAAATGTCTAAATCCTGTAAGCATATAAATATAATCTTATACTTGTGGATCATAAATTCCCAAAGGGCAGGAATGTGTCCTACTTATTTCACTAATCCCCACAGTTCCTAGGAGAGTGATCAGCACTTAGTAGGCACTAAGAAATAGAGAATTAATGAGTTAGTTTATTCCAATTACTTGTTAGAAAGAAAAAAAAAGAAAAATCATTGTTTAAGAAATAGACTCTCACAATTTCAAATGAGATCTTTCCTATCGTTCCTTGGAAATATAATATTCCACTTAGAATTTTTAGCAGGGATTTAGTAAAAGTGATTTTGTGTCTTAAATATAGAACCTGCCCAAACTATCCTACAACTCTCTTCTCCTTCCAAGAACTAAAAATGTATTGATACTCTCTTTAATTCATTATTATCTAGAAATAAGCAGAGAAAAAAGCATATGCATGCATACATTGTACAATCCTAAATATAATTACATGAGAATGTGAAATATATTTCCAGTTACTATTAAACAGTATATCTGACTTTGATATTCATGATATTTCAAGTGCAACTGGAGACCATTCAGGCTAGCAACTACCATAGAGATCTAATTAAGCTCTCTCCCTCCCCACCTAATAAACAAGAAAACTGAACCTGTAGGGAGGACTACAGTACCACTGCCTAAGGTGACACAACATGTTTGCTACTGTCAAATTCAGGACTAGACGCCAAGTTTCTCAGGTTCTAGTTCAAGGTGCCTTTCTCCAGAGTTGAACTTTCAGCTCTTCCGGACTACATCAACTCCATCCCTGTTGATCAGAAAGCCTCTCCCAGGGGATCAAAGAATCAGTCTCATGAGAAGCAGGGCTGTTTGGTGTTTGTTGTTGTTGTTGTTTTCCTTGAAAACACATTGCTTCACACCGTTTCTTTTTAGGGTTTTGGCTTTAAGATTTTTTTTTTTCACTAGTAAATAGAGATCTTATTTGTGTCAACAGCACACTTTAAGAGCTAAGCAGTCACATGATTGCACCTTGAGCGAGACATTGAAAGGAAGATTTGTCTGATAACCTGAACTCTTTCATGCCAGGGGACATTATAACTCAAGAAATACTGTTCTCGGGCGCCTGGGTGGCTCAGTGGGTTAAAGCCTCTGCTTTCGGCTCAGGTCATGATCTCAGGGTCCTGGGATCGAGGCCCACATCAGGCTCCCTGCTCGGCGGGGAGCCTGCTTCCCCCTCTCTCTCTGCCTGTCCCTCTGCCTCCTTGTGATCTCTCTCCCTCTGTGAAATAAATAAATAAAATCTTAAAAAAAAAAAAAGAAATACTGTTCTCTCTTCAGTGATAAGTGGATGGTATTTAGATTGTTTTAGGACTCTTTATTCTGACAAAAACATTTGCAATAAAATACTGGCAACATTATGAGGCAAAAATAAACAAATAAATATATAAATAAAGTAAAGCCNTGTTCTCTCTTCAGTGAGAAGTGGATGGTATTTAGATTGTTTTAGGACTCTTTATTCTGACAAAAACATTTGCAATAAAATACTGGCAACATTATGAGGCAAAAATAAACAAATAAATATATAAATAAAGTAAAGCCTGCTAAGGGTCCTTTAAAACCCAACATCCCCATTATGCACTTACCATTCTCTGGATAATGCCTAGGGTAGTAGATTTAACAGTGAATTAATCCTTCAAGAATTTAACTTGAACTTGACGTTCAGCACCCTTTTCTGTTATTCAGAGAACTGTCACAGGGTTAGCGAAAATCACGTTAGCGACATATCCCTTAATGTTTCGGGATCATGGTGTTTCTCAAACAGGCAATTCTGGGGAAAGAAAAATCCAACTCTGCAGAGTTAACCAAATCAGATTTTCATGCAATATAGAACAAGGTATTTATTGCGAGAAGGAAAACAAAACAAACACTTGGTCCAGGACTCAGATTCCAGCTATAACTGTATCCTCAGTGAGGGTTCACTTGGTGGTCACTTTAACAGTGCAGTAACTTACACAGAATGGTAAGCTGGTGCATAGTGGAAATGTTGGGTTTTAAGTACCCTTTAGACAGGCTTTATTTACATATTTATTTGTTTTATTTACTTTGCCACATAATGTAGCAAGTATGTTATTCCGATTGCTTTTGTCAGAATAAAGAAATCCCCCAAACAATCTAAATAACATCCACTCCTCAGTGAAGGAAGAACACTTTTTCTTGTGGTACAATGTCCCTTGGCATGAAAGAGGTCAGATCTATTCACGAATATTTTCCAGTTCTCTGGGCTTAAAGGAATCAACAGATGGAGGGAAAAGAGAAGTTCATGCCAGAAGTCCCTGCATCACACGAGGTCTGCATTTCCTCCTCTGGGGTCCCTTGCTGTCTGGGAAAGGAGAGTGAGCCTGCTTGATACAGGGGGACAGGTCTGCTCAGTGTTCAGTCACTTACTGTCCGCTGGCTGGGCCAGGACTCCAGGGGAGAGCAGTTTATCAGCCACAGAGCTCTGGGGAAAGCCTACCACTGAAGAATGGGCCCCATGGGAGCAGAACACTATCAACTCAACCATCTGAGTTCTGCTTCCTATTACAATTCCTTTTAGCAGGAGAAATGATTTCCTAGTGGTTGGGCATGTTCAAATTTATTGCTTTATTTGCTGACTATTGAATTAAGGGGGGAAATGAACCACAAGGATACCTTAGCAATGCTGAGAGGTCATTTGTCCCATCGAATTCTGTCCTATCATCACACTCTTTCTATCTAGAATTTCTCTAATGCCTACTTAATAATTCTAGCATTTGGTCTCAGCAGTCTTCTCTGCATGAAACACCTGTTTTGGCAAAGTTCAAAAGGCCTCTATACTCACTAAAAATGATCTGTTTGGGAGAGTGTTTTTCTAATAATTCCAAAGGTTTTACTTCCATTGTCAGCATACCCACATTCAAGCAATCATGTAAGATGTACATACATTTTAAGTATCTAGATCCTTAAGAGTTATTTTGAAGAAATTCTTCCACAGATCTATATAATTGACACTGAGGCCAAAAAAATTCCTTTTCAGTATTATATAACATTATTCAGATTATATTCTTCCAAGAAATAATGTTTGTTTTGAATACTTCCATGATAATGAATAGTATAATGATTACTAATCCATATAAGGATACATTAATTCAAAAATCTGGTTCTAAGCAATAGTCAGTATTTTAGTTGTGTAATAGATTACATGTACTCGGTTATATTTTGTTATGTTCATTTAATTCCTAGATACTCCAATATGTATCTGATAGTCTTAGTAGTAGTAGTAGTAGTAGTAGTATGTCTAGTTTGACTTTATGACCCTCATCCACCAGCCATGATTTATGTCTATTCACACATTTTAACTCATTTTGAGATATTGTGTTCAGTTCTGTACTGCACAGGGTGTAGGTCCCATGAGGAGTCACCAATTCTGACTTGCAACTAGACAGTTTGGATAGACTTTTAGGCAGGGATCCTCCTCTAGCTTCCTACTAATGCATTAGGGCCCTGTAAGGGTCCTTGATCTGACACCACCAGTTCAATAAACCACAGGTACCAGTATGTGGTGCAAGTATTTGGCAACATCTCAGATGAAAGGCAGCAAAACACAGTGGAAGGTGGCTTTGGAGTCAAATTTAGTTTAAATCCTGCTCTGACACTTAATCCGTGAATAATCTTGGGCAGGTTATTTTATAGTTCTCTGTCTTCTGAACAGAAAATTAATCATAAAGAATTATAGTTGGGTTTAATATGGTTGGCCATTCAGAGCAGTGGTTAAAGGCATAGCCTCCTAAGCTCCAGCCCAGTCCCGTCTGCTATTTTCTAGTTGCTCAACCTTGGGCAAGTTAACTTATATCACTACATCTTTGTTTCTTCACCTGCAACATAGTGATAATAGCTACTTCTCACAGGGTTTTGGAAGGAATAAATTTTAAAAATAAATGAAAACCATTCTTCACAATATTTAGTATATAGTAAGCACTCAATATTAGCTATTTATTTTTATAAAATTTATCTCAGGTTCCTAGCATTCATAGATATATAATACACTAAGTCCAGTGTTTTTTTCATCCATGGTCCTGTCCATGGTCTCATTTCCCCATGTTCTAACTAATGCCAGAGGCCACAGCCATGAGAATGGGAGTAACGGCAAAGCTAATGAAAAGAACTTCTATTTATAAAATCTCCTAGAAGATAAACTTTATTTTTCAACTTTGTAGGTGTTATTTTGAAGCCCTTAAAACTATTTCTATCTTAGAAACACCCAATCCTTAAGCCATATATTTTCAAGAAAAAGCATCCTTCAGTTACTACCTCTACTAAAATATCTGTTTATTTTTTACCGAAACAGTTGTAATTGATGTGAACACTCAGCAATCAAGATACTTTAGGAATGTTTTTCTATTTTCATTAAATAGTGCTTATCCCAAAGAGAAATGCTTTATGTCTTCAGCATTACTTTTAGAATGATACATATTTATGACATAATAGCATGCTACTTTTGGAACTTTTTGCATATAAGTTTCTAAAAAATGATATTCACATAAATTTTCCTCAAGCATTTGTGTAATTCTCTCAAGCACGCTCTTCGGTGATTTTACATATACATATTCCTTTCACCTTCTAATAGCAGATTTGTTTATCTCCTCATTCAATCAGAATATTTTAGATGAATACTGAAATAATTATTGGCTTTTAAAAAATCATGTAATCACAGCTGAGTATGGCTGTAAATGATATACATATTTTATCAGTTTTAAAATGCACTCATTCTTTATAACAAATTTCATATGATGGGGTTTTAAATTACTTTTGATATATAGTTTATATTTATAAATGAAGGTGGCTTACCTTTGCTACCATCTAAAGAAAGCTTATTGTCAATTCAGAAACTTTGGAAATGTAGAGAACATTTCAATTTATTATGGGCACATAATTTATGCACATCCAATAATTTGCATATTTTCTTATAGGCAAATATATGCTATATGTGTATAATTTATACATATAATTAAAATATATATTAATATAATATATATTACATGTACATCTATATCTTCAGGTATGTCCATATAATAAGTATGTAATTATGTATATGACTGCACACATTTTTATTTCCTTCTTTGGGTCAAAAAGTGGTTTTCCTTCCAGATGTTAATACGATGCATAGAAGAAGCTAAATATTATGCCAATAACTTCATAACCTGACAGCAAACCTCACACCATTCACAGACACTCCCTTTCTGTGTACAGTTTCTAGGGTGTAACTTTGAGCAGACTGGAGTTGGAAGTAGGGGAATGGCACACAGTGTCTTAAGGATTTCTTTATATGTGCAGCTGCAGTCACCATAAATGTTAGGTTTCGATGTTTTCTACACTGCATTTAGGTTATGTCAAAAGGAATGAGAGTTAATAAATACAGGGTGTGAGAAATTTGGTCTGTTTTTAAGCATAAGTTGCAAAGACTATTTTATCCTGAATTCCTTTCTCAGTACTGAGCACAGAGTAGGCATTCAAAAGATATAGATTAAGTGATTGATTGACTGAATGAATGAATATACTGCATCATGGTTCAAGTAAAAATGAAAAGTGGGGAAAAAGAAATTTCTCTTCTCTTTCAGGGATTCATCACTATGTATTGTGAAGATAGAGAAGAAAATCTGGTGGCCTAAAACACATGTGCTGTTTTCCAACCATGCAAAAAGAAACTTCACAAGTTTTCCATTAAAGAATCAGAGTCATAATATGGTTACAGAACCCTAGATGTGGACTGAGATTAAACAAAGAAGTTGAAGAGAGGTCACTTAGTCTAAGCATACTCGTATTTCTTAATGAATGAGCTTGTGAACTGATGAAAACCTTGTTCTCTCCATCTGGCCTCAGTCAACCTATGCAGAAAAGTCCAGAGTCAACAGCAAACCTGTGAAAAACATGTCTCATAATGACAGTAATTATCAATAGTCTCCTGATCCTAGTGCAGCTACCTCTTATTAATGATTGCTCCTAAATGACATACTAAAATCCAAGAGAAACATCTTCCATGCAAAGAGTAAATATTCTACACACTTTCTAAATCTAATGCTAGCACTAAAAACAAAACAGGGTGGGAGGCTTGGCTACTGCCATCTTTAAAGTGTCATCCAGCAATCTGGCCTTTACAGTCTTTTTGGAAGTCGGTAGCCACTTTAGGAATAGCCCCACAAAGGATGCTTAGTATGCAATTGACCAGGCTTCTCTTTGGAAACTAGAAACCCAGTTGACCTTCCTGATCTCTCCTGACTCAGCATTCGCATAGACTGATGTATTTGCATACATTCCGTGCAGTCTAATTCTTTCTAACTTAGTAATAAAAACATGGCAAGATGGGATACACACCATGTTTCATGCATTTTAATGTCCTAATATTTGTTAACTTGGAATGAAATATAAAATATATCCAGTTTTAGCACCCTAGCAAGCTGAATGCCTGGCCATCTGTTCATTTCTAGCTTTTATATGTCTTAGTCATTTCACTTCTGCTTTTAATTGTTCACTGCCACTTTTACGCTGATGGCACAAATCCTGAGACCTTTTTAATGCCATTTGCAGTCCTCTTTCTGACCCTTGGCTTATCTAAAGTGATGGGTTAGTCTCAGTTGCTTTTAAACTTATGTTTATACTCAGGAAGTGTTTTCTTGAATAATACAATTCCATTTTTTAATCTTATTTCCTGTTCTTGTTTTTTTGTTTTTCTGCATTGGCTACCTGAGTCCATAGTCTGGTCTCTTGCACTGTAATTTTTTCTCTCATGTTTTACTCTCTCCACTCCATCACAGCTGAAACTTTCAATCACATTATCCTATCGCACATTATGATTTTGCTTTCACACCGCCACCTACTCTGCTTAATTAAGTAATTTGTTGATACACTCAGATTTCTGTTTACTCTAGCCCTGGCATTCCAGCCAAAATGATGACATCTAGGGCTTCAGGATCTGCCTGTGGTAAAATGTTGCAGTAGGAAAAATCTGTTTTTGAGCTTTCTTCCACAGGGCTTATCAACTCTATTTCTTTTCTTTTCTCCTTTGTTTTCCTTTTCTCTCTTCTCACTCTTTTTCTCCAACATGTGACGTGATCATCTATTTTAGATATTCCATCCATTCTTAATTTTAAATACTCTTCCCCATTTGTCATGAAACCTAACTGAAATTCACTGTCTCCATATGGTTAAAATATGGTGAAATTAGCTAAATCCTAACCCTACTATTACTACTAAAATATTAATAAATAATAAACGTGTCAGTTAACACTTACACACTTAAGTTAGTTCAACTCTGTTGAAAATAAAAGTATTTACTGAGTGTCATCTGTGCTCAGGGCATTGTCGTAGGTATTAGGCCTATAAAGAGGAATAAGACACCAGTCCTTGGCCCATGGAGTCTACTAAAGAAAACAGGCACAGACATAGAAAATTACAATATGTTACGATGGTTCCATGGCAATTATGTACATTGACATTGGGAGCACAGGTAATGGGTGGCTACTCAGAGCCACCCCCACCTCCTTCATCTGTAAGTTCTATGTTTTCTCTCTGAAATAGGTATCATTTCATCAGATTTTTTTATTAATAGTAATTGTGTACAACTCTTGAGAAAATACTATATGCCTGCGGTTGCTCTAAGCATATTACATATACTAATTCATCTAATTCTCATAAATGATAAATGATACTAGTAAGTTGACACATAGCCTCATTTTATAGATGATAAAATTAAGACACAGAAACATTAAATTATTTGCATAAAGCCATGCAAACAGTGTCAAAGATGTCATTTAAATCCAGTCAGTTTGGCTCTAGAGCAGCACCGTCCAAAAGAACTGTCTGTGGATGATCAAAATGTTCTATTATCTGTGCTGTCTAATATAGCAGCCACTAACCACATGTAGCTATTGAACATTTGAAATGTGGCTATTTGCATCAGAGAAACTGAATTTTTAATTTTACTTAACTTTACCTAATTTTGATAGTTCTAGCTCCTGACCTGCAGGTCTGCTCCTCATCATTAAGCTCTATTCCTTCCCAAAGCAATGTGACAGTGAAGTGAAAAAGAGGAACCAGTGTGAACAAAGATATCTGGTGTGACTTCCCATCAGTGATGTTGACAGTTTAATAGTCTGCTCTAGAAAATACTTTAAGACCCGAAGAAATAAATGCTCCCAAGGTGGAATAATTAATATGCACCTGAAATTTAAAGGGTGTGCCTCTTACTAGTCACCTCTCATCAAGGCACATCCATCTACCAATAGCGAGTACCATTTACCTTCTGTCTTGTTCCTTCCAACACTTTCAAGAGAAAGGATGATAAGGCTCTATGATTAGAACTTGAGTAGAACTTAAGTACTGTATTTTAAGCATTGTGAATTTCCAGCCAATCAGAGACAAATTCAAAATATACGTTCAATGAGGAGAGGGTGGGGAGAGGCTCCTACATGGTCACAATAATGATACTGGCAACAACAATAATAGCATTTATTGAATATCTTTTATAAATCTAGCAGGCAATTTCAATGGATTTTATATCTGTTACTTGTCCTAACAACACTGTAAGATGGGAATTACTGACTTCATTTTGCAGATAGAAACATAAAGTGCAGGAAGATTATACAGTTTGTCCAAGGGTATATGTCATCTAAGATGTGAAACCATGGTTTGAACTCCTACCTTATAAGTCTGGATATAAATTCTGTGATTTTTCCTCTATGCAAATTATCTTTCGGCTAAAATTGCTCCATTAAGCATCTCATAATCTAGGTGTCCAACTCCAGCTTCCAGTCTCGGTTTTAATATCTGTCACTAGGTTACTCAATAAAAATAGTAGAGGGCCTTGAGATTATCTGGAAGGCTGCCCATAGATGTTGGTTTCCCTCTATAGTTCATTTTCTTCAATATCACCAGATCAATCTTCCTGTTACAGAGTCTCAGCCAAGTTACTAAAAAAATCCTACAGCATTAGTAGGATCAGGCATAGAAGATCTAATCTGTCACAAAAGTAATCTGATTCCACTGATTAGCAGAGGTCCATTTAGTAGCGTGTGTCAATGTAAAATCTCCATTGCTGTGCAGTTGACTCCCTTACCACCCACAGGCACAGCCAGATCCTTCACTCTTTCTCCTCTTCAGTCTGGAGTTTCATCATTCCCTCCATCGATCCAACATCTAAGCATGTGACAATATTCAAGTTAAATCAATTCTTCCACAAAGGCCTCCTGACTATTCCAGTAACCACTCCCCCACCCTTGCCCATCTTTCCCAAGCTTCACCTGCATTCATTCCTGCCACATATTTTGACACTTTATCATAGGTCACACTGTTATCAAGTTCTTGCATTCATATAAATTTTTAACATCTCATTGAGGCTACAGGATGATTAAAAGCAGAAATATACTAGAGAGAGTATTCAGTATCCTTTTGGTAATTGAAGGTTAATGTAAAGGGCCTATGGAATGACCAGGAGGATTAGACCGTCTGTAGCCTTCAGTTCTCTTCTCCATTCAACTGTGATCTCTTTAGGTCTACTCATTAATTATTTTTGTCCTTTTCTAAGTGTCTTCAGTATCTCTTCTAGGATCTTCAAATAGCAAATAATCTCTAACTGCTTAATGAATAATATTTGTAGTAAACTGTGTGTCAGACACTGTATAAAATGCTGTTTATGGATCAACTCATTTAATCCTCATGGAACCACAAAAGGCAAGTGTGGTGAGTAGCTGGTGTATTCTGTCAAAATTCTCTCTACAAGACTGAGACACCTCTTCTGATTCCCAGCAGTGTTGGGGGCTGCATTTACTCTCTAAGAATCACTCTCACTGAAAAGAGTAACGTCATTCAAGATGATGTTTCTTTCCCTGAATGGCTGATGCAAGAGTTTAGAGGCACAGTCCCTTACCTCAGAATGGGTCACTCTGAAGGGCCATTTTAGCTGTTGAGTTCCTTGAGGGATCAGCAGAGGCCCTTGTTGGGACTGCATCATAATTCAACCCTTCTCTCTGTCCACTTCTGTTTCTTTTACTCTCCAACAGCTGTGAATACCAGGGTGTCTACAATAAACTTCCTGCTTATAAATCCCTCTCTGAGACTATTTCCCTGGAAACTGACCTAAGACAGTAAATATTACTATTATGGTTATTTACATGATACATATGAAGAAAGAGAGGCTTAGAGAAGAAAAGTAATTTGATCAAATTTAAACAAATAGTGGGAAAGAGATGTAAGCTAGAATGGATGAGCCACCTTTAACATGAATGTATGTTGTACCTTGTCAAATGCTTTTTCTGCATTTACTGAAATGATATGATTCTTAACCCTTCTTTTATGAATGTAGTGTATGATATTAATTGATTTGTGAATATTAAACCTCCTTTACCACCCAGGAATAAATCCAGCTTGATCATGGTGAATGATTTTTTTAATGTACTATTGGATTTGGTTTGCTATATTTTATTGAGGATTTTTGCAACTATGTTCATCAGAGATATTGGCCTGTTCATTCCCATTTTTAGTGGATTATTTTTCTGGTTTT
Source organism: Ailurus styani (assembly GCA_002007465.1). NCBI lineage: Eukaryota > Metazoa > Chordata > Mammalia > Carnivora > Ailuridae > Ailurus > Ailurus styani. Next base: position 3,909,139 of record LNAC01000210.1, read on the forward strand.
GGTATCAAGGTAATGCTGGCCCATAGAATGCATATGGAAGTTCTCTTTCTTTTCTATATTTTGGAATAGTTTGAGAAGAATAGGTATTAACTCATTTTTAAATGTTTGGTAGAATTTACCTGTGAAGCCATCTGGTACCTGAACTTTTGCTTGTTGGGTTTTTTTTTTTTTAAATTACAGATTCAGTTTCTTTGTGGGTTATTAGTCTGTTCAAGTTTTATATTTCTGCCTGTTTCAGTTTTGGTAGTTTACATCTTTCTAGGAATTTACCAATTTCTTCTAGGTTGTCCAATATGTCGGCATATAAGTTTTCATAATATTCTCTTATAATTGTTTGTATTTCTGTGGTGTTGGCTGTGATTTATCCTCTCTCATTTGTGACTTTATTTATTTGGGTCCTTTCTCTTTTCTTTTTGGTAAGTCTGACTGGGGGTTACCAATTTAATTCATCTTTTCAAAAAAACGACTCCTGATTTCATTGATCTTTTCTATTGCTTTTTTTCAGTTTCTGTATCATTTATTTCTGCTCTAATCTTTATTATTTCCTTCCTTCTGCTGACTCTAAGCTTCATTTGTTGTTCCTTTTCTAGCTCTTTAAGTGTAAGGCTAGGTTGTAAATTTGAGATTTTTCTGGCTTCTCAAGGTAGGCCTGTATTATTATGTACTTTCCTCTTAGATCTGTTTTTGTAGCATCCCAAGTGTTTTAGACCATTGTGTTTTCATTTTCATTTGTTTCCATGTACTTTTTAAAATTTCCTCTTTGATTTCCTGGTTGATGCATTCATTGTTTAGTAGCATGTTATTTAACCTCCATGTATTTGTGGTCTTCCCAGATTTTTGTCTTGTGGTTGATTTCTAGTTTCATAGCATTTTGGTCAGAAAAGGTGCCTAGTATGACTTTGATCCTCTTGAATTTGTTGAGACTTGTTTTGTGGCCTAATTTGTGATCTATTCTAGAGAATGTTCCATGTACACTTGAAAAGAAGTGTATTCTGCTCTTTTAGGATGGAATGTTCTGGTATATCTGCTATGTCCATCTGGTCCAGTGTGTCATTCAAAGCCAATGTTTCCTTGTTTATTTTCTATTTAAATGATCTGTCCATTGATGTAAGTGGGGTTTTAAAGTCCCCTACTATTATTGTGTTATTATCCATTAGTTCCTTTATGTTTGTAATTGCTTTATGTATTTCGGTGCTCCTAAGTTGGGTGCATAAATATTTATAATTCTATTTTCTTTTTTTTTTTTTTTTTAAAGATTTTATTTATTTATTTCACAGAGGGAGAGAGATCACAAGGAGGCAGAGAGGCAGGCAGAGAGAGAGAGGGGGAAGCAGGCTCCCCGCCGAGCAGGGAGCCCGATGCGGGCCTCGATCCCAGGACCCTGAGATCATGACCTGAGCCGAAAGCAGAGGCTTTAACCCACTGAGCCACCCAGGCGCCCTATAATTCTATTTTCTTATTGGATTGTCTCCTTTATGATTGTATAATGCCTTTCTTTGTCTCTTTTTACAGTCTGTTTTAAAGTCTGATTTGTCCAATATAAATATTGCTTCTCCAGCTCTCTTTTGACATCCATTTGCATGATTAGTATTTCTCACCCCCCATTTTCAATCTTTAGATCTAAAATGAGTCTCTTGTAAGCAGCACATTGATGGACCTTGTTTTTTGATCCATTTTGATATCCTATGTCTTTTGATTGAAGGAGTAGTTAGTCTATTTACATTCAAAGTAATTACTGACAGATGTGTTTATTGCCATTTATTACTTGTTTTGTCATTGTTTCTGGAGATTTTTTCTGATCCTGTCTTGTCTTTGTCACTTTTGGTTTCTCCTTTACACTCAATGAGCCTCCTTTAATATTTCTTGCAAGGCTGGTTTAGTGGACATGAACTCCTTTAATTTTTGTTTGTCTGGGAAACTCTTTATCTCTTTCTGTTCTGAATGACAGCCTTCCTGGATAGAGTATTCTTGGCTACAGATTTTTCCCATTCAGCACTTTGAATCTATCATGCCACTCCCTTCTGACTCGCCAAGATTTGTTGAGGAATCCCCAGCTAACCTTTTGGGTTTTCCCTTATAAGTCAAAGACTTCTTTTGTCTTTCTGCGTTTAAGATTTTTTTTCATTAATATATTTCGCAAATTTAATTACAATACGTCTTGGTGTTGGCCTACTTCTGTTGATGTGGATGGGAGTCTCTGTGCCTCCAGGATTTGGATGTGTGTTTCTTTCCCCAGATTAGGTAAGTTTTCTATTATTTCTTGAAATAAATTTTCTGTCCCCCTTTCTCTCTCTTCTTCTGGAACTCCTATAATATGAATGTTATTACATATGAAGGAGTCACTGAATTCCCTAAGTCTATTCTCATGTTGCATAATTTTTCGTTGTTTTGTTCACCTTCATTATTTTCCATCATTTTGTCTTCTAGGTCATTAATTTGTTACTCTGCTTCTTCCTGTTCATTGCATCAAGACTGTTTCCAATTTCACTTATTGTATTCTTCATCTCTGATTGATTCCTTCTTAACTCTTTTATCTCTGTGTTAAGGGTCTTGTCAATGTCTTCCATTCTGTCCTCAAGCCCAGTGATTATCCTTATGATTGTTGCTTTAAATTCTCTGTCAGGCATGTTATTTATATCTATTTCACTTAGATCTCTGACCATGGCATTATCTTTTTCTTTCATTTGGGATAAATTCCTCTGTCTTGGCATTTTGTCTAAGTCTCAGCCTTCTTCTATGTGTTAGAAAAGCTGGCTATGTCTCTTGCTCCTGAATGAAAAAGAGGTCATGTAGTGCCCAGGGCCTGGCACTTTAGGGAGTATTATTGGTACTTTAGGGTGTATGCTACATGCACTCTGCTGTTGTGTTCTGGCTGCTCTATCTATTAGGCTAATGGTCTGCAGAGGCTCTTCTTGTCTGCTATTGGCAGTGTTTGGTTCCTGGCCTGAATGTGGCACATTCTAACTAGGTGTGCTCTGGTCTGCTTATGAAATGAGACCTGACACCAATTCTACCAGAAATGAGACCGTACAGAACTCCCTAGTCAGATGTGGTGTGGGTAGGGGTTTGTGCTCTTCTTCTAGGGGAGGAGTTCACCTAGGGGAGGGGACTAAGGCAAGCCTGACTGAGAAGGGCAGTCCCACCAGGGCATAGGGAGGGTGGGACTTTGTGTAAGCAAATTAGGCAGTCAGTGTCAGTGCTGAGCTTCTTCCCTCAGGTGGCTCTGTATTTATGCTGAGGGGTGGGGAAGGAAAATGGCACCAGCTAGCTACTTTGTTCCCAGAGAGGTGCCTATGTGAACACTGCCTTTCAAGGACAGCCTCTGAAAACAGTGAATAATCTCCCCCACTGTGTGCCCCAGGTGCTCTTCAGATTGCTGTTTTGATACTGTCTACCCCCAGGTTATTTGCCTGCCTTCTCTCCAGGAACAGGTAGTGCCCTCCAGATTCTATCCCAGCTAAGCCCACTGATCTTTAAAACTCCAAGCTTTGAGCCCCACTGGTTGTAAGAACTCATGAAATTCAGCCTCATTTTCCAAGCCAAAGGCTTTGAGGAAACTTTCTCCTTGTGCATTTCTCTCCCTCCCTCTCTCTCTCTCTCTCTCTCTCTCTCTCTCTATCCCTCTGCCCACCTCATCTCTAGAAGCACAGCTCCCTCCTGTCTGTAGCACCTGTGATCCATTTCTCCCATAAACCACAACTCTACACTTCCTACCTTCTTCAATGAGGCCTCCTCCCTCACTTTAGTTGTGGAGTTTGTTCTGTCAGTCTTCAGGTTGATCTCTGAAGTATTTAGGATGGTATGATAGTTATCTAGCTGTTTTTGTGGGACGAGATGAGCCTTGGGTCCTCCTACACTGTAGCCATCTTCCTCTTTCCTCTTTGCACCTCCAGTATTTGTACCCATTTAAAATTTATATGACTTCCTTTAATTCCATGTCCTGTTCTTCTGAAAACATTTTGTAACATTAAAATATTTTTTTTTAGGTTTTGGCCCACAGACTTATTCAAGTATTTATTATCTTACACATGCCAAGCACTACACTAATAGATGAGGAAACCCTCACTCTAGTTATGGCCTAAACATATAAACCCTTTGGAAGTTTTTTAAGCTCTCTATCCTTGTGTTCAGAACACCAAAATAAGACCATGTCATGGTCTCAAATGCTTACAGATCCAAGGAAATACCATAAATGAATTTGAAACTGAGACATTTCATTTACACATTAACCAAAAAGGCATATTCTTCATTTCCACAAAGAAACTTGCTCTCTTCTATTTTTCTTAAATACAAACCCTCTCATATTTTGGTTCCCCCCCCCTTTTTTTTAGAGAGAGATGGGGAGGAGGGTACAGAGGGAGAGGGAGAGAAAGAACCTTAAGCTGGCTCCCTTGATCTCACAACCCTGAGATCATGACTTGAGTCAAAGTCAAGAGTTGGCTGTCTAACGACTCTGCCACCCATGTGTCCCTTGTTTTCCCATTTCTGACAGAGTCAAATATTCTTCTCTCTTCCTAAATTTACTATAAGAAAACAGAACTACAAACACAGTGATCAATGTCAACAGATCATTGGTCACAATATTATCAATCCATCAAGGAATGCCAAGATGGTGTCACACTGGAAAGCCCAGACCCATCTATAAAAAGCACCTGCTGCTCCCTATCTAAGAACACAGGCTCAGTACTACCTAATATTCCAAATTTTTAAGAGAAAGCCAACATAGAGATTTTTATTTGAAAATAATTTTCTGGAAAATTTTAGCAACCAAATCAAAGAATTATAAGAACTCAACATGTGTCATCACTGTGGAGAACAAACAACATATAGTTAGGGCCAGCTGCAGCCTGGAAATTGTTACTTTAAGACTATAGGACTAGCTGATCTCTTTGTTTTTTCTTACTCAAACAGTTCTATGATTTTCATTAGGAAACCCTGAGATTGGAATCACAGTGGCATGAATCTTAATTAAACTCACAGCTACAACTCCCAGAGACAGAGATTTTTAATATTACCTGTGTCCTGAAAAAAAAGAAAACATCCTAAGGGAAATCGTTCATTACATGTAATAAAGTAGCTGGTAATAAGAAGCCAGGAAGAAGATCATAAACTTCTAAATTAGGGGACATTTATGTTTAGGTGCCAGTTATAATTCTCTTGAGACCTATGGAATAACAGACCTTTGATATTTGATGTTGCTAGTATTTATTGAAAGTTGTGTAAGTTTTCTGAAATAGAAAGATCACTTTGAGATATTATTGATCAAATTTTTACATCATCAGCATCCATAGATTTCCATGTCCAAAAGTGCAAAGCAGGGCCGATTTTATTACTTAGTCCCGTGGGTTGAGTAGACACATTGTGTCCATTGTGATATGCCTCCACTATATCAGCTTAAGTGATTAATGGTACCTAAAAATAGGGCGCCTGGGTGGCTCAGTGGGTTAAAGCCTCTGCTTTCAGCTCAGGTCATGATCTCAGGGTCCTGGGATCGAGGCCCGCATCGGGCTCCCTGCTCAGCGGGGAGCCTGCTTCCCTCTCTCTCTCTGCCTGCCTCTCTGCCTCCTTGTGATCTCTCTCTCTCTGTGAAATAAATAAAATCTTAAAAAAAAATTAAAAAATAAAAAAAGTAATGGTACCTAAAAATAGTTTCAGAGAAAACAAATTGACATCTTGGAATGCCACTTATTAGTCATGTGTCCTTGGACATATTACTGAAACACTCTGGACTCTTTTTCATCTGCAAAATAGGAATTTTTGTGACAACTAATCAAAACATATGCAAAAGGCTGACATAAGGTAGGTACACTCAGTAAATGTTCATTGAATTGAGAGTGTGAGTAACCAATTGGCTTTGTTTAGAAAATTCTGGAATATCTAGGACAGAGTTTCTCATGAGAATATCCTAACAAATTAAGAAATTACAACAGTGGTGGGAAAAGATGGAAATTAGAGCATGTATATAGGAAATTATACATAGCCCAAACGCTATTTCTATAGCAGCCAGACTATCAAAATCTGGACTAACCCTTGGGTGGATTTAGATATACAATTTATACATTAATAATAAAAGACACTGAGAAAATCCAAAGATGCTTTTCACATTTTTGGTAGCAAATTCCTTTATTATTTGTGGTTTGTTGTATTTCAGATCGTTCCTAAATTTTGACTAATTCCTAATTTTTTTCTATCACATCATCAGGGCAGGAATTAAAGCAGAGTTGATACAACTAAGAGGGAGCAGGGTTGGAAACGCATGCTATCCAAGTTCAGAATGTGCCAAGAATTCAATTTAGTTTATGAAAATGTCAGAGACTGTCTGTCACAGTTGCTCTGACCTCACGAGACTCTCTCTGTCCATGACTCTATGAAATCACCCCAGGTGGCCTGTTTCTAGGCCATTACAATTCTTTAAAAAATAGCTAAAACAAGATACAGGAACATTTATCAAGAGTAGAACTGAAGGTTAGAAGCAAACTTTTGGCTGGTAGATGCCTGTAACTTTTTGATTGGTTGGGGAAAGGAAGGATCCTTTTAAAATAAGCAAGAATTTAGAACTTCTGATATCCTGAGTTAGTGTTAATATTTGGAACTTACATGGTTTTTTTACTTTGGGTAGGTGTCCTTCCAGTACTGTATGTTTTTCTTCTAAGACTTGCATCTAACCTTCGGCCCATTTTGTAACCTCTTCTACCTTAAAGATGGTGTACAGATTGCCTGAGATATAGACTAACAGCTGTGTTTTTTCTGGCAATTCAAACACTTTGAATATAGGTCTTGGCAGTTGAAATGCTAGCCTGAAAACTGCACTGAAGTTCTTTGAGAATTTATCAATTTGTGTTTAGGGACTTTTCAAATGGAAAAATGAAGTCATTCATGTTTTCACAGGCAGTTCCAAATTCCAAATTGTGTCAAGGGTAAAATGTTTCTGTGTTTGAAAGGCCAAGGCAGTCTTACGTAACCCAGAAGAGGACAATAAAATGCTACCCCAGGAACAAATTATACGGCTTTAAAAATTTGCTATTCTATAACTTTATGCAACAGGAAGTTGTTGTTTCTCACCCTTAGGGGAACTGAATTTGGTTTTCATTTAAAAAAAAACTGTAAGTCCCAGAGAATTAGAAATTCAAATACTTATCATAAATAAAGAAGGTTTTGTTTCATATTTTCCACATTTGGGAAACTGTCTCTCTCAGGAGTTTTGCCAGTGACATGCTCTATGGGTTTTTCCATGTTGCTACTGGTAATTGTGATCAGTGTACTTTTTCTTTTCTCTTTTAAAACAATTGAGACTTCAGAGACTTTGTGAAACCTGACTGCCACATAGATTCACAGAATTCATTAGTCAGATATTTTCCCAAGCTAGGTTCTTCTTATTATCATCTTATTATTATTATTATTATTATTATTTCATTCATGTTTTAATGGGTAAAATGGGATCTGAGCTACATAATATTAAAACCCATAAAAGGGTAGGGTACATTTTAATTTTTGAGAAGTTGAGAAGTATGTGGATGGTTTTCTATTTGTGGTAAGGCTTTACATACTTGAGTTTGTATATAAGTAAGAGTTTCTACAAAGACAATAAGCTGGCTAAACCAGCAATAGCAAAGAAATCAATACAAAAAAAAAAAAAAGAAACCAATACCAAGTCCTTGGTTGGTTTGGAACTAAGGGATTCAAGAAGTAAATTCTAGAAAAGGAATTGAGAGCAGATGAAAATATGGATCAACAGGAGGGGGTGTATCATTTCACTGAGAGGATACCCTGGCTTAATGGTTTTTTATTCCAGAATTCATGCTTTTTCTAGAACACTGTGCTGCATTCGGTCTGCAACCATTTCCATTTGGGAATCCAGCAACTGATTTCAAACTGTAAGCATAGACATTGGAATATTTGCAAGCAATGAGCTTGGTGAGGAAAGCTGGTGGGTAAAAAGCATTATTCACCCTTAAGAGAAATTGATAAGACAGCTATTCTTATAGACTCTATGTGCCAAATTTTTTTGAGAGCAAATATTTCTAACAGAAACTCTGATACACACCCTAAACCACCACAGTGAAAGCACAGGATGTTGTAAGAAAGAATTTAAGAAGAAAATATTAAAGAACTTGGAATTCAAAATCTCCAAGAAGCTTCTTTCATCTACAACAGAATAAGAGTGAAAACTGTGTAACCAAATACTTTGTTTTAAGGGTGGGACAAGCTATTAAAAAAAAAAAAAGGTTATCAAAGAGAATCCAAACTTTTATTCAAGCTGATATTATTTGTTGTGATTTGCTTGGCTTTATGGAAGCACAAGTAGATAAAATGTTCTCCACAGAGCCTGAAGACAGAAATAGTATGGTCATTCCATTTCCCTTTAGAAGGGCATAACACCATTCTGTTACTTCTTGCAAGGACTTAAAATTTGAAATAGAAGATTAGCAGGTATAAACTATAAATTAAAAGGTAAATGTATTGAACAAACAGAAGGTATTAGCACAGCAGTGCCTAAAATGATTATGTCTATCATCTACTTTCCTGTTTCTTCACCTAAAATTACATCTATGTTTTCTCCTTGCAGTGTTTTAATTAGACCATATTTTTCCATTTTACAATTTTCCACAGTTCTTTCTCAATTTGGTTTTCTCAGAAAATTAGAAGAAAAACTAAAAAATCAATGATATATAGAATTTCATAATCTGTAGCAATTCAGTGATTTGGAATAAATAAATTTAATCAATTTATATGTTTGGAAGTTCAGTATAGTTCATGTTAGTCTGAAAATATCTGGATAGTTGTAAACTTTAGAAGGCCTATATTTTTAAATTTTCTCCTAATTTCCTATTTTACTATGTACTATTTATTTTTACTTACCAAGATAAGAATTTATCAAATTAATTCATACTAGGGAAGTAGCATTCATTTATTTCACAAATATTTATTAAACATCTGACATATACCATGCAATAACTAGGCACTGGAATATGGTAGTAAAATCTAGAAAGAACCTTTGCCCTTAATAAATCTCTAATGATTCATCATAAACACAGACAAACAAGAAATAAAATAAAGCGTGCTATGTTATAATGACAGAAGTGCTTATAAAGGAGTACATGTCAAGAACCATTTACGTTTAGGTGGTATCAGGAAAAGAGGATAGAAGGTACATTCCACAAACACCACCGTTATGGGTATTTTTCAGTACCTAAAATTATTCATTTGTTTGTTTCCATGTTTATTGTCTTTCTGTTCCCAATAGTATGTAAACTTCTTAAGAACAATGACTGTTTTGCTCATTCTGTGTCTCTAGAGCCTAAACAAGATCTGGCAGACAATAGGCACTCAATAAGTATTTGCTGACTAAATGACTAATGGTAAGAAATGATGCTGAGAAGATAAATGACAGCTTTCGAAGTTATGCTGAGATCATCAAATGTTATTTCCCAATCAGTGGAAACCATGGAATGGTTTTCAGCAGGGTACCAAACTAGCTCCTTGGAGAAAATGGATCAAGCAGAAAAAAAAAAAAAAAAGCTGATGAACTTCAGTGAGAGAGCTATGCCTAGTGTGAGTTAAAATTGATGGTGGCCTAAAGTTCTTGATGGTAATGGGGTTGGAGAGAAGTGAAAAGATTCAGGAAACATTTAAGAAGTACAATCTACAGTGACTGGATGTGTGCAGGGAGGGAGGGGATTAGTCAAGATGGAGTCTAGATCTGAATCACTGGATGGATGGATGATAATGTTCATGAAGACAGGAAACAAAGGAGCAAAAAGTTTTCTTAGGGAATACAAAGAATTCAGTTTTGAGCATGTGTACTTTGAGGTGCCTGCATGATATCTAGGTAAAAATATCTAACAGATAATCAAATACATAAGTCCAAAACAAGGAAGAGTGTCTGGACTAGAGATAGAAGTTCACGGAAGTTGAACTACATACTTCTAGTTCAACACAGACATTCAGTTGAATCCCAAACTTGTTAGGAAGTTGCAATCAGAACAGAACACTTTCTCTTTCCATTTTCATGACACTTGGCGTGCCACACTTGCTAAGCATTAGCTGTTGCTGATGACAACTTCCTGGTGTCAGACTAGTCTTCAAGTTGAAGTGCTAAACTGAACTGACAGGGGCCTGGCCTAGTGCAATTTCAAAATTGCTTGGCAGCTGAAAGAGGTGAAAAACTCATTATCAAGCCATCTGTCCTGAGGTTCTGTCCTGATTTCTAGGCCAGACAAATTTGAATAATTCTGAGAGAATTTAAATAGCACACACAGATCACTAAATTCATTCGCTATCATCTCTATATCCTAATTTCTTGGGCTTTACTAAAAACCTCAGAAACTTGAGCAAGGTGGCAGTATTAGCAAGTTGATACTCTAAGGGGTAGCCTTCATTTCAGAGGAACACATAATTTAACAAAAGAACAGAGGTCTTTCCATCAAGTATACTACCTTTTTGTTACTAATGTTTTTCCCTCCAATTTCTATGACCCGCTTCTAGTTCTATATTATATTAGGGTATTCCTGTACATTAAAGTTAAAATATAGGTAGCACTGAAATTAATGGAATGGTCAGTTTGAATCTCTTGCTTGCTGTAGAGAATTTTTCTGGATTCAGCTTTCCTCCTCTACTTCTCTCTAGTCCTTTCCTCTGCTTTTTCTTTCCACTTTTCCTCACTGTTTCTCTTCCTCCTTCTATTTCTTTCTTTCCTTGTATAATGAAAGAGCATGAGATTTTGTGTCAGATAGACATGGGTTTGAATCGGATCTTGACTTTTTTTAGTTAAATGCTCCGGAAGTATTTTCTAAGTTTTAAATAATCATATTGATAATTTAAAACACCATGGGGTTACTATGAGGGCTAGATAAAAAACATACCTAAAATCCACTGCGTAAAGATGGCTCACAGTAGGTATTCTATAAATATAGTTTGTATTCTCTTTCCATTTCCATTTTCCTCCATTAAGAACATTACTGGACCTGAGCATAAGGTAATGTGTTAAGCATTGTTAAATTAGATTCAGTGGGTGATAGAAGAGAAATGGATGATAATGGATTCAGAAGTGAAAGAAAAATAATGATTTCAGACAGTAAGTGACTTAGTCATTCTTTTAAAAAGTAGATGAGGGCAAAGGGACATAGAGCAATGAAGCAATAGTATGAAAGAGAAAGAGAATCAGGGAAATATTTTTGTTGGTGATGGTTGGTTGTTTAATGGGAGGTTTGAATATGCCTATAACAAGGGGAGGAGGGGACTGAGTGAGAGGAGGAATATAAAAGAGAGAAAGATCATAAAGAACTTTTCAACCTCAATGCCCAAAAAACAGATAATTATGTCAAAAAATGGGCAGAAGACATAAACAGACACTTCTCCAAAGAAGACATACAAATGGCTAACAGACGCATGAAAAAATGTTCATCATCACTAGCCATCATGGAAACTCAAATCAAAACCATACTGAGATACCACCTTACACCAGTTAGAATGGCCAAAATCAACAAGACAGGAAACAACAAGTGTTGGAGAGGATGTGGAGAAAGGGAACCCTCCTACACTGTTGGTGGGAATGCAAGTTGGTGCAGCCACTTTGGAAAACAGTGCGGAGATTCCTCAAAAAATTAAAAACAGAGCTACCCTATGACGACCCTGCAATTGCACTATTGGGTATTTACCCCAAAGATACAGATGTAGTGAAAAGAAGGGCCATTATGTATCCTAAAGTTCATAGCAGCAATGTCCACAGTCACCAAACTGTGGAAAAAGCTGAAAAGCCCTTCAACGGATGAATGGATAAAGAAGATGTGGTCCATATATACAATGGAATATTATGCAGCCATCAGAAAGGATGAATATCCAATGTTTGTATCAACACGGATGGGTCTGGAGGAGATTATGCCGAGTGAAATAAGTCAAGCAGAGAAAGTCAATTATCATATGGTTTCACTTACTTGTGGAACATAAGGAATAAAACGGAGGTCTTTAGGAGAAGGAAAGGAAAAGTGAATTTGGGTAAATTGGAGGGGGAGACGAACCAGGAGAGACTGTGTACTCTGAGAAACAAACTGAGGGTTATGGAGGGGGAGGGGTGAGCCTGGTGGTGGGTATTAAGGAGGGCACATATTGCATGGAGCACTGGGTGTGGTGCAAAAACAATGAATCTTGAATCACTGAAAAAATAAAGTAAAAATAAACAAACAAACAAGTAAATAAAAATAAATGACAGAGAAAATACCCTAAGGGAATAGAATACAATAGCAGCACTGATAAAAGTTACTCTACCTATAAAAACAAATTGCCAAATGAACACAAACTCTTTTTGGAGAGTACAAGCAGAGCCTTTGGAGACCTGGGCTTACCATGACCCAGAACTTCAGTAACCCGTTATCATTAGCCAACATTTCAGGAGTGGCCTGAAATGGCAATTACTAGTTAGTTTAAATGTGAGCTCTATAACATATTATTTATGTAATCTTGGGAAAGTTTTAATATTTCTCTGAGCCTCAGTTTCTACTCTAATTGAGTGGGGAGGGATAATGGCATGTGTCTGTAGCTCAGCATCATAGAAAACATCTAAAAACTCAACCAGCAACCACTTGCCATCTTGAATCTCTTAGCATCTAAGATGACAACTCTCTAACATTCTGATGTTAATAACTGATTTATATACATCCATAGGCAAAAGTCATAATCTCTGGAAATGTTTCTTTATCTAGAAACCTGATGGATGTGGGTCAAATAGCCAGAGAAGTAACAGTAAAGGTGACATCATCTCCTGAGTTGAAAGAGGAAAAACAAGACCAGGAAACTAATCAACTGCCTTTACCAGAATTGTGCCATTCCATATATCTAAAACTCTTATGTTTTCTGTCAATCATAGCTTGATAAGAAAAAAGAATTGGGCCATTCTTCACATACTCCAATGGTGATTCTAAGGTAGATCCTTTAGGAAAATTATAACAAATACTTCTATTAAAATTTTTTCTTATGATAGGCCTATCAGTATGAGTGGTTCCTCTCTTTATCCAGTATAAAACAAATTCAAATTCACATTCAATAGGTTTTAATTCTTTACTAAGTAATTTTATTTTAGAAGGGAGCACATGAGAAAATTACTTGAATATATGAAAACCTTAAAGACATGGTATGCACTGATTACTTTTAGAATTATTTGTTTCACCGAACATAAGAATTACAGTGGAAATCAATACTCTGGCTTATCTTTTTTTAGGGTGTCTATTTTCTTTAGAATATTTTTGTTTCTAAAAGCAAGGACCTTCTTTAGGAAATGAAAGCAGGCTTCGTGTACCCATTCACTTTTCAACTATACTCAGAGGCAGTGCACATTCTCGAGTGAACTCAGGAAAGATTGTCAAACGTGTACTGTCCATGAAGATGTTTACCTAGCAGAGAGCTATCAAACATATTTAAGTGTTTTATCTTTAACAGCCAAAGAGAATGTCAGAAGCCTCATTTCCTGGCTAGACAATAAGCATCCTGTCCTGAGCTTAGCTGAGTACATAGCATATAATTTCCATTGTTGTGTGAGTGATAGAATAAGTATGACAGCTGATACCAACACTAAACCATATTCTTGGAAACAAGGCCGTCTATAAGCTCAGAGAGGAAGATTTTTCTAGTTGGGTGTTTATATCTATACTTGCCACCTGAGGAGAGTAAGAGCTTTATTTTAGAACATGTTGTATAAGTAGAGATATAGCCTAAATTTTACAAAGGAGTAGCAGATACTTTTGTTTTGTTTTGTTTTCAGTCATTGCAGTTTTTTATACTGGGTATCTTAATGTAAAATTATCCTTGGAAAAAGTTTTGCAAATTTATCTGTACCCATCCTCTGAGCTAAAGAGTTGTTGCAGTTGCTTTAGAAACAGAAACCCTGATTCCTATTTCACAGGTATTTTTGAAGGCACAGCAGCACAGTGGGACCTATGTTCATTGGTCTTTGTTCCCCTGATAAGCAGGAAAGCATCCTGGAAGAGAAAGACAGGCACAGGCTGTCACTGAGAAGCTAAGGTTCATGTTCGCTGTGAGAGCCATTCCTGTCACTAACATGATGCTTTACTTAAACTACCCAGACAAAAATAGATCTTCACTTGAGCTGGAAAAGCAATAGGAAGGAAAAGTATAAAACTACAAGTTTAAATATTTCAGCTCTATGAAAATGACTACCTGTTTGTTGGTAACCTTGATCAGATTAATTCACTTAAGCTGCCACAAATTGATCCACCTTTCCTGTCAATCAAGTGAACCACTTTTAAAACGACAATGAACACGGTCAAAGAAAATTCAGTAAATTAACTTAAAGCTGACACAATATCAGTTTGGATCATCTCTGATAACCTTTAGACAGGAAACAAAATACTGAATTAAAAACATGTTTGCCTTTTTTTAAATAAGTGGTACATTTTAAAACAAATGACCAATTTCAATTAATAATGATTTAACTATATCAATTAACTTTTTCTAGGATCTAGCTATTAAAATAAAAGCCACAATTTGACAATTACCTTTTCTTCATTAGTCTCCAGTTGTTTTATAAGGATTGCTATCTTTTCAACTAGATTATAAACTCTTTATGGGGAGCAATGATGTATTTTTCATCCATGATTTAGGGCTAGCTACATCATAAGATCTCTACGCTACCCATGAGCTCAACATGGATAGAGAGATGAGAAAGGATTCCAGGCTAGCCTCTAAGAAGCCCTCCATTTGCGTTAAGGGAATAAAATGTCCTCTGTGTCACCAACTTCCTAATTACTCTATTCCTTTGTGCCACAGCTAGATTAAACTAGAAGTATTAAACTAGAAATAAACTAGAAGTATAATGGGGATTTGGAGGCAGAGAGAGAAGGCTAGGACATTTCATAGCCTTGTCTCCCCTTATGGTTACAGTCTTAATGCTACAGTACCAACTCATTTGTCCTACTCCTCCTGAGAATTGAAGAGAGATAAGTTTTACCTTCCCTGGAGTTTAAATTTCTATTCCTTTACTTTAATAACATTGAAGTATCTCTATGCAGTGATTCTTGGTACAGCCATTTATTTTGTAATTATAATATCACTAATATTTGCCATTTATTGAGCATGTATTAAATGATGAGTACTCTAAATAGATTATGTAATTAAATATACTCAAAAAGCCTATGAGGTAGCTCTTGTTAGTCCTAAAACAGAGATAGGGAAGTTGAAGCCTAGAGATCTTATCTAACGTCATACATCTGAAAAGTGAAGGAGGAAGTATTTGAAACTGGGTCTGACTACAAACCGGTGCCCCTAATGTGACACCTAGAGTTCATCTGCTTCTTTGTAGGGTTGATTGTAAAACAAATTTTAAGTCATATAGTTGTTTTATAGCACGCATTAAATTTCAGTTCTCTTTCTAATTATTATTACTATTAATTATTATTAGCCCAATCAATAAAAAGGATTGACAGTAGCATCTGACACTTTCTAAATAATACATTGTTAAAAGTAGCAAGTAATTGTTTTATAATGCTTTCCATGATACTAACCATTCATGTGTTCTGTGAAGAGCAAGGATAAAACAGCAGGTATAAAACCCAGTGGAGTTAAAAAAAAAAAAAACCCAGTGGAGTTATTTCAAATTTTCCATCAACTCACACTTTTGAGCATTACTGATCTCATTTTTTTCTCTAAAGCTAGGATTCAGACCCAAGCTTAGCAATTTCTTGTTGTGGTTGTTCATTTATTGCCCATGCCTGTTGCAGCATGACTTAATCATTGTTTAAATGCATTTGTAACTCCAGAAACGGCAAGGGAAAAAAAGGGGGGGAGTAGGTCTGTGTTAGGCAAGAATTCTCTGTTTCATAATAAAAGAAGCCATTGAGCACCAAAGCTGATTATGAAACAAACCCAATCAAGGTCTGAAAATTCCACCAGAGAATGAAGCATGATGGGAATTTTCAAGCCCTAATTTCTTTTCTGCCTACAGGAGTTCTTAGTTAAAAGCAATGTATAAAACTATTTTAAAAAATCTGGCAAGACTTCAAAAAAAAGTAGTTTAATCTGCTACATTTTATGACATTTTATAGCCAATTCATGTTTTAACAAGTTCATTCACTTAATAATTACAATACATTATCTGATACATTTCCCTTTTATAAACTAGATTTTTTTCTCATGAAGTATTATTTGTTCAGATTTTTTAAAATCTCAATTTCTTTACAGGATAGTTTCATCAATGTTCACAATGTGTAATTTAAGTCACACATTTATTATAAAGGACTTAGCCAACAATGCACCATGAAGAATAATGATAATACACTTTGCTGGTTCTGCTTCTTTAGGATTTAATTAAAAGTAACCACATGGCACTGAGAAGATGGCATACAGATGATTTGTGAGAAACAACATGGCAAAGTAAATTAAAATTGTAAACAACTGTTTCATTGTACAAATAACTAAGTTTCACTACATTCTGAGAGGGAACAGTGTCCAATGGAATCAATTGGATGACAGATCCCAACTTCTATGTTCTCAACTGCAGAAAGAAATGAAACACTAAATGTACTATCTAAGCCTATTATAATTTGTTGAGAGCATTCACTTAAGCATTTTCTGGAAATTCATATCTAGGGTAATACATACCCAGTTTGATAAACTTGCACACAGTGAAGCTTCATTACATGTCTATAACTCTCTGATATGCTTTCCTTAAAAAGTATAAATATGCATATATTACAAATACATGTATGTGTGTATACATACACATATCTCCTCTACCCCACCCCACCCATGCTCTAGGTGGTACATGCTCAGTCAGTGGGATCTAGCCAACACACCGTATTGTACACATATTTCTGGCTAAAGGGCTTTAGCACACCACCATCACATTACAAAGACCCTCTGCCAAAGAGTACTCTAGCTGATTTTCCTAAGTTAACTAGGTTCTAAAGCATGTATTGTTTACTCTGTTGTAACTACTCTTTCTACTATTTTTTATGGAGAAGTTTTGACCCATAATGAATGACAATAAATCAAAGAGTACAGAAGTAATATGTACACAAAGGTCCTGAGGCACGTAAGCAGGCCATAAAGATGTTTTCAGAGAAATGACTCAGGAACCAGAAAGTAAAGATTGTAAAGCAATATTAATTGTTGAAGGTCGTCCTTTGATCTTCATAAACATCGTAAGTATCACTGCAACTGGGAGAACTGACCAGCAAAGAGATTTTCCATGTTAATTGTCTGAAAAGCATCTCCAAAGGGCTGCGCCTCCCCCCTGGCCCCCCGGCCCAAGAACCCACATGGAAATGATCCTGTCATTTCTGGGAATCCATCCCCAGAATTAAACCAACTTTGCTATGTCCAAAAGTTTTCCAGAGTCATGGTCTCTTTTGGAAAGTAATTTAAAAGATATGGCTTTTCGTGGAATAACAGTACTCAAAAAAACTGGCTGAATCACAGGAAGCACATGACAGAGTGAAAGGGTGGACTACATCTGGTGAAAGTAAAAGAATAAAAAGGAGAACAAAATGTCAAGAGAGAAAATAAATAGTAAACTGATGTAAATTTAAATCTCATGTCTAACTTGGAACACTTAATACAAAATGGAAGCCACTCTTCTGAGGTTGTTGAGAGGCTTTCATTTTCACATCTCACAGATTGGGAGAGAAATTATGTGAACGCTTCAATACAACACTTTCCTGCCTTTGCCTTTCTCACATACACATATATTTGGAGGAAAACAAAAGTTAAAGTGACATAAGAAAATCCTCTCTGCAGTAAATAAAACAGTTTAACCTCTATCAATTATTTTACCTGCATCTACCAAATATTCAGAGGTTCGAGGGGTGCAGTTGTGGGAGAAGAGCAGAGGAAGTAAGAAGGACCCATAAGTGACACATTTACTCTATCAGCAGTGACCAGGCTCACTGACCAACTAGAGACACCACTGTCAATAAGATGCAGCTCCACTGCCATGGAACTGTCATTCTAAAGATAGGAATGTGAACAAATAAATAAGCAATAATAAGTATAAAATTGGAAATGTTATGAAAGAAACAAATAAAGGCTGGAATGACTGTTGTGTGTGTTGATGATGGAGACCTGTTTTAGACAGTGTATCCAAGGCCAAATGAGGAGTTGGCCATAGGAAGACGGGGAAGCATTTCCTGGGGAAAAACACCAACACAATTTCTCCTGAGGTAGAAAGAGTGTGGGGGCAGTAAGGGATTATGAACAAACACCCACGGTGATGAATTTCCCTTCTGCATAGATTGTTCTGGTTGTCTTACAGAAAATGGACTGGAAGAGTCAAGAGCCAAAGTGGAAGGTTTGTTGCAGAAGTCTTGGTAAGAGAAGTGGCCATCAGGACCAAACAGGGCCAAGGAAATGGAAAAAGTGAAGAGATGTGGCTTGCTGATGGAGTGGGTGTGGCGACGCAAGACAAGGAAGACTCAACAGTGACTTCCAGGTTGCAACCTTGAGCATTTGGGTAGTGGGGGGTGGCATGCTCTGAAACGAATAAGATCAGACAATGAAAAACAGATTTGGGGGGAAGGATTAGGTGACTAAAGTCAAGAATTTCATTTAGTGCTCTTTTTATGGATTGATTCTGTAGATTGATTCTGTCAGAAGTAGCCATAAGCAGAAATTCACTTACAAATAACCTAATCGTTGATCCTGTTTGAGCCACAAAATATCTGCTTTATAAAATGAGTTTATAAAACTAAATACTGTAATTATGCCTCTCAATCTGGTAGAACAAGTAACCACGTGAGAACTATAATGAGCCTCAGTACACAGCACATTTTGAGTTTCTCAGAGAAAAGTACTGGTAATATGTGGAAGGGTCATTAATTTAGTACCCAGAAATGCAGTGTTGGATACCGTAGTGCTCATAATAAGAGTAGAGGTCTAAAAATACTAGCACAGTCTTCTCCCCCATAAATGCTTTCTCTAACAGATTAATAAGTAACATTGCTCCTGTTCATGTATCCTGTTCTAGTTTAAAGTCTGTGAGCTCTAAAACAAGTAATTTGACAAAGCTCACAATCTAGAAAGGTACTAATGCAATATTTGAAGTAAATTCCATTATATTTAGAGATGATATTCTCCCTGTTTTCCTTGGAGTTCTGTGCTATTCAAGTTGAGGAGACTTCCAGAAATTACACATGGGATTTACCTATTTCAAATTCTTGACTAGAGGACTAATTATTAATTGTATAAAATTACTCATAGAAAGCTAAATTTTGGTTTTCATGCCATTATCAGTTGTTTCATTACATTGATTTTTCAACATTTTGTATGAAATCATGTATGCAGTTACAGCTATTGCCCAAAATTCATTCTACTCTGAGGCATCCATCAGCCAACCTTCAGAGATCCAAAATGTTGAGATATATAACTCATTCTTGAATGTTTCTAGAGAATTCCCAGTTGGGTCAATTTAATAAACATTAAAAAAAATGTGTACCATGTGTCAGAAACTGCAAGGGACTGAGGATACAATGTCAGTATTTTTATACACGACCTCAAATTCCCACTTCTATTTTTTTAATAGAAGCTAATATTGAGCTCTTAGTGTGTTCCAATAAATGTTTTAGATAGTTTCAAGGAATAACTCAGAGTCAGTTAATTTTCATACAAATTTTTTCACATTATGAGGAACAGGATGACCAACTTGTCCCAGTTCGCTTGGGACTGCCTCAGTTATTTTTTTAAATTGAGGTGAAATTCACATAACTTAAAATTCACCATTTTAGGCTGCATATTTTGGTGGTATTTAACACATTCACAATGTTGCACAATCACAACCTCTATCTAGTTCCAAAACATTTTCATCACCCCAAAAGAAACTCCCTAACTCATTAAGGAATAACCCACTATTCTTGTTTCCCCCCAGCTCCTGGCAACCATCAATCTGCCTTTTGTCTTTATAGATTTACCTATTTCTGACATTCCACAAAATAGAATCATACAATATATGACCTTTTGTGTGTGGCTTCTTTCACTTAGCATAATGTTTTTGAGGTTCATCAACATTGTAGCATATATCAACACTTCATTCTTTTTTTTTTAAGATTTTATTTATTTATTTGACAGAGAGAGAGAGAGATCACAAGTAGGCAGAGAGGCAGGCAGAGAGAGGAGGGAGCCCGATGTGGGGCTCAATCCCAGGACCTTGAAATCATGACCTGAGCTGAAGGCAGAGGCTTTAATCCACTGAGCCACCCAGGCACCCTAACACTTCATTCTTTTTTGTGGCTGAATAGTATTCCATTATAAGTATATACCACATTTGTTTATTAATTGTCAGTGGTCA
Organism: Ailurus styani; assembly: GCA_002007465.1. Taxonomy (NCBI): domain Eukaryota; kingdom Metazoa; phylum Chordata; class Mammalia; order Carnivora; family Ailuridae; genus Ailurus; species Ailurus styani. The sequence goes on from LNAC01000210.1 coordinate 3,929,426, forward strand.
GACATTTGAGTTGTTTCCACCTTTTAACTATGGTGAACAGTGCTTCTATGAACATCCAATACAAGTACTTGAGTACCTGTTCTCAATTCTTTTGGGTAAATACCCAGGAATGGAATTGCAGAATCATATGGCAATTCTATGTTTAACTTTTTGAGAAATCACCCAGCTATTTTCCACAGGGGCTGCACAAGAGTTCCAGTTTCTCCACATCCTTCTAAACACTTGCACTTGTTAGTCTCCAGTGTGTGTGTGTGTGTGTGTGTGTGTGTGTGTGTGTGCGTGTGTGTGTGTTTAATTATAGCCATACTACTGGGTGTGAAGTGGCATCTCTGCGGTTTTGAGTTTCATTTCTCTAATGCCTAATGATGGTGAGCATCTTTTCAGATGTTTATTGACAATCTGACTCTCTTCTTTGGAGAAATGTCTATCAAGTATTTTGTATATGTTTTATTGGGTCGTTTGTCTTTTTATTGTTACGTTCTAAGAATTTGTATATATTCTGAATATTTAACTCCTTATCTGATGTATGATTTGTAAATATTTTCTTCCATTGTGTAGGTTGTCTCATCACTTTCTTCACAACAAAAGTTTTAAATTTGATAAAGCACAATTTATCTATTTTTCCTTTTCTGCTCTCGGTGTCATATCTAAGAATACATTGCAAAATCCAAGGTCACAAAGATTTAGGCCTATATTTGCTTCTAAGAGTTTTATAGTTCGAACTCATATATTAGGTAATTTCATTTTACATTAATTTTTGTATATGGTATGATGTAGGGGTACAATTTCATTATTTTGCATGTGGATACTCAGTTGCCTAGTACCATTTAAGAAACTATTTTTTCCCCCACTTAATTGTCTTGGCATCCTTGATTTAATTGTCAATTGGCCTATGTTTGGCAGTAATTTCTGTAACATTGGCTGTAGAAACATTTTTCTAGATATGTCTCCTCAGGCAAGGGAAACAAAAGCAAAAATAAACTATTGAGACTATACCAAAATAAAAGGCTTTTGTACAGTGAAGGAAACCATCAACAAAACAAAAGGCAACCTACTAAATGGGAGAAGATATTTGCAAATGATGTATTTGATAAGGGGTTAATATCCAAAATATATAAAAAACATATACAACTCAACACCAAAAAAATAAATAATCCAATTAAAAATGGGCAAAGGACCTAAATAGACATTTTTCCAAAGAAGATATACAGATGGCCAACAGACACATGAAAAGATGCTCAGCATCACTAATAATCAAGGAAATGCAAGTCAAAACCACAATGAGATATCACCTTACACCTGTCAGAATAGCTAAAATCAAAAACACAAGAAATAACAAGTTTGGCAAGAATGTGGAGAAAAAGAAACCCTCATGGGAATGTAAACTGGTGGGAATGCAAACTGGTACAACCACTGTGAGAAACAGTATAGAGGTTCCTTAAAAAAAACTAAAAATGGAATCACCATATGATTCAATAATCTCACTACTGGGTATTTACCCAAAGAAAATGAAAGCACTAATTTAAAAAGATATATATGTCCCTATGTTTATTCCGGCACTATTTACAATAACCAAGGTGTGGAAGTAACCTAAGTTTCTATCGATAGATGAATGGATAAATGAAGAGGTGATTTTATACACACACACACACACACACACACACATATGAAATACATTATATATTATATGATTATATGATACATATGTCATTATATATATAATGAAATATTACTCAACCATAAAAAATAATTATATCTTGCCATTTGCAACATGGATGGACTTAGAGAGTATAATGCTAAATAAAATGAGTCAAGAAAGACAAACATCATATGATTGCACTCATGTGGAATTTAAAAAACAAAACAAATGAACGAACAAAGAAAAAGAAGATACAAACAAAAAGCAGGATCAAATACAGAAAATAATCTTGTGGTTGCCAGAGGGAAGGTGGGTGGGGGGATGGGTGAAATAGATAAAAAGGATTAAGAGTAAACTTATCTACTTATCTTGATAAGCACTGAAAAATGTAGGAAGTGTTGAGTCATTATATTATATACATACAACTGAAATAACACAGGATGTTAATTATAATTCAATAAAAAACAAAATAAAAATAAAGCAGTAAGGAGCTACATTAAATACAAATTCAGCACAGTGAGATTTCAGTGTGTGTTACACATACACATTTTGTAATGCTTATACTGAATGGTTTAAGAACAGGTCTTTCAAGATATATCTAACAAGCTGCATTAAAGACACAATAGCACAGCGCAATGGAGCATGTTCCCATTTTGCAATGTTTATACAAACTGTTTTTTTTTTTAAAAGATTTTTAAAAAGAAAGAAAAAAAATCAATTGGCCATAGGTGTTTGGGTTTATTTCTAAACTGTCAGTTTTATTCTGTTGGTCTATATGTCTGCCTTTATGCCAGGACTCAAACTCTCACTTCTTAAAGTGGAGGTGGGAAAGCAGAGAGAGATTCACACCAAAAAATGCATATATCTACAAAAATGGAAAAATAGAGTTTCTATCATTGAAGAGCTCACAGCCTAAATTAGGAATGTGCAACCCCTTGAAATTATACAAAATATTTTCATGAATGTATGGATCACATTTACCTAGGGAAAGGAATCCATAGTTTTCCTTAGATTCCCAAAAGTGTGTATAAAACAAACACAAGGGTAAAAATTAATTATGAGAACAGTCATTCTCAATCCTAGGTATATATTAGAATCCCCCAGGAAGCTTTTAAAAACTACTAATTCTTGGAAGCCATATCTACAGGTTCAGATTCAATTACATGGAAGTAAGGTCCATGTATTAGTATTTTTTTTAAAGCTCCCAAGTTATTCTAATGTATGGCCAGTGTTGAGGACTCCTTGTCTAAAGGAGAATCATTATTATCATATAGTGATATCATTTACTACATATTATATATATAATTGCAATACAGTGTGATAAATACCAAATACAGTTATCTATAATAACTGTTCTCTTTTCCCAAACAGATTATGATTGGGAAATTTCTGATATAATATAAAACCTGAGAAAAAAATTTAAGAGAATTTTTAACCCAAATCCTTATATATATTTTTATTTCCTTATTTATCTGTTTCTGGATGCTGCCTCAGAATATCCTACTGAGCCATCTTTGACTCTAACCTCAGAAACGCAGACCCAGGGCCACCAGTTAAGTCACTCCTAGGTTCCTGACCCTCAGAAATTGGGTGAGACAATAGATATTGTTGTTGCAAGTAACAAAGTCTTGGGATTACTTGTTATGCAGTAACTGGGACAAGGCAGATGGCAAATAAATATCCAAAAGCTGTATAAAATAAGCTCTCCATGAGTGTTCCCATGTGTAGAAGAAAGACAGTGGTTGGCCTTGTGGTAAGGAACCTGGGTTCCAGTTTAGCCTCATTGCTTGCTCTATGAAATGGAAACTACGATGCTTGTCTCCTTGGCCCGAACTGCATCACACATCCATACCTAAATCAATTATGGCTCATCCTTTTTGGCTCAGGCTGGGGTTGTGACTGGTTAGAGGAAAGAAGATACATATACAACATCGGGGTCTACTCAGACAAAGGTTTAATGTGTTTTTTTTAAAGATTTTATTTATTTATTTGACAGAGAGAGAGATCACAAGTAGGCAGAGGCAGACAGAGAGAGAGAGGAGGAAGCAGGCTCCCCACTGAACAGAGAGCCTGATGCGGGCCTCCATCCCAGGACCCTGAGGTCATGACCTGAGCTGAAGGCAGAGGCTTTAACCCACTGAGCCACCCAGGCGCCCAAGGTTTAATGTTTTTTTAATAAGAATAGAAACCATCTCCTACCATCACATATTAACACAATGACCTTAAACAAATAGCCTCTCCAAGTATCCCAGAACAGAAACACTGTTGATGACAAGTCTTGAGTGCTTCCAGTGGGATAAATAAATAAGAGAAACAAATAAACACAAAAATTATAATTTTTAAGTGTTACATTGTAAAAAAGGTTTGGAAAGATAATTTTGATGTAACTGCCAAAAGTATTCTGTATTTATCATATACAATTTAGACTCGAAGATTAGCCTTCTCTAATGTAACCACCTATAGCAATCGTAGGAATGAACCATCATGTAATGTGATGGTAGTACTACAGGAAATTAATGGTATCTAAAATATCTTCCAGTTAGTAAATAGGAAAAATATTTTTCATAAGTTGAAAAATTGCCTTCCTAGGATTTCTAAGAGTAATTTGGAGGCTTAATGAAGAGATTTTTGATTCTAGATCATTGATAGTATGGTACCAATAAAGAATGATTTCCTTATACCAACACAAGGATACAAATAAAAAACATAGTATGATTAAATTTTACTTTCTTCAGCAAATGAACAAATAGCAAAACAGCAAAGCAAAGTTTCCTGTAGTCATAACTGAAAATAAATTATATAAGAGTTTAATCAAGCACTTAAAATCTTCAATTTCTATAGGTTCCAAGTTTGTTGAATAAGTACTTGGGGCCCATATGTTTTTTAGATTGCATTTTTTCTGTACCAAATGATTTTCTATGTATCTTTTTTCCAAAGCTAGTGAACAGTTATTAAGTTTCCCTGTCCCTTTGTATGACCTGTATTTCATAATATGGGTAAAGAAAACAATAACTCTTTATGGGCCTTATATAAAGTAGTGGAAAAGAGATCATCTGGGTAGTTATTATTTTACAGCTTCTCTTAGGTATTCGGTAGCTCCCCACAGGCAATGTAGCATGGAAGCAAGAGTTTGTTTTAACCTTTTATAGTAGCTTCTCCCTAGATCCTGGTTTGGACATTCAAATCAGTGTTCACACTTGAAGTCCTATAAAATGTGGGGTGAGGAGTTGGGAACACAACAAGGGTAGGCGAGACTCTTGTAAGTACCAAAATATTACAATATTGATTTGGACATTTTAAATTCTACATTCTAAATGTTTTTTTGCTTAAAACTTAAATGATATACTTGAGTTAGTTTCAGGTAAACTCTTCATTAAAAGAGTACTTACTGGTGGCGGGGGTGTACCTGTGTGGCTCAGTCAGTTAAGCATCCAACTCTTGATTTTGGCTCAAATCATGATCTCAGGGTCCTGGGATCCAGCCCCGAGTTGGGCTCCCCACTTGGTGGGGAGTCTGCTTGTCTCCCTCTCTCCCTCTGTCCCTCCCCCTCTTGCACGCTCTCTCTTTCTCTCACTAAATAAATCTTTTCTAAAAATGTAAAAATAAATAAATAAAAGAGTACTAAGTTTCTACTATATAATATGTCCTGATTGTTTCTATACATAGATAGCAACATAGATATTTTATTTTTAGATGTCAGATTGAGTTAGAATCTTAGACTCACAACTCATTTATTATTTAACTACTTCATGCCTCAATTTCCTTGCCTATAAGTACTTACTTGGCCTCTGTAAAATGAGGATAATATCTACCTTATACCTGATGTTGGCATTAGGATTAAATGAGTTAATACATGTCAATAGTTAGAACAATGCCAAGTATAAATATTAACATATTTTTAAGAAAAAAGTAAAACTGTATATATTTTTACTCATCTCTAATGCTTATGTGCAAAAGCTATTTTTTATAGAAGTGGTTACTGTGGTTTCTAATCTTAGCATGGAGAGTTTATCTAGCTGGATGTAGGAAGTCCACGAATTTTTGGTGTTCTGATCCTATCATACCCAGGCCTCTGCTTTACACTCTAACTTCTTATGACAATGACTCAGAATCACTGCCATCCAACTTGCCTGGCAGCTTCTACAAAACAACTTAATTCTCTATGTCCAGCTCATGGGGAACAGATGTTGAAGTGAAAAAATAACACCATAACAATTTCCCCTAATTAGCACCTTTGTGAGTAAACTGAACAAGAAGACTGAATTGTCCTAGAAACTAAATTACCCTCTCATCTGTGGGAGAACCTTCCAGCTCATCAGGATGAGTCACTACAGCAGAGATAACTCCTCCGTGCCTCTTCTGTGAACAAATGGGGCCTTCAGTCTTTCAGGTTATAAATCTGGCCATTTCTTTTTTTTTTAATTTTAATTTTTTTATTATTATTTGCCTCAGGAAATCTAGCCATTTCTAAAAGCATTTTAATAATTCTCCATTTTTAAAAAGCCCATGTTTCATACCATCTTTCTTCTTCTTATTCTTCTTCTTTTTTTTTTTTTTGCTTCTTCTCCATAAAAACAAAGTGAGATAACTGTACTTTACACATTATGACTGAGTCAGAAATTCCATTATTTTTTATGACCTCCTATCAGGGGCAGCATAAAAATATTACCAAATGAAGAATTAGCAAGGTAACTTCTAAGAAAGAAGAAAGAAAGAAAGAGAAAGAGAGAGAGAGAGAGAAAGAAAGAAAGAAAGAAAGAAAGAAAGAAAGAAAGAGGGGAAGGGAGGGAGAAAACCTTGTTTTATCACAAGAAGTTCCCGGTCAAAATCACATGATACCAAATGATGATTTTTGATGTTCTAATGTGAAATCCAACATTCACTTGAGGATATTTTCTCCCGACTTAACATGCAGCATTCTCTGATAGAATTAATTTTAATATCATGAGAGGAAGTTCTAGCATCTCAACTACTTCATTTGCATACTATAATTTCTATATGATTCAGTTCCATATCAATTTGAAGCCCAGGAGCCCAAAATAAATGTATCATTATCACTAAATTACAGCATTTTTCTCTCCTTATAAAGATAAATTTATTCTTAAATTTATTCTAATCCAATTTGAAATAGCCAACCACTATCACAGGGGACTATTCTGAAGGCTAAAAGAAAAATTAAAGGGTTCTCTGGTCTAAGACCACTTTTAGAACCCAACAGCAAGAGAGGTTTCAAACCCCGTCTTAGGGGTCCTAAAGGAAAGAAATGTTATAACATCTCCCAATAAATCCTTCTGCAGCTTTGGCTACACAAAGTATGAGAATATAGAAAAAAAACATATATCCATAAATCATTATTGAAAATCTTTCCTTTCATAGTAATATTCCACAAAGAGAATTTCTCAGGTCACCTGACTAACATCTTACTTTTTGCACAGTATACAAGTTGTTAGGATGAAATTTTTAATGAGTTGTCTTTTATTCAGCCTCTTAATTTCTCTTTCCTTTAGTGTATTTTAATAAGTGATGTAATCCTTACTAAAAATTCTTTATTTTGACTCAAGGAATTTATTGTTAAATTGCCTTTCTGATGATCTTTAATCATTATAGACAATATTGCTATCTACGATATCCTTTAAAAAGGCCCATATTTATTATCTAATGTAACAGAAATAAAGGAAAAAGAGAGAGAGAGAAAGAAGGAACAGACAGAAACACATTAGTGACTGGTCATGGATAACTTTGGAATATTTTTGTTACAAGGATACAAACCAAATCAGTCCTTTTAAGAATTAAGTACAAATGCAAGTTTATGAAAGCCTATCAGTTTTTATAGCTTATAAAATTGAACGCTCCCTTTTCCAAAGGACTCATAAATGTTTTTGTTTCACAAAGAATGCTTATCTCCTTGAGTTTCTTTCATATGCTCCTAAAGAACAATGTGGTTTTCTTTAGTAGGTATTTATTAATACCCACTATCGACCAGACATTGTGTTCAAGGATGGGAATACAAAGATGAGTAAAACCAGGTTCATAGCTATGGAGTCTGAAGTCTTGCAGGAACCACCAACACATAACAAACACATCATTTCCATGCAAGGGGCAAGTATCATGAGGAAAACTTCTACCGGAGTATGGGAGGCCCAAAGGAATATGAAGTCAGGGAAGGCTTCCTAGAAAAGTTGCTGTTACTAGCAAAATTTCTAATTTAATTTTTAAGAAAATAGTCTGTATAATAGGAAGTTTAAAAATACTCAGTATTTATGGCAGACACTGGGACGACATGTATTAGAAGATGAGACTGAGTAGGAGGCAAAGTATAAATCAACTGTGTCACAGATAAAGGGAAAAAAATTCCTCTAAAATGCTTAAGCAGAGTTGTTGAACACTCACTGATATGCTTCTAAAATTCTGACACAATTCCAATCTGTGTGTGTGTGTGTGTGTGTGTGTGTGTTCCACATCTAGCAGTTCTCTGGCATTGGCTGAATGTCCTACAATTCAACTCAATTCTGACACCATCTATCTGGAGATAGCATCAGATTCCACAAGGTAAAGGCTCAGTCCCCCAAACTGCCCCCACCCCATCAACACACACACACACACACACACACACACACACACGCACGCACACACCTCAAATCCAGGTTGTCACCTGTGTTTCTGACCAACCAGCTATAAACTGGAGGTTCCCAAGACTCCCTCCTTGGGTTTGGTTAATTTGCTAGAGCAGCTCACAGAACTCAGAAACATGTACTTATATTTGTCAGTTCCTTATAAAGGGATATAACTCAGAAATAGACAGATGGGAGAGATTTATAGGACAAGGTATAGGAAGGGGCATACAGCTTCCATGTTCTGAGTGTGCCACTCTGCTCGAGTTCCACATGTTCACCTACCTGGAAGCTCTCCAAAGCCCATTCTTTTGGGCTTTTATACAGGCTTCATTACATTGGCATGATTGATAAAATCACTGACCATTGGTGAGTGAACGCAATCTCTAGCCCGTCTTCTCTCCTGGAAGGAGGTTCCCCTGGAAACCAGCTCTCATATTCAGGTTATCCAAAATTAATCCATAACATAAACTCAGGTGTGGCTGAAATGTGTTTTTTTATGGCTATCAAGACACCTTTATCACTCTTACTACTTAGGAAATTTTAAGGGTTTCAATAGCTCCCTGCCAGAGGGACTTAGAGCATGTACGTGTTTGTTATGTATCACAGTATCGCAGTCCCAACCCTGGTCTTCAAACACAAATCCCTAATAGCAAAATAATCATAAAAGTCAAAAGATATTGGTACATTACTTGAATCTCATTCAGTCATTAATAACCATCCAGGCCATTGTCATCATATCATGTGAAAATGTCTCCTAAGCTGAGGCCACTCAGATTTTCAGACTTCCATCCCATCTTGTCAGGTTCCAAAAAACAATAGCAGTGCCAGCAATACATGGCTTCACCTTAGCAAGAGACATAGCATTTCTTGCTCCAAGCCTTTTCTGAGGTGTTAATGTAATATAGGATTTCCTTCATTACATAACCCATTTATTCACTCCTTTACCCACAGCTACTATTTTTCCTTCTCTCCATTTCTACCCAAACTTCCACCTTGGGAAGGGACATTAGGGTTGGTCACTGTTCTGGTCTAGATTTCAGGCAGCAATCCTGGTCTAGTAAGTGCCTGCCCTTCCATCCACACTCATTCAGATAGGGTAAGGTTACACAAATGCTGAATTAGTGGGTTTTCATTACCACTAGGCAATTCACTGTTAATCCCAATTTTGCCAGATGGGGTAAAGACACACCCCACCCCACCGGCCCCTAGGAATACTGACATAAGTATTAAAAAATAGTTACAGTTTCTTGCTTAGAAATTATCCCTGGTTCCAGCCCCTGTAGTTGCAGCCCTATGACCACTGCAACAAGTAACTCTACTTAATGTTTTTCTCAAACCAGACCATGCATTATTATCACTTGGAAGCTTTAAACAAGACAAATATATCTGAAGCTACACATTTGGAGAAAGAAGGACTGGAGAGCATCCCTGGATCTATTTTTAATATAATAACCCTAGATAATTGTTTCATAATAATCTTCCCTCAATCGGCTATGTAGACCAGTATTTGGGAATTACCTTTAAAGAAATGATGCTCAAGTTTTGATATAGTCAGGAATAAGTGGTAAGGGCACCTGGGTGGCTGTCAGTTAAGCAACTGACTTCTGCTTAGGTCATGATCTCAGGGTCCTGGGATTGAGCCCCGTATCCATCTCCCACTCAGCAGGGAGTCTGTTTGTCTCTCTGCCCCTCCCCCTGCTCATGTTTGCGAGCTCTCTCTCAAATAAATAAATAAAATCTTAAAAGAAAAGTAAGTGGGGTCTCTGATTTTTGTGTTTGGAGCCATTTTCCTATGAGATACTAATGCCTACCTAACGTAAGAAACCCTGGTCAAGACAAAATGTGATTGGTTTGAGTTTGGTTTCTTTAGGTACCATGCACATGCTGTATAAGAAACTGGATTCTTTAGACAAAATAGTAATACTAATGAAGCATTCCCATATTTGGTGAAAGTTTTCACACACAGCAGACATTGGTCAGTGCCTATCCTTACTCCCTGGGCCTCTTCCAGCTGCCAATATTGACATCTCTGGCCTGAGATGTAAATCTCAAAACTGAGGGCCAAAGGGCCTACATAACTAACAAAATGGAAGAGACAGGATGAGCAACCTCAGAGGCAGCCCTCCACCCACAGCCCTCAAGGACTCACGTATCAGTGCCCCAGCTCCCTATCTCTTTGGCAGAATGATTCTAAGGCCTGTGTTTACCTGCAAGAGTAAGCGCTACTCACTCATGTGGCTCACCTAATAATGCACCTTTTATGGGCTGCCTTCCCTTCCCTGTATTCTTTCCCTGCTCCCTTACTGGTGTCCCCTGCACCTCTAAATTGCACTCAAATCTTTATCTCAGGGTCTGGACATGACCCATTAAGTATAATGGTATCTTCAGGTTCAAATAGTATCTTATAAATATCCCAAAATAAAACCAAAACTGCAAAGATAATGAACAAGACAGGCCAGTTTAACAATTATTTTTTGTAAAGCATATTAGAAAACAGATATTTGTTCATAATTTTGGTACCAGGAACATAACATGACTTGCACACACATGGAAGAAAATCACAGCAAGGCCTATCACCAAGTAAGGACCAGTCAGTCATCATTCTAGGTACAAGGCCAAACAATGGCAGAGATGGCAAGGGAAGGGTCAGGTGGAAACCCGAAGAGAGGTATCAGTTTTTTATAAGGATGTAAGTGTAAGCATACATATTGAAAAATCCTGGCAGACTTCAAACCCATTGCTTCTCCAGCGGATTCTGATCTGCACAGTATCATTAATAAATCATGACACATTGATGTACTGAGGCTGGCTCAGACCAGCTCATGAGAGCCTGAGAGCTGATTGTTAATTTCAGGAATTTTACAAGCCAGATTACTTCATATTGTAGCTTGAAATAGCCCATAGTGGGAGTATTTATACCACAGAAATAGGCAAACACTATAAATCAGGCTTCCTTCCTTCCCCAAGAGTCAGTTGTTAAACATTTACCATCGTAGCACTGGATCATGATGTTGTCATTATTCACTTGATCTATTAATTAGTTAATCTTCCTGCAACAAGTAGACCAAGGACTGGTAATAGATCAAGATTCACTTCAAGGTATGCCTTGTAAAATTCTACTTGATTGTAGGAGATCAAGAAAGATATTGCCTAGATAGGTGGTCTTTACATTGAGCTTTGCTTGGAGGTTTACATATAAAAATAGTTTTAGGGGACTAAATTTTCAAATCTTCAACTTTCATTCTCTTTCCAAAAACTGATTTGCCTGAATCCCATTTTATAAAAAAAAGTGTACCTTTACACACACACACACACACACACACACACACACACACACACACACACACACACACACAGTCTCACTACTGGGCATTACTTTGTGTAAGTCTCCAAGGTCCCAAACAAAGCCATGCAGGAATAGACTGGTTTGGAAGAAGACTCCTTCCATGATTAATCAAGGCATCTTAAATATACAGAATCTCCTGTCTTCCCTGTTTTATATATTATATATATATGTGTGTGTATATACATATATGTAATATATATTTTATTGTATATTTCACACTATTGATATTTTATATATTTTATAATATAATATATAAACATTATAAATGAATATGAATATATGTTAAGATGACATTTGCGTTAAAAAGGAAAATATTTTAACCTATTTTTAAATTTTTCTGAATTCAGAACAACTGAGGAAATATAGATAGATAATGCTGATTCTTTTATTGTAACTGGAGTGCTTCACAGGACTACCTAAAAATTTAAGATACGTTGAAAACCCCAAAGCTATAAATTTCACATGATTTCTTTGGTATTCAGGGTGCTTTATCCAGTAAGGTAATTAAAATGCATTTAATCAAATCATATCGTGAAATATTTATCCAATTACTGTCATTTCATTTTACAAGGTATTAATATTTTCTACTTCCTAGTAACAAAAAAATGAATTCCCTTACACATACAATTAAACATCAAGTTTAAAATGACTGGAAGGGTGCACAGTTTTTAGGAAAATTCCTTTACCGGGCATAGGAGCAAAGAAGTTTGGCATTTCGAGCTGAGGCTACCTTCACAGCCCTTACTATTAGCCTGGGAAGTCCAGCCTTTCCACAGGTGGACTGAAGGGGGCAAATAATACCCTTCCAGAATATCCAAAAGAAAGGAGAGAAAAAAAAATTCCTTGGAAGAATTTACTCACTGCAAGTGTTCATTTAACAGAGAAAAGTACCATCATTGATGTGTGTGTGTGTGTGGGGGGAGTTTCTGAAAGAATCTAGAAGGCAATACTTCTAAAGCATTGTGATCTTTGAAAAAAATGAGTTTGTTCAAATATATACATGTGTCACGCTTCAGCAGCAGCACACATACTCAAATATACACACGTGCATATTTACTTCTGTCATTTCATTTACGTAGAGTGGTGAGCAGGAGAAAGGAAAACCTCTGATTTCTATGAATAGTCACTAATCCACAGCCAAGAGTATATCTCATTGCTTTATTTTTTCAAGTGTACCAAAGAGTTGGCTTGTTTTAGATCCTGTGATCTAAGTGTGCCTGATGTAAGCTCTACTATGGAGTCATACCAGATAGTAAATGTCTATATTATTCAGAGTATCAAAGCAGTAAATGCGCTCCTAATATAGGCTGAGCCTGGGCATTTATGAGGCACCTGCACTTTTAAGAGTTCATATTGGCAGAACACATTGAATTGTTTCTTCTAAAACCATCTACTAAAAATAACCCTCTTTTCCCTCTTTATTAGGAATTCCAGAAGTTACAGTCTCCCATAAAATCAAAATCATGTGGGAGTAAAATTTATATTCTTCCACAAAGTTCCTCCCAGCATTACAGAAGATGTATTTGTGACCCTTCCAACTGTGTGGCAGCCATCTATGCTGACTGTTCCAGTAAAATTCTCAATTTAAGGGTAACTTGTTTTGGCAACTTGACGATTACATTTAACCAGGTTGGGAGTGTGGAAGCAGATAAAAATTTTCTTGATCAAGAAGAAAGAAAGTTTGTGGATGTGTATTTTATCAAAAGACAATCTTGGGGTGGTTGGGTGGCTCAGCCTGCTGGTTTCCACTCAGGTCAAGACCTCAGGGTTGTGCATCAAGCACCCACGGACTCCTACTCAGCTCAGAGTCCACCCGAGAGTCTCTCCATCTCCCTCTGCCATTCCCCCCTTCACCCCCCATACGCATGCATGCCCATGCACACTCTCCCTAAATCAATCAGGCAAATCTTAAAAAAAAAAAAAAAGCAACCTCAGTGTCCACTCTTTGTTCAACCAACTGCAGACATTACCTTGCTTTTTTTTGGCATGAACAGTGTAAAGAATAGCAAGAAATAAACTCTATTTTAATGGAAAGAATCTATACCTATTTTGTTTTCTAGAAATGGGACAAATAGTCTATCCTGGCAGTTCATCTATTTGGGTGCATTGGGAAAGTTACGTAAAAACTCTTTTCTTTTGCAAATGTGCTCAGTAGTATTGTTTTAGTTCCCACTTCTCACATTCAAGGCATGAAATCAAATGATTACTTATGTGCATGAAGGGAAATGTAAGACTCAGAAAATGATTACTGTTAAAAGATATATATATTATATATTGTTAATATAAATATAATATATTAAAATATTAATATAAATATATATTTTTTTAAGCCAAAGTTACCACATTTTGGGGCGCAAGAGAAAGGGAATTAAGATAATGAAAGATTTCAATGGTGAAAGAGCTATGCATGTTCAATCTAGAAGAAGACACATATGCTTAAATGACAATTATGAAAGGGAGCGGCCATTGGTTTTACTTATTGTTGAACAATTAGATGAAGTATGGCAGTCTTAAGAATTCCCCTCTGGACTCAGGCTCCATTGAGGGCGGGTCCTCAGGCCCATTATGAAAGCTTCCACAGCCCTCAATTTGGTAGAAACAGATACAGGGCTCTACTCCCTGCTTCCCTCTTCCCACCTATTTCCTTTTCTTCTTTCTTGTCCCTCTCCTTTCATGGCAGCACCCAGCTTAGCTGGTGCAGTATTTTTGACCATCTTGAGTCTTCTGGGTTATACTTGTCCCAGTTTATTGAGGAGCCTAGATTTGTTCTGTGCAACAAATCTGTAACAAACAGATTACAAACTGTAACAAACTCTGTTACAAACTCTGTAACAAAACATCTTATTTCTTCCAAAAAATAAGAGCCTCCAAATATTTCTGTCAATGCTCCCTTTCTCCCCTTTCTGATTAATGCCCTCAGCAGGGATGCCTGGATGGCTCAGTCGGTTGGTTAAGCGTCTGCCTTCCGAGAGTCCTGGGATCTAACCCCACATCAGGCTCCCTGCTCAGCGGGGAGCCTGCTTTTCCCTCTGCCGCCACTCCCCCTGCTTGTGCTCTCTCTCTCTGACAAATAAATATTTTTAAAAAATTAGCCACTTTTACTTATTAGGACAGTCTAATTCCAGTGTTTAAGACACCATACTCTTCGTTTTGAAACCTTAAGTTGCTCGATTGAAATATTTTTCCATTTCTCTCTTTAGCTCAGGCTAAGGAGAGTATGTGGATGTGTGTGGTATGGACAAAGGATGGCTCTTAGGGACAGGTTTCTGATCTGCCCTAGCAGGCCTCATCCCTTCCTCTTCTCGGCACTGGCTCTCCCAGACGTGAGAAATGAAGGAAGGGGGCCAATGCCTCCTTACTTGACAGATCAAGCCTGCAGTTCTGACTGCTTTCAATTGTGTTTCTCCAACCCCAGAACAACTGGCTTTGTTGCTGTTTGTGTGTCTCAGGGCCAAACACCGGTCTGGAAAACACGGGGTTCTTTGCAGGACCAGCCTTCCTCCTGGAAGGTTTCCAGATTTGGGAGGGGGGGCTCTGGCCAGACTACTCATCTACCTTTAGTTCCCACCCCTGGCCATGAGCTGACAGCCTCTTGCTTCAGAGAACTCCACTTCCAGAAAATAGCCTAGTCCCATCCCCTATCCCATTCAACTTTCATGTCCTTGTCAGCCTAAATGAATGAAGTACCACTGTGTCTGTGCAACTGGCTCTCCCAGCGCATTTCTTTGCAGACCTTTCTCTACGTGTCCCTGGAGCAACCAGCACTCAGCAGGTCCCATGGGTCTCAAATTTCAACGAAGAGATCCCTAGTTTCTGACTCTGTGAAGGTGGGGAGGGCAGAAGAAGGGTGGAATTAGACCGTTCCCCTACTATCTCCCATCTACTCACTCCCACCCTCCACCCGCCCCACCCACCCCACCCACCCCAGCCCCACAAACTATCTTGGCCATTATCTGGAGGTCTCCCTTCCTTGGTCTTGGGAAGTGATAATGTATATATATGGAAAGAATAACTTCTTTCCACAAAGATAGCACCTTTTTAAAGGCAGCATTTTCTCTCCAACGACTCCCACCGACCCCACCCCCCGACACACACACACATACGTGTGCTTTACTTGGGGACCTTTTCTGGGAAGGGAAGGCAGGGAAGGTGGTTGGTTTTAGGGCTGGTTCTCAGCACCAGCACCTCTCACTATACCCCGGCATCACTCTAAATGTAGAATGTGTGGTACTTGGTGCCTTTAACTCTTCAGTAATACAAAAAAATAACCACATTTCATATCCCACCATTCGTGGACTGATCTAGTAAGTCACTGAGGCAACTTCCTAAACTTACATCCGCTTGACACAGAGTCCTGGACTCCTGCGCCTGCCTTGTGGATGCTCAATCTTCCTGACTGATATTTGGCACTAGTTAGGCAGCTCACTGGTCCTAAACAGCCCCAGAATAGCACCTGCTATATGGGACATTTCTTCTTCTAATTATAAGATACAGACCAAAACTTCTCATTAACTGAGGTACCCTAATAACATAAAAATATACAACAAACTAAGTGAAGGTTAAGAGGTAGGAGCAGAATGTCTACTGCCAGCTAAACTCCTGTCACTTTTCCAAGGACCTGTGCATGTATCCTAGCTCACCTCTGCCAGAAACAGCCTTCTCTGTGTACCCATTTTATACTACCAATCAGAATATTCTCGAATTACTCCCCATCGTTCCCCAACCCTGAGGGAAAGAACATACCACATTCCCTTGGGTTATGGTTACTTTCATGCTTATCTAAAAGATGTATGCTTTTCCCCAGGTGACAGATTCCTTTGATTTCATTGACTATGCCATATTATCCAAATCCCACCACCTCAAAGCAGAAGTCCACTGGCAAAGTTTTAGCAGCAACATTCTAAGTTGCACCAGAGTTGAATGTGTAGAACTATCATTTTTACAGAAATCAAAATGTAGGTGTTACTGCAAGGTCAACCTATGGCAAATTACAAGGCACCTGCCCAAGGTCCCTGGGCTTTGAGAACCAAAGAAAACAGATGCCTGAGTAGCAACAGAGATGGTATCTATTGGAGGAAAAGCAATAGCTGAGTAGTTGGTGAAAGGAAAAAACCACAAATGTCTTGAACACACAACTAACCTATAATTTCTAACAGTATCACCAAGGAAAGGGGATAAAATCACCCCTTCCCTAAGACACACTCTCCGAGAAGTCCCTAAGACTTCTTTTCCCTAAAGTGGTTACAATAGCATTGCCCTTAGAGGTTTTATTACCAACATTCCACCTGTTTCTAAATGTGGATGGAGGAAGGAAAACAGATGAGGCATATATGTGTATGGAAGCGACTTCAAAACTCTGAAATTAGGGAGCTGTTATAAATGAGCTTCTAAGTGGATAGGATTCCAGAATTATTTTCCAACTCTGAATTTACAGGCATGAAATTTATTTTTCCGTGGCCACAGATAAACAACTGGAAATGAAAGTGAACTTCAAAACATGTCTCTTTTCTCTTGAGATTTATGTCATGAATGAGTGAGGGAGAAATGGAACTATCTAGGAAACCCATTACATGGTTCCACCTTCTTTCTAAATATCACAAGTACAATATTATCCCATTCCTCGATTATATTCTTATGTCCAAAACACACAGATTTATAACTGATTTCTTAATTTACTGGTCTTGATAACAAATTTAGATTGTTATGACTCATTGTATTACACAGTGATAATCTCTAATTTGGTTTCCTGGTAGAATACAAGAACTAATCTGTCCTTCCCCAGTTGAATGTATCAATAACTCCTTGGAAGTAAATTGCTCTTCACAGGAATATTTAGAGAGAAAACAATCTTATTCCCCAGGGATTTCCTCTCTTCCTCTTTCTTTCTTTCTTTCTTTCTTTCTTTCTTTCTTTCTTTCTTTCTTTCTTTCTCTCTTTCTTTCTTTCTCTCTTTCTCTCTTTCTTTCTTTCTTTCTTTCTTTTTCTTTCCTTTCTCTCTTTCTTTCTTTCTCCTTTCACTCTCTCCTTTCCTAATACCTAGGAATTTAAAGCACAAGTTCAAGCAAGTCACTTTGCCTTCCTGAATCTTAATGTCATCATTCATTTAACGAGGATGATGATGATGATGATGATGATGAAAAGTATTATAACCGAAAAGGTCTGTTTTAATAATTGCTGTGGAAGACTTTCTAAACTATGAGATCTGATGTAGATATTAGTTACCTACAAAATCCCTCTATAGGGCTCTGTACTTCCCCATATCACCCTGTATTTTAATCAAGAATAACTGTCATCTTGATGTGTATTTCCAAATATATAATTATGCATGCAGATTGTCACAATTTTATCAGGATCATTTCTAAACACTGACCTTAAAGTAGTGCGTGAAATTGTGTGGCACATTTTAACTAACTTAACAACCCTCCAGCTTCACCAGGTCCTACAACTCCTGTGCTGCTCGACCATTGCTAACTGCAAAGTAGAAGATCTGAATCTTACACTGCAAAAGCCATATGAGGAATTAACAAGCGAGTTCCAAGCACACAACCCTGTGTCTTCTCCAGAGAAATGGGAAGTTAAAATAACATCAATAAGCTGCTCCTCAGAGCCCTTACAATGCCAGATACAATGCTAAAGGCTTTCCATATGCTTTCCATACACTTTCCACTTAATTCTCATGACAACCCTATAAAGTAAGTATTATTTTCCCCCATTTTAGAGATGTGAAAATTCTTATTTTCTAATAAGAAAAGTACAGGCACTGGGACTCATAATTGCTTCAACTTGGCTCACCCAGTAGATGGGGGTTGTTGGACCCTGAGAAGCAGAGGTAAGGGTAACATCGACCTATTCGTTTATCAGGCTCCAAGAAAAAGATTTTGCTTGGGCTTTTTGCCTCTTTTCACACATACAACTAGGAAAGAAAGAAAATAAAACATAGGTGGGTCCCTAGAAATTTTTTTCTGCTCTACATCAAGTTTTTGAAAGGTTTGATCAAGGACCTTCACAGTCTCAGTTCTAAAGGGAAAATGAGACAACCTTCTGGATTTAGTTTGCTTTGACTCTCCTTAACACTAGGGTGTATGCAAATGAAAGCTCCCTCGTGAATATGTAAGCAGCACATATTCTCCCAAACACAAGTGTCCAAGTGCATTAACAGCTAATGCTGCATTCCCCAGGAAACTTTTGATGTTAGAGTGAAAGGTTTTTTTTTCCTTCTCCCCAATTTTAACAGCCTGTGATGTATTCTTGTTTTTACCTTTTCTTTCATAAATGAGAAGAATTTCAAGGAGTGAGTGACAGACAAATCTCAACTTGTCAGGGATGATTTCTCTGCACAGGGCAGCTGATGAACCTGACTTCTGCATTCATAGAGCTAAATCCTGCACCAGCTGATACACAATTAAGTGTAACATCATTCATTCCAGGCAGTCAGAGAGGAACACACAGAGGCCTCCTCATATTCCCATGCCCCACAAAGTAGAATGTATGATAATGAACAAACGTGATATAAGATGAAGCCACAGGATCATGGAAATTTACAGTGAATGCCTAGACGAGGTTTATTCCATCACTCCGTCAGGAGTCCCATTGCCTAGATATAACAGCTAACATTTATTTATTGCTGTGTGACAAACTGCCACAAACTAGCAGCTTAAAAGAGTGCCCATTTATTATTTCATAGTTCCATAGGTCAAAAGTCTGGTGGTCCTGGCTAGATCCTACAAGGCCAAAGTCAGAGTGTCAGCTGGGCTGGGCTCTTGGCTAGATGCTCCAGAGGAATCTATTCCCAAGTACATTCAAACTGTTGGCACAACACAGATCCTCGTTAGCGTAGGACAGGGGCTCCATCTCCTTGAGGGCTGTCAGCCCAAGACTTCTCTCAGTGTCTCAGGTTCTTCAGGCCAAACATAGCAGATGAAATCCTTCTTGTGTTTTGAATCTCTTTGTCTTCCTCTTCTGCCACTAGCAGAAGAAAGCTCACTGCTTTTAAGTCTTTGTGTGATTAGATTAGATGTACCTGGATAATCTCTCTTTTAAAAGGTTAACCCTGCCATATAAGACACCACTTTCAGAGGTTCTATGGATTCTTGGGAGGCCATTTGAGAATTCTGCCTACCACGTCTAGCAAGTAGAACTAATAAAAATATTGTCAGCCTTGTCCTATCCTCAAAAGATCAAGATGTTATAAGTATAGGTGAAACTGGTAGAAATAACATTGAGAATCATGTTTAAATTTCTGGACATGGAAGTTTCAAAGTTTAAAAGCTAGACTGAAATGGTAGAGTCAATATCCTTTGAAGAAAGTTGCAACATTACTTTAGCAACTAATTTTCCTTAATACATAGTTTTAGAAGACACTAGACTATTTTGAAATTGCCTTACAAAAAATAAGAAACCATAGCTGTCCTGCTGACCATGTACCTTTAATTCAGCAATCCCTTGATATCCTCTCCTTCATTCACAGCTGATGTCTTTAAATTAGCCTTGAGTCATATTGCACTCCAACCCCTGACCTGCTCCCCTCCGTTCCTGAGCCCTTAGCACAGCCCTTATCCTGTTTACTGCCTTCTATCACCCATCGGGCTCCGTTGGAGCTGCTATAGCTCTTGCCTAACCAGGTCTGCACTGCTTCTGGCCATTCTGTAAGCAACTTATCAGGACCCATCTCTCTCTGCCAAGCCAAGGGGCCCCTGTGATTGACTTCTCTCAGCATCGTATTACCTGCCAAGGCAACCTGCCCTATCCTCAAAGAATAACTGGTTCTTCCTGGCTAAACTTGTAACTCTTGAATTCCTTTTGTTTGTCATCCTGTTTTTATGCACTTTGTTCTTCCATTTACACATGATAAAAATATATCATCTCTTATTTATTTTACTTAATTGCTGATTTAGAATGACTTTTGTCTCCTTTACATTTAGGTCAATATTCACTCTTGGATTAGGCATGCTTGCAGGTGGGCAAGGTCTGAGCAAATGTTAAAATGCTCTGTGACAAATTTGCCCAGGGATGACGATGTTTATGAGATTGAGATGTTCTGGATAGACATCCCCAATTTAATGCCTATGTATCACTTAAATGCCAAAATCTAAAAGGTTATGATGAGCCCGGGTTTATAAATGGTAAACTGCCAGCCAGACTGTTGGAAGTTGAGAGGTTAATAGAAGGTAAGAATTTTGAAATGCCTTTTCCTATTTAACTGCAACAAAAGTTGTTCCTAACAAGTTTCTTGGAAAGTACATTCCCTGGTCCCTACAAACTCAGAGGCCAATGTCACAAATCTTTCTTGGTGGCTATTAAACATGTATTTTTTATCTTGATTGTGATTAATAATTGATATATTCATGCAAGTAAAATAAAGTATTTTTCCTTAGTCACTGCATTCAATTTAAAACAAAGTGCTGACTTGGGCGCCTGGGTGGCTCAGTGGGTTAAAGCCTCTGCTTTCGGCTCAGGTCATGATCTCAGGGTCCTGGGATCGAGGCCCGCAGCGGGCTCCCTGCTCAGCGGGGAGCCTGCTTCCCCCTCTCTCTCTCTGCCTGCCTCTCTGCCTCCTTGTGATCTCTCTCCCTCTGTGAAATAAATAAATAAAATCTTTAAAAAAAATAAAATAAAATAAAAATAAAACAAAGTGCTGACTTATCATGGTTTCCTAAGCTAAAACACAAGCCTTGTGAAATTCCTATTTGTTTTTTATGAGTCAACTTCATCAAAGCAGAAAACTTTGCTTTGAAAATAAATTTTGGGAATCTAAATGTAAGCATAATTTTATTAATTTCTAAAAATATAAATATTCTAAGTATTCTTGCCCATGGGTTAAAAATTGTTTTTAACATCATTTAAAATGTTTTATTTCTTTTCCCTCTATGTCATTAGGTAAATTGTCCCTGATTCCAGATAACAAAAATGAAGCAGTATGACACTTGAGAAAATCAGTTCCTGATAATATTTCCCAGATCATCACAATCAAATTGGGTGGGTAGCAGGCATGTGCAAGCCCTTGGGGGTAGGAGAGAAGGGTTTTCATTCAGCAGCAATGTCATTACCAGACCTTTGCCCTGGACTTCACCCTGCAGAATCCCTGTCAGGTCCTTTTCCTGCCTACTGGATCCAAAATAAAGCTTTGCAGCCAAAATATTCAGTGACAGATGGCTCATTTCATTGCTGTAATGTCAACCTTTGGGTCTCTGAGGGGATGATTCCAGGAATAGAAAGCAGGGCAATACAGGAATGGGCTTACAACAGAATCTAACACAATCAGGGTTTCTCCAGTTATTGATGGAATAAATAACTTCTAAATTCTTTTCATCTAACAACATGAGTGACCCCTCTTCTCTCGATAAATGGTAATTAGTGCACAGATTGTAGTATGGGTTCAATCCCTCCTTTGACCCTGACAAGTTCAATGATTTTGAGGCTGCTCCTCAGTTTCCTCATGAGTAAAATGAGCATCGTAATAGTACTTAGCAAAGGCAACAAAAGCAAATATAAACATGTGAGACCACATCAAATTAAAAGGCTGCTGCACAGCAAAGAAAGCCATCAACAAAATGAAAAGGCAACCTACTGAATAAGAAAATATTTGTAAATCATATATCCAATAAGAGGTTAATATTGAAGATACATAAAAAACTCCTACAACTCAACAGAAAAAAATCTTCACTAAGAACCCAATAAATGGTAACTAACATTTTCTTTCTTGTCTTTGATTAATTTGATTTTGTAGAAAAAACAATACATAATAGAACATAAAACAAGAGACACAACATTAGGAAACCTATTAATGGAAATGATATTTTGTTAATATTCTTAATTCAGAATGGACTTAGACTAAATAAGACCAAAGTCAGCATTTTATTGTGTTATTCTAAAATGGGGATGGGAGGTTGCTCCCACTGAAACAGTCCATAAGAGACAATTAGTTATTCTTTCCACTGTCAAGATCTCTAAGGCTATGGGAGACGATGACTTATTTCTAGTCAGGTCTAAGCTCCCTTGATAAAATTTCTTACAGTGCTCATTAGAATCGGTTCTAAATTTCATTTTTTAACTGCTTCCTTTTTTGACAAAAGGTATGAACTTTTTCCATCACATGCATTTACAAAGTCATAATTCACAAAGATTCTGGGTTTTTTGTTTTGTTTTGTTTTGTTTTTCATTTTTTCCCCTAACTTGGCACATCCTAATCTTTTCCCTAAGGTCTGTATCTATATTGCTATTTTCCAGTTTGTCTTGGTATCATTGCTTCTCCATTTGACACCTGAATCAACATAGAATCAACACAGCACCACCCCATCTGAATGGATCTCACAAATGCCCTCCTCTGTTGCATGCCTTTGCCTGGGTCTGCTTTCCCATTACGTTACCCACCCACCTGCCCCTAAAGAATGGCATGAGGGAGTGATGATGCTTCACACAGAGTTTTAAAATCTTGACCTTCATTTGAATTAAGTCATGTGTATCACTGAATTTCTAACTTCCTTTCTTCAAGACTTTCTAAACTGAAAGTGATACCAAGTTAATCAGATTCATGTTTTCTAAAGCTCACAAGTTTTCCAATTATGATTAATTTGGTCTTGATGGCATTTATAGTTAATCACTGGGTACCAGAATCTTTACATATTCTACTTTTAATTATGACAATGACTTCATGTGTTAATAAGTGCTATTATCCCATTTTATAGGTATGGAAACCAAGAATCAGGAAATTTAAGTAACTTCCCTAAGAGCCTACAGTATGTGACTGCCTTTCCCACTAAGCCAAGATGTCCAAAAGAGTCCTTCGGAGGACATAACAATTGTTCTCAAGTGTACGAATGTATAAAAGTTATCTGACATGTTTATTAAAAGTGTATCCCATACTCCTTCCTCCAAATTCCAGGCTCCATCCTCCAGACTCTGCTTCAGTGGGTGGATCCGGGCTTTGCCTTTCAACAAACTCTCTGGGAGATTCTGATGCAGGCCATCTGTACAGCACACCCAGCTCAGGAGAGACCCAGACTGACTCTGCTTTCCCAGCTATGTCCCAGCTCCTAATGAAGCACATTTCCTGCTTTTCTTCTCCTTGAAGCCATAAACTAAGTGCCGAGATTTATTTTATAACAAAACTTAGGCTGAGTGGGGTTTTCCAGAATTCAGGTTTTGTTGGGAAGCAGAATTATAGCGTGGGGATCAATAAAACTGGATTCTTTTTCTCTTTCCTTTACTGGCTTCTTGCATGTCATTTGATAAAATAAACTTATTGCGGCTCATTCTTCTCCTCTATAAATAGAATGTGAAAATTCATGTCCACTACTCACTGAAAAGACCTCTAAAGAGGAAAACTGACCATGGGAGGAGCATGAAAAGCTCAGGCAAAGAACATGGTGTTAGTCCTCAAGAATCAATTACTCTCTTAACTACATGGAGCATACTGATTTTATTATGGCTTCCATTTATTGCACAAAACATGAGGGATAACATACTCGGTTGATTTGTGAGACTAGCGTGCAGTACTTTACAATGCACACATTTTGTGTTCTTGGAAAAGTTATTTGAAGTCTATGCACCTCCTTTTCTTCACGTGAAATGGGAAAACATAATATCAACTTCATGGGGTGTTGAGTTGTCACTTCATGACTTGGATAAATGAGCTTTAATGAATTATTCAGCCCAATATTTTCATTCTCAATAGCGTGGATTCAAGCTATTGATAATATCAGCATATTCACTCATATTCCTGTCTGTTTTATAGAAAGCAAATATGACACTGTCCCTGCTCTTAGGAAAGTTACTCTCAAGCAGATAAGACAATCTAATGTGAGACCTAAAACCAGAGATTTGGCAGGATTTTCACAATGGGAGAGAAGAGGAAAGCCAGGAAAGTGTATATAATATGACCCTAGTTTTTAAAAACAATTTTTAAAAAATTACCAATTCCTCCATAGTTTTGTATATACCCCTTAAACATACACATATAAAATATCTATATATAATTTATATAATCTGTAATTTGCAAAATATAAAATATACATATATATTATCAATACAAAATGTTTTGGAGAGAGAATAAAGGAATAAAGAAAAGGAAGGAAAAAAAGAAACACAAGTAAATAATAAAACAGTTAAAAAAAAAAACATGGATGTCCATGATAAAAAGAGCATATGTGATATGACCCCAGCTAAGTAAATGGGCATTTGTGGGTCTGTATGTGTCTGAGATACATGAAAACATAGACAAAACACTAACAGGGGCTAGTTCAAGGTAGAGATTTAAGAGATCTTTACTCTTTTTCTGTATTGTTAGACTATTTTTTATAATGACATGTTATTTATAACTGGAAACATTTTACAAAGGATAGACTGTGTCAAAATATTTATTATTGTACATGATGTATTGTTTTATTTTGTCTTTTCAAGTGGTCTCTAAAAGGTATGAATTATTTTGAAATGAGAAAAATGATATTCTTTAACGAGGTATTCTCAGTGGTAACAAAATGCAGTGGAACAAAGATGTTCTTAATAGAAGGCCAAGGCTGTTTTAAGGACCCAAATAAAGCAAAGTGCACAATGACCTGGTTTTGCCAGAACAAACTCAGTCACTGAACTCTTCTTTTTCTTCTGTAGATGTTTTGATTTATGCAAATCTTGGATTTGTTGAAAGAATCCATTTTTTTAAATCTTTACAGTATAGTTCTACGTATGTTTTTCCAATTCATTACCATTTTCTACAACTCAACATGTCCCTAGCTGAACCTGGGATTTCCTTTCTGCCTCAACTTACTTCTCTTCCTGTCTCCTTTTTAAGAGGTATGTCACCACCTTCATCTGAGTCACCCAAACTGAGTATCTAGGATCCACCCTGGATTCTTCCCACTTACCCAGGGAGTCAATCATTTCTATAGATACTATATCCATCAGATCTCCCTTTATCATATCTCTTCTCCATAGCTATTGACCTCATTGGTCCTACCTAGATTGCAGCAATTACCTTTAAATTAGTCCCTTATCTCCACTTAGAAAATTTGATAAAGCAGGAGAATGTCTAAACTTCTTTACATGTTATGCAAACAGATGTGAGTTGCTTGCCTATCTTCTCTCCTTTAATGAACAGTCTCTCCCAAAATGTGCTGTCTTGGGGACTGTCAGTCACGATATTCTAACACTCCATGATATTATAAGCCAGACAGTGAGAGCTTCATCCCCCGAGGCTCAATAAGTGGTTCAGGGATGGGCTTATGATAAGTAGTGGCAGATGTTCTGTCCCAGGACTTCTCTGCTAGAGATAGATGAAAAATTCTTTCTTGCTTTTTTGGCAAGTCACAGATTAAGCAAACTCTTCTGTATGACTTATTTCCTTGAAACTTTCTAGGAGGCCATGTTCAAATAGTGTAGACACAGACCAAGTCAATTCTTTTAGTTGTCCTATAAATAGGCAAATATTTTCATCTGGTTTGGGAACTAACTCCAATTCTAAAAAGGTAACCAATTAGTGGTGATATGATGATTTACACTTTATTATCAGTGTGGTAGTTCTAAAAATTAATTAATTCCAATTTCTAATTCCAACTAGGCTATAAATGTCTTTTTTGTTATCATCCCAAATTAGGGGATTGTCATAGCAATTGTCTATTTCTTGTTCTAACTTTTTATTAATTAATAATATGCATAAAGAGTACACAAATTATATAGCTTAATAAGTTTTCACAATTGAATACAACTTTGCTACTGCATATTTTTATACACATAAATAAATTTTAAGATGTCTAAGGTCAGGACCACACTTTCATTTTTCTCAACACAGGTGTTCAGTCCTAGGCCTAATGATAATGCCCACTATTGATGTCACTGTATTTTACCTGCCAGACATTTTAAACTTGAAAGTCATCAGGTAAAAGTGTAGGAGAGCTATGGCAAAACGTTTATTTAACAATAATTCTGCCAATATCTAACAATTATCAAGTGCTTATAGATACTATTATTATCTCAGTTTTACAGATTAGGAAACTGTGGTAGATGGAGATTTAAAAAGTGACTGAAATCAAAGAGCCAGTAAGTTGCAGAGTAAGACCCCAAGAAAAAATTCAATTCCCAAAATATAATTTAAGCAATTGAGTCCTTCCACTATGATAATTGTCTTTTTCACTGAGATAAGAAAAACCTTACTAATCTTTCTAAAAACCAAGAGACAATGCACTTTTCTTTAGTAAACATTAGCAATGATTCAGTTTTGGAGGAACAAAGCAGTTGAATGAATTCTAATAGCATTTAAAACTCTGCAAAAAAGACAAGCAAGAACACATGTTATAATTAGAGACTTACTTTTTTATTACAGGCATCTTCCATTGCTTCCTGGATCCAGATCACCTCTGCCACACTGGCTTCTTCTTCATATTATTGCTTATTTGGAATCTCTGGAATCATTAATTTGGTTTCTCTTCCTACTGCATGGGGTGATGCTTCTAAGTGAGCAGCCTGTCGCTCAACTCTTGAAATGCCTGTACATTTTATTATAAGAGAATAAATGAGAAGGTCAGATTGTTCCTGAGGCCATTGAGAAAATCCCAACCAAAAAACTCACCAAATCACATTTATTCAAATTGGTTAAGGTGAAAAAATTCTTCAGATTCCTTAGGATATGTTAGAAACAGAGAGGGTGGTCCAAGATGGTAGCATAAAAAGACCCTGAACTTACTTCCATGTATGAACACACCAAATCTACAATGACATATGGATTAATTCCCTCTTAAAAAAAAAAACAAAAACATGAAAACTAGCTGACCAATTTCCTCCACAACTGGAGGAACTGGCTGGAGAGGGGTAGGGAGGGAGAGGGATAAGAGAGGAAGAAGTCTTACCAAAACCTAAACATGGCAGCACAAACTAGGGAGGGATCTCACAGACCAGAACCTCTCCTTGAAAAGTGAAGAGTTTATACCCCACATTGGGGATGCTAACCCTTGGGACCTGGACCAGAGAGGAGACATGAAAAATGTCCGGCTTTTGAAATTAATGGGGCTTACATCCAAGGGACCCAAGGAGGTGTGGGAATCTGAAGTAATCCTTTTGAGGGGCTCCTGTGTAAACTCACTCATTCTAAGAAGCAGGACAAAGGCAGCAGTTTGCCTCTGCATGCATCTGACAGAGGTGCATTAATTAGATGGGATTTTCCTTGGGGGCAAAGGCACTGGAGAGTGACATTTTTTGCACTCCCCCTCTGCCTTGCTAACACCAACAGACACTCATGGACACCACCTTAATAAAGCCACAGGCTTGCCTTGCCCCCAGAGTGCATCCCAGTCCTCACTAAAGACACTGGCATGCTATACTCCTAGCACTCTTCTCTGGCATCACTAAAACTGTAGGAATGTCTGCCCACAATACTTTTTCCTGGACTCAACAAAGCCACAGGCAACCACAGCCTCACTAAAGCTGGTGGGGAGTTCAGTCCACATGAAGAAGGCCTCTTGGTTGTCTGGCTCTGGTGGTCAAAGGGGCTTGTGCTTCTGGACCCCAGGGGTCTGTACCAATCAGAAAGATAATTCTTGGCAGCAGACAGCACACTGAAACAACACCCCCAGTCCACACATGAAAAAGGCCCACTTAATTGTCCTGGATTTGAACCTGAGGGACAGGATTCAGCTTTGCCACACATTTAAGGCTAAGGAGCTCTTCTTAAGGAATATGGGTAGGGGCATATCATTTGTGCACCCTCCCTTAGCCTCACCAGAGCTCACAGGTACCTCCCAGAAAGGTGCTTAAATACTTGTCTGAAGCCCCAGTTCTTGCAAATGTTTCTCAGGGAACACCTCCAGATCTTCGGTTTAGGGTTCAGCAGGATCTATTGTGATTGTAATCCCATAGGACTGTATATATTTGCACAATTTAAAAGTTGTTTCCTGAGGATCTGGCTTCCAAACAGCCTACATCTAGGTACCCTCAACAACTGGTACCTATAAAAAATAAATTAGACTACTCAATCACAAAGGTTTGGCAGACAAC
Source organism: Ailurus styani (assembly GCA_002007465.1). Lineage (NCBI taxonomy): Eukaryota > Metazoa > Chordata > Mammalia > Carnivora > Ailuridae > Ailurus > Ailurus styani. The sequence continues at coordinate 3,958,005 of LNAC01000210.1, forward strand.
CAAGAGCTAGGGGAAGGTTAAAAAATAAGGTCCATCTACTACACAAGGACACTCCTTCAATGAGGAGTGGTAACTGTTTCACCTAATATATAGAAATAAACATAAAGAGTCAAACAAAATGAAAAACTCAGGAATATGTTCCAAATGAAAGAGCCATAAACCTTTGAAAAAGACCTTAATGAAAGAGGGATAAGTAATCTACTTTATAAAAACTCTAAAGTAATGGTCACAAAAATGCTGACCAAATTCAAGAGAAGAATGAATAAACGTAGTAAGAACTTCAACAAGAGATAGAAAAATGAGAAAGTACCAAATAGAAGTCACAGAGCTGAAGAATATAATAACTGAACTGAAAAATAACTAGAAGGGCTCAATAGCAGACTAGGTGATGGGAGAAGAAAGGATCAATGACCTGGAAGACAGCACTGTGGAACTTAGCCAAATAGAACAACAGCAACAACAAAAAGGAATTCAAAAAGACAACTTAAGAGATCTATGAAACAATATTAAGCAGAATAACATTTGCATCATAGGGGTCTCAGAAGGAAAAAAGAGAAAGAAAGGGGAAGAAAACTTACTTGACAATATAAAGGCTGAAAATTTCCCTTATCCAGGGAAGAAAACAGAGATACAGGTCCAGGAAGCTCGGAGAGCTCTAAAAAAGATACACCCAAAGAGAGCCATACAAAGATACATTATAATTAAAATGCCAAAAGTTAAAGATAAAGAAAGGATCTTAAAAGGAAGGAGAGAAAAACAACTTGTTTCATATGAGAGACCCCAACATAAGACTACCCACTGAGGGGCGCTTGGGTGGTTCAGATGGTTGGGTGTCTGCCTTCTGCTCAGGTCATGATCTCCAGGTCCTGAGATTGAGCCCCAGATCAGGCTCCCGACTGACTCAGTGGGGAGCCTGGTTCTCCCTCTCCCTCTGCCTCTCCCCCTCCTCGTGTGCTCTCTCTGTCTCTCTCTCTCTCTTAAATGAATAAAATATTTTAAAATTAATTAATTAATTAATTAATTAAGACCACCCACTGATTTTTTAGCAGAAACTCTGCAGGCCAGAAGAGAGGGGCATCATATATTTAAAGTGCTGAAAAGAAAGAACTTCCAACCAAGAATACTCTACCTGGCAAGGATATCATTCAGAACTGAAAGAGGGATTAACGTTTTTCCAGGCAAGCAAGAGGTAAGGGAGTTCATCAACACTAAACCAGCCATAGAAGAAATGTTAAAGGGTCTTCTTTAAGCTGAAAAGAAAAGTCACTAATAACAAAAAAATATATGAAAGTAATGATCATTTATAATGCTTGTATGAAGGTTAAAAAACAAAAGTAATAAAATCAATTATAACTACAATAATCAGTTAAGGGATACACAAAATAAAAAATGTAAAATATGACATTGAAAACATAAAATATGCAGGGATAGGCAGTAAAAAAGATTTTTCTTAAGAATGCATTTATATTTAAGTTGCTACCACCTTAAAATAGGCTGTTCTATATGTAGACTGTTATATATGAAACTCACAATAACCACAAAGCAAAAACCTACAGTGGATATATGAAAATAATGAGATAGTAATCTAAAATAACACTAAAATTCATAAAAGCACAAAGGAAGCAAGAAAGAGAAGAAAGGAACAGAGAGGAACTACAAAACCTCTAAAAATAATGAACAAAATGGCAACAAGTACATACCTATCAATAATTACTTAAAATGTAAATGAACTAAATTCTCTAATCAAAGATATAGAATAATTGAATGGATAACAAAATCAAAAACAAAACAAAACAAAAGCAAGACTCATTACGTGCACAACAGACTCTCATCAGATCTAAAGACCACATAGAATGAAAATGAAGGGATGGAAAAAGAGTTTCCATGCAAATGGAAATAAAAAGAAAACCATACGTTTATCAGACAAAATACTTTAAAACAAAGACTGTAATAAAAGACAAAGGAAGGCATTACTTAATGACAAAGGGGTAAATCCAATAAAAGAATACAACATTTATAAATATTTACATACCAAATCTAGGAGCACTTAAATACATAAACCAAATATTAACAGATCTGAAGAGAAAATTTGGCAGCAATATAATAATAGTAGGGGACTATAATACCTCACTTATATTGAAGGATAAATCATTCAGACAATAATTAATAAGGAAAGACCAGCCTTAAAAACATTAGATCAGATGGACTTAATAAAAAATGTAGATCATTTCATCCAAAAGCAGCAAAACACATATTCTTTGCAAGTGCGCATGGGACATTCTCCAGGATAGATCAAATGTTAGAGCACAAAACACACATCAATAAATTTAAGAAGACTGAAATCTTTTTCAAGCATCTTGTTTGATCACATGGTATAAAACTAGAAATCAACTACATAAGAAAACTGAAAAAATCACAAGAATGTGAAGATTAAACAATGTGGTACTGAACAACCAATGGGTCAATGAAGAAATTCAAGGAGAAATTTAAAAAACATCTTGAGACAAAAGAAAATGGAAATACAACAACCCAAAATCCATGGATACATCAAAAACAGTTCTGTGAGGAAAGTTCAGACCAATACAGGCCTACCTCAAGAAACAAGGAAAACCTCAAATAAACAATCTAATTCTACACCTAAAGGAATTAGACAGGAAGAATAAGCAAAGTCCAAGGGTGGTAAAAGGAAGGACATAATAAAGATTAGAGTGGAAATAAATTAAATAGAGAATTAAAAAAAACAGTAAAAAAGATCAATAAAACTAAGAGTTGCTTCTTTGAAAGGATGAAAAAAATTGACAAACCTTTAGTTAGATATACCAAGAGAAAAAGAGAGAAAGCTTAAATAAATAAAATTAGAAATGAAAGAGAAATTACAAAGATACTACAGAAACACAAAAAATCATAAGAGACTTACTATGAGTAATTATATGCCAGCAACTGTACAACATAGAAAAAAATTGAACAAACTCCTAGAAATATATGATTTTCCAAAAAATAAATAAATTCCTAGAAATATATAACCTTTATGATTCTTTATTAAAAATGAATAAATAGAAAGTCTGAATAGACTGATTACTAGTAAGGCAACTGAATCAGTAATAAAAAAAACTCCCAAAAAACAAAAGTCCAGGACCAGAAAGCTTCACTGGTGAATTCCAGCAAACTTCCAAAGAAGATTTAATATCTATCCTTCTCAAACTCTTCCAAAAAGTTGAAAAGGAGGGAAAGCTTCCAAATTCATTTTACAGGACCAGCATTACCCTGATACCAAAACCATACAAGGACACTACAAAAAAAGAAAACTACAGGCCAATATCCCCAATGAACATAAATGCAACCAAAATCCTCAACAAAATATTAGCAAACTGAATTCAACAATGGATTAAAGGGATCACATATCATGATCAAGGGGGATTTATTCCACAATGCAAGGATGATTCAACATCTGCAAATCAATCACAATACATCACAATAACAAAATGAAGGATAAAAATCATAATCATCATCTCAATAGATGCAGAAAAATAATCTGACGAAATTCAACACCCATTTATGATAGACTTCCAACAAAGTGAGGCCAGAGGGAACTATGTTAACATAATAAAGGTGATATATGACAAACCCACAAAAAACATCATACTTAACAGAAGGAAGCTGAAAACTTTTGTCTAAAATCAGAAACAAGACAAGAATGCCCACTTTCACCACTTTTATTCAACATTGTATTGGAAGCTCTTGCCGTGGCAACTAGGTATAAAAAAGAAATAAAAAGCATCCAAATAGGAAAGAAAGAAGTAAAACTGTCACTATATACAGATGACTTAATTCTATATATAGAAAACCCTAAAGATTCCACAAAATAACTCTTAGAACTAATAAATGAATGCAGTAAAGTTACAGGACAGAAAATTAGTATATTAAAATTGGTTGTGTTTCTATATACTAATAACAGAAATTTATCAGGAAGAGAAACTTTAAAAACCATTCCACTTTGAATGGCTTCAAAAAGAATACAACATCTAGGAATAAATTTAGCCAAGGAGGTGAAATACCTGTATACTGAAAATTATAAGACAATAATAAAAGAAATTAAAGAGGGCGCCTGGGTGGCTCAGTGGGTTAAAGCCTCTGCTTTCGGCTCAGGTCATGATCTCAGCGTCCTGGGATTGAGACCCGCATCGGGCTCTCTGCTCAGCAGGGAGCCTGCTTCCTCCTCTCCCTGTCTCTCTGCCTGCCTTTCTGCCTACTTGTAATCTCTCTCTCTATGTCAAATAAATAAATAAAATCTTTAAAAAAAAAGAAATTAAAGATACAAATAAATGCAAATATGTTTCATGCTAATAAATTGAAGAATTAATGTTGTTAAAATGTCCATATTACCAAAGCAATCTACAAATTTAATACAACCTCTATCCAAATTCCAATGGCATTTTTCCACAGTACTAGAACAAATAACTCTAAAACTTGTATGGAACAAAAAAGGCCCCAAATAGCCAAAGCAATCTTGAGGAAGAAGAATAAAATTGGAGGTGTCATGCTCCCAGACTTAAACTATACTACAAAGCTATAATAATCAAAACAATATGGTATTGGCATAAAAACCAATCCATAGATCAATGGAATAGAAAAGAAAATTCAGAAACAAACCCACACATAAATACTCAATGAATCTATGACAAAGGAGGCAAAAATATACAATGGGGAAGGGACAATCTTTTCAATAAATGGTGTTGGGAAAACTGCACAGCCACATGCAAAAAAATGAAAGTGGACTGCTATCTTACACGATACACAAAATAAACTCAAAAAGTATTGAAGACTTAAATGTAAAACCTGAAACCATGAAAGAAGAAAACATATGCAGTAAACTCTTTGACATTAGTCTTAGCAATATTTTTTTGATCTGGCTTCTCAGGCAAAGATAACAAAAGCAAACAAAACAAAACAAAAAACAAAAGGGACTTCATCAGACTAAGAGGCTTCTTTCTGTACAGTGAAGGAAGCCATCAATAAAATAGAAAGGCAAAATTACGAAGGGGAGAAGATATTTGCAAATCATATATCTGGTAAGGGGATAATACCCAAAATACATAAAGAACACAATAACAACAACAACAAAAACAACAACAAAAAACAGTCTGATTTTTAAAATGGGCAAATAATTTGACTAGACATTTTTTCTAAGACAGTCACAAAAGGTCAAGAGGCACATGAAAAGATGTTCGATATCACTAATAACCAGGAAAATGCCAATCAAAATAACAATGAGGTATCACTTCAAACCTGTTAGAATGGTTATTTTAAAAACATAAGAAATAACAAGTGTTGGCAAGGATGTGGAGAAAAGAGATCACTTCTTCACTGATGGTGGGAATGTAAATTGGTGCCACCACTATGGAAAACAGTACACAGTTTCCTCAAAAAAATCAAAAACAGAACTACCATATTATCAATACCATTTCTGGGTACTTATCCAAAGAAGATAAAAACCCGAGATTTTATTGGCCAAAGCTGAATTTAAATACACGACTCATCTCCAGTATGGGTTATAGTATGTGACTCTCTCCAAAGGACAAGGCTATGACATTTAATTAATAGATTGTAATGAAAAAAATATTCTAAAGTGTTTTTCATCTGGGACAGACTCTTATTCCAGCATTTTTCTTGCTTAGTTATGTTCTCTATCAAGAAACTGAAAAGCTGCTGGAAGTCTAAGATGGCACAGAAGTAGGAGACCTTAGTTTTGTCTGGTCCCAGGAATTCAGCTAGACAGCTATCAAATCATTCTGAATGCCCGAAAACTCAAATGGAGATCTAAAAAAAAAAAAAAAAAAAAAAGAACAGCTGCAACTTTACAAATAGAAAAGCGACCACTTTCTGCAAGAATTAAAATATGGAAAAACTTACCTCAAAAAAAGAGAACAAAAGGCAGTACTGACTGCCAGGGACCTAATCATTACATACATAAGTAAGATGTCACAACTAGAGCTCAGAATAATTATTACAAAAATACTAGCTGGGCTTGAGAAAAGCATAGAAGACACTAGATTATCCCTTTCTGGAAAAATAAAAGAACCAAAATCTAACTAAGTCAAAATAAAAAAGGCTACTAATTAGATGCAATAAAAAATGGAGACTCTAACTGCAAGGATAAATGAGGGAGAAGAGAGAATTAGTGATACAGAAGACAAAATGTGGAGAATAAAGAAGCTGGCGAAAAGAGAGATAAACAAGTACTGGATCATGAGGGAAAAATTTGAGAGATAAGTGACACCATAAAGTGAAACATTAGAATAATTGGGATCCCAGAAGAAGACAAAAGTGGAGGGGGGGGCAGAAGGTATATTGGAGCAAATTATAGCTGAGAACTTCCTTAATCTAGGGAAGGAAACAGGCATTCAAGTCCAGGAGGCAGAAAGAATCCCCCTTAAAATCAATAAAAATAGATCAACACCCCGACATATAATAATGAAAATTTGTAAATGTCAAGAACAAAGAGAAAATCCTAAAAGATCAGGACAAGAGGTCTATAACGTGAAAGGGTGGAAATATTAGACTGGCAGCAGACCTACCCACAGAGACCTGGCAGGCCAGAAAGGATTGGCATGATATAGTCAGGGTGCTAAATGAGAAAAATATGCAGCCAAGAATATGTTATCCATCTAGGATGTCATTCAAAATAGAAGGAGAGCTAAAAAACCTTCCAGGACAAACAGAAACTAAAATAATTTGTGATCATTAAACCACCCCTGCAAGAAATATTAAAAGGGATCCTTTAAGGGAAGAGAGAGCCCAAAAGTAACATAGACAAGAAAGGAAGAGAGACAATATACAGACACAGTGACATTACAGATAATACAATTGCACTAAATTCATATCATTCAAAAATTAGTCTGAATGTAAATGGGCTGAATGCCCCAATCAAAAGACACAAGGTATCAGATTGGATAAAAAAACAAGACCTATCAATATGTTGTCTGCAAGAGACTCATTTTAGACCCAAACCCACCTCCAGATTGAAGGTGAGGGGGTAGAAAACCATTTATCATACTAATAGATATCAAACAAAAGCTGGGATGGCAATCCTTGTAACAGACAAATTAGATTTTAAACCAAAGACTGTAATAAGAGATGAAGAAGAACATTATATAATAATTAAAGGGTCTTTCCAACAAGATCTAACAATTGTAAATATTTATGCCACTAACTTTGGAGCAGCTAATTATATAAACCAATTCACAACAAAATCAAAAAACACATTGATAATAATACAATAGTAGTAGGGGGCTTTAACACCCCACTCATTGCAATGGACAAATAATCTAAGCAGAGGATCAACAAGGAAATGAGGGCTTTGCATGACACGCTGGACCAGATGGACTTCACAGATTTATTCAGAGCATTCCATCCTAAAGCAACAGAATACACATTCTTCTCAAGTGAACTTGGAAAATTGTCCAGAATAGATCAAATACTGAGTCACAAGTAAAGTCTCAATCCATACCAAATATTGGGATCATCCCCTACACACCTTCAAACCACAATGCTTTGAAATTTGAGCTCAACCACAGGAGGAAAGGTGGAAGGAACTCAAATACTTGGAGGTTAAAGAGCATCCTGCTAAAGAATGAGTGAGTCAACCTGGAAATTAAAAAAAAATATTTTAAAAATCATGGAAACAATGAAAATGAAAACACAACTCTTCAAAAATCTTTGGGTTGCAGCAAAAGTGGTCCTGAGAGGAAAGTATATAGCAACACAAGCCTTTATCAAGAAACAAGAAAGGTCTCAAGTACACAACCTAACCCTACACCTAAAGGAGCTGGAGAAAGAACAGCAAATAAAGCCTAAATCTGGCAGGAGATGAGAAATAATAAAGACTAGAGGAAAAATCATTGAAATAGAATCCAAAGAAACAGTAGAACAGATCAACGAAACGAGGAGCTTATTCTTTGAAAGAATTAATAAGATTGATAAAACTGTGGCCAGACTTATCCAAAAGAAAAGAGAAAGGACCCAAATTAATAAAATCATGAATGAAAGAGGAGAGATCACAACCAACACCAAAGAAATGCAAATAATTATAAGAACATATTATGAGCAACTAGACACCAGCAAATTTGACAATCTGGAAGAAATGAATGTATTCCTAGAGATATATAAATGACCAAAACTGAACCAGGAAGAAATAGAAAACCTGAACAGACCCATAACCAGTAAGGAGACTGAAGCAGTCGTCAAAAATCTCCCTACAAACAAGAGCCCAGGGCCAGAGGGCTTCCAAGGGGAATTCTTCCCAACATTTAAAGAAGAATTAATACCTATTCTCCTGAAACTGTTCCAAAAATAGAAATGGAAGGATAACTTCCAAACTTATTTTATGAGGCCAGCATTACCTTGACCCCAAAACCAGACAAAGACCCCATGAAAAAGGAAAACTACAGACCAATATCCTTGATGAACATGGATGCAAAAATCCTCACCAAAATACTAGCCAATAGGATCCAACAGAACATTAAAAGGATTATTCACCACGATCAAGTGGGATTTATTATTGGGTTTCAAGGTTGGTTCAACATTCACAAATCGATCAATGTGATACATTACATTAATAAAAGAAAGGACAAGAACCATATGATACTCTCAATAGATATTGAAAAAGCATTTGACAAAGTACAGCATCCTTTCTTGATCAAAACTCTTCACATTGTATGGAGTGAGGGTACATACCTCAATATCTTCAAAGCCATCTATGAAAAACCCACAGTGAATATCATTCTCAATGGGGAAAAACTGAGAGCTTTTCCCACAAGGTCAGGAACACAGCAGGGCTGTCCACTATCATCACTGTTATTCAACATAGTACTAGAAGTCCTAGCCTCAGCAATCAGACAACTAAAAGAAACAAAATTGGCAAAGAAGAAGTTAAACTCTCACTCTTTGCAGATGATATGATACTTCATGTGGAAAACCCAAAAGACTCCACTCCAAAACTGTTACAGCTCATGCAGGCATTCAGTAAAGTGTCAAGATATAAAATCAATGCACAGAAATCAGGTGTATTTCTATACACCAACACCAAGACAGAAGAAAGAGTAATTAACAGTCAATCCCATTTACAACTGCACCTAAAACCATCAGATACCTAGGAATAAATCTAACCAAAGAGGTAAAGAATCTGTACTCAGAAAACTATAGAATACTCATGAAAGAAATTGAGGAAGACACATAGAAATGGAAAAATGTTCCATGCTCATGGATTGGAAGAATATTGTGAAAATGTCTATGCTACCTAAAGCAATCTACACATTTAATACAATCCCTATCAAAATAGCATCAACTTTTTCAAAGAAATGGAAAAAATAATCCTAAAATTTATATGGAACCAGAAAAGACCCCAGATAGCCAGAGGAATCTTGAAAAAGAAAACCAAAGTTGGTGGCATCATAATTACAGACTTCAAGCTCTAGTACAATGCTGTAATTATCAAAACAGTATGCTACTGACAAAAAAACAGACACATAGATCAATGGAACAGAATAGAGAACCAGAAATGGACCCTCAACTCTGTGGTCAACTAATATTTGACAAAGCAGGAAAGAATGTCCAATGGAAAAAAGAGTCTCTTCAACAAATGGTGTTGGGGTAATTGGACAGCCACTTGTAGAAGAATGAAACTGGACCATTTCCTTACACCACACACAAAAATAGACTCAAAATGGATGAAAGACCTCAATGTGAGACAGGAATCCATCAAAATCCTTGAGGAGAACACAGGCAGCAACCTTTCAACCTCGGCCACAGCAACTTCTTCCTAGAAACATCACTGAAGGCAAGGGAAGCAAGGGCAAAAATGAACTATTAGGACTTCAACAAGATAAAAAGCTTTTGCATGGCAAAGGAAACAGTCAACACAACCAAAAGACAACTGACAGAATGGGAGAAGATATTTGCAAATGACATATCAGATAAAGGGCTAGTATACAAAATCTATAAAGAACTTATAAACTCAACACCCAAAGAACAAACACTCCGATCAAGAAATGGGTAGAAGACATGAATAGACATTTCTGCAAAGAAGACATCCAAATGGCCAACACACACATGAGCAATTGCTCCACATCACTCGGCATCAGAGAAATACAAATCAAAACCACAGCGAGATACCACTTCACACCAGTCAGAATGGTTAAAATTAACAAGTCAGGAAACGACAGGATTTGGCAAGGATGTGGAGAAAGGGGAACCCTCCTACACTGTTGGTGGGAATGTGAGCTGGTGAAGCCACTCTGGAAAACAGTATGGAGGTTCCTCAAAAGGTTGAAAATAGAGCTACCCTACGACCCAGCAATCGCACTACTGGGTATTTACCCTATAGATACAAATGTCGTGATCTGAAGGGGCATGTGCACCCAAATGTTTATAGCAGCAATGTCCACAATAGCCAAACTATGAAAGACCTAGATGTCCATCAACAGATGAATGGATAAAGAAGATGTGGTGTGTGTATATATGTGTACACACACACACACACACACACACACACACACACACACACACACTGGAATACTATGCAGCCATCAAAAAATGAAATCTTGGGCGCCTGGGTGGCTCAGTGGTTTAAAGCCTCTGCCTTCGGCTCAGGTCATGATCTCAGGGTCCTGGGATCGAGGCCCACATCGGGCTCTCTGCTCAGCAGGGAGCCTGCTTTCTCATCTCTCTCTGCCTACTTGTAATCTCTCTCTGTCAAATCAATAAATAAAAATCTTTAAAAAAAATGAAATCTTGCCATTTGCAATGACATGGATGGAACTAGAGGGTATTATGCTAAGTGAAATAAGTCAATCAGAGACAATTATCATATAATCTCACTTATATGAGAAATTTGAGAAACAAGTCAGAGGATCATAGGGGAAGGGAGGGAAAAAATGAAACAAGATGAAGAGAGGGAGATAAACCATAAGAGACTCTTAATCTCAGGAAACAAACTGAGAGTTGCTGGAAGGGAGTGGGGTAGGAGGGATGGGGTGACTGGGTGATGGGCATTGGGGAGGGTATATGCTATCGTGAGTGCTGTCAGTTGTGTAAGACTGATGAATCACAGACCTGTACCCCTGAAACAAATAATTCATTACATGTTAATAAAAAAACAAGAAAGAAAAGTAATAATGAAACACAAACTGTAAAAAAAAAAATAGTTAAAAATAGAGCTACCCTATGACCCAGCAATTGCACTACTAGGGATTTACCCCCAAAGATACAAATGTAGTGATCCAAAGGAGCACATGCACCCCAGTGTTTATAGCAGCAGTGTCCACAATAGTCAAACTATGGAAAGAGCCCAGATGTCTATCAACAGATAAAGAAGATGTGATACACACACACAAACACACACACAGAGGAATATTATGCAGCCATGAAAAAAATGAAATTTTGCCACTACAACAAAGTGGATGGAACTAGTGGGTACTATGCTAAGCAAAATATGTCAACCAGAGAAAGACAATCATCATATGATCTCAGTCATGTCTGGAATTTTAAGAAACAAAACATAGGATCATAGGGGAAGAGAGGAAAAAATAAAACAAGATGAATTCAGAGAGGGAAACAAACCATAAGAGACTCTTAGTCATAGGAAACAAACTGAAGGTTGCTGGGTAGAGGGGTGATGGGATGAGGTAGGTGGATGATGGATGTTAAGGAGGGCATGTGATGTAATGAGTCCTGGTTATAATATAAGACTGATGAATCACTGAACTGTACCTCTGAAACTAATAATATGTTATATGTTAATTGGTTAAATTTAAATAAAACTCTCCCTCCCTCTCCCTTGCCCATCCCCACTAAAATAAATTTAAAAAATCTTTATTGGGGGGCACCTGGGTTGCTCAGTGTGTTAAAGCCTCTGCCTTTGGCTCAGGTCATGATCTCAGGGTCCTGGGATTAAGCTCCCTGTCATGCTCCCTGCTCAGCAGGGAGCCTGCTTCCTCCTCTCTCTCTGCCTGCCTCTCTGCCTACTTGTAATCTCTCTCTCTCTCTGTCAAATAAATAAATAAAATCTTTCTTAAAAATCTTTTTTGAAAACACACTAATTTGAGAAGATATGTATCCCTATGTTTATTGGAGCATTATTTACAATAGCCAAGATATGGGAACAAATTAAGTGGCCATTGATGGATAAATGAATAAAAAAGATGTGATATATATATATATAATATATGTGTGTGATATATATATAAATATATGTGTGTGTGTACATTTGTGTATATATATATATAAATATATGTGATATATATATATATATATAATGGAATATTAATCAGCCATGAAAAAGAAGGAAACTCACCATCTGCAACAAAATGGATGGACCTGTAGAGTATTATGCAAAGTGAAGCTAAGTCAGACAGAGAATGACAAACTATACGATTTCATTTATATGTGGAGCCTAAGAAACAAAACAAAACTCATATATACAGAGAACAGATTGGCAGTTATCAGAAAGGAAGGTGTTTAGAGAGTGAGTGAAAAGGTTGAAAGGTCAGTTGTATGTTGATGAATGGTAGCTAGACTCATTTTGTGGTGATCATTTTGTAATATATGCAAACATCAAATTATTATGTTTTATACCTGAAACTAATATAATGTTATATACCAATTTACCTCAATAAAAAAAGTTATGTTAAAAATAATCCAAGACTGTTTATTTTGACACATAGTTTGAAAAGTTACAGATATTGCTGAGACATTTCTAGGTGATAAATCTATGTTCTGATTCTTGTTTTATTGTAAATATTTCTGCTAAAAAATGAATAAACAGTAGGCATTAGTGATTTGATTGCTGCCTTTCTTTGGTTGTTTTTATTTAATATATCTAAGATGAAAAGAGAAAGTTTGGTGAGACAAATATATGTTCTATATTGATGTCCATGCCATGAAATGTTCAAAAGAATACAGTGGAATTAATATATATTGATTCTGGACTAGAAGAGACCACACATGAAGGTTGTATACATTGGATCAGTAGTCAAGAGAAGGTAAAACAGATTACAAGCATGAGTTTGAAGTTCCCTTATAATTAAATTTAATGAATCATTGTAACTTTAAAAGCAAAAGTAAATCCAAGCAATTTAATAAATCAATTTTTTAAGAAAGAGTTTCATTTTTTCATTGAGCAAAAAACTATTTTAGTTGTAAAAGACAGTGATACACAATCCATATTAAGGAGAAACATGGTCCTAACCTTTAAGAATTATGTCTTGCTCTTGCTTTCCCAAAACAACTCTCTTAACAAATGTCTTTCAAATCAAGTGGTAGCAACCACAGAAGTCATGTCAGTCTGCATTTGCTTTACCTAATTGATCTCAAGAATGATAAAGGGGATGATGACTCCATTAAGCTGTCAGCCCAAACCACTGTGCACACAGCATTGTAAATTACCCATTTCTTCACTGTGCTCCCCTTATTTTCAAATATTAGAGTAGGATCCAGTTAGGCCCAGAGTGTCCCAGAGGAATATTTTCTGCCCTTGCCTGAATCCTGCAACCTCACAATGACTTCAAATACTTCAAATCTCATCTTGTGGGAGTCACAAGGTCAAACTGGTTGGTTCTATGCAGTTCCAAACAATAGATGCCTTTCAATATGTAGTTTTTCCTGATTCATAGTAATTTTAGTATTATCACAGATATGAATGAAAGTTCTTTCTTTCTAAACCAGTAATCCAGGCAGATACCCCTTTCACAGCCAGAAAAAAAAAAAATGGTTAGGCAGAGTGATCTTTCCCATCAGCACAATACTCAGCATGTGGATAATGACTGAGTTAATAGCTCTTAGATGGTTTGTATTAAAGAAACAGTATCAACTGCAGATTATTTGCTATGTTCCATTCACAGTGCTCATCTCCTAGCTTACAACCTTTGAGCTGGTGAAACTGTTTTCCCAGTTTTACAGATGAGGAAACAAAAGCTTACAGAACCTATAAGTGACACTGCTACCAGCAGAACCAGGATTTGAACCCTGCTTCAAATTTTAACTCTAGAGTTAATTTTAGACTTCAAACAGGAAGCTGTGCAGGACAATATTCCAAACACACAGAGAAACCAAGCTTAGTCTACCATGAAGCTATAACGGAGAAGAAGAAAATACTTTTTCCAAAAATTTGATATGTCTATGAGAGTGTTACACAGGCAATTTACCTAAATTCCATTATGAAACAAAAGAAAAACTAAAGAGTATGGAAAGTTGGTACTCTTTCAGGAATAATAATAATAAGATAACACCCTTAGAGCCCCCACTAAAGGCCCTGCCTTTTTTTTTTTAGATTCCCATCTGAGCTCCTATAAGCATGAAATTGAAAGAAGACACCCCTATGCCAAACAAATCCAAATTTCCTATCTGAATCTCTAGAATGTCTCCTTTTTCAAGCTACTAATTTTTATTTTATTCTTTATTTGGTTCCAGAGCATTCTATGTCAAAGCAATAGTTCCCAGCCTCCTTTTCAAGTCTCTAAATCTCACTGCTTTTATTCAATTTCTTCTCATTCTATTCTACTATTTTCATTTTTATGGTCCGTCTTACTCTTTCTATTTTCTTCTGTGGCTGTGAACATTATGAATACCCCTGCTCTTGTCCCTGTGAATGTTATAAATCCTCTGCTAAATCATCCATATTTTTCTCACTTTCTGTCTGGCATAGCTAAAATAAACCCCATATTTACATAATAGATAACATCTATATAGTCTCTCGTGTATACATTTGCCAAAGAGAGGCAAAAAGATGTTTGTTAATTCATGAATTTATTTGCAATTGAGATTATTGTGTTTATTCCAGAGTATATATTAATTATATAGATTATTTGACATTTAATTACACTTCTAGCAATGATTTTTTAAAAGAATCACTAGAAAATGAATTTTATTAAATGGCAAATACACAAAAACCTCACATAATAGTGATAATTATGACTGATAATTTATCACCTTGATAATGATAATAAAGATGGCAATGATGATAAATTATGAACTAAATATTATTATACTTGTATATACACACACACACAAAAACCTATCCTCCTTAAGTGATGGTAAATAAGCCTAAAATGAATAAGCCTACAATGATAGTTGAATGTAATCATGCCACTAATACTGGTTTTCGCACAACTCCTACTTAGTGATTTTGAATTTACTTTATTTCCAAAGGCATTGCCAGATGCCAGTGACTACATAAAGAATACAAAAGAGAAAAGGAAAATAGAACAAGTGCCTTAAAATATTATCAAGTATCAATAGTTTTCTATTAACAACTTCTAGAAAGCTGAAAAGCAATTCTCATTGTACTCTACATCATAGCTAATCCAGGTTCACATTTACTTACATAACTGCTGTTGTCAGGAGGCTCTGTTATTACCCTTTATTATTTATGGAATGCCAACAGGATTTTAAGACATTGTCCCTAAATGTTGAGTCACACTCAGTCTAGATAGAACAAATGAGATGAGGCATAAAAACCCAGGAGTAGGTAGGAGCATTAAGTTCTTGCTCGTTTTGGTTGTTCGTTTGTTTCTATGCTACTTTCCTAGATGACAGAGAACAAAAGCATCACTGTTCTTGATCAAAGAAAGAGCATAGGAATAAGAAGAAAATGTGGCTAAAGTCAGGACATGTCAAAGAAATGGCAAAAAAAAATGCCTTAATTCATCTATTATAATTCTAGCTTCAGGAAGAATAAGAAAAGGATATTGTTCTTTTGAATCCCAGAAAGAAAAAAGAAATCCAAGAAATGAATTTGTGAAGTCAAACTTAATTTAAGAAAATAAACTGAGTAAGAAAAGCTAGGATGCTTTGATGCTGAATGAATTGAATTTTATTGGTGCTCTTTTTACCGTGAATTATGGGACACAATAAAATACTTAATTCATATTCATTTGCCATTAATTTAGTTAAATGGCTCTGTCGGCCACTCTTACAATAAAGACTAATAATAATGATAGAAGTGAGAAAGATATATTGTGGCCCATGCATCATTTTTCAATACTAGAGGTAAAATAGATTCCAAGATTCTGGAGCCAAACGATATGGGTTCAAATCCTGACTGTGTTACTTATTAACTGTATAACCATGGCAATTTACCTAACCTCTCTGTGTCTCAATTTCCTCATGTTTAAATATTGATAATAATAGTACCTACCCCATAGAGTTGTTATAAAAATTAAATTAGTTAATAAACGTAAAAATTTAGAAAAAGTACCTCCCATATATGAGGCACTATTTAAGTATCTGTGGTATTTGAAAGTTATTTTTGAAAAAAAATACGTGATTAATTATGACATTCACTTCTGGTTTTAATAATACTCATAAAACCAGAAATAGAAAAAAATCTTAATTTAAGGAATCAGTTATGAATACTTCCGGTGGAAAATAACAAAAAACTCCATGAATGGTGGTTTAAGCTACAAAAACATTCTGTGTTTATTTTAGAATAATTTCAGAAGCAAACAATCTCAGAACTGGGTCAGTGAGCCAAAAATATAACCGAGGACTCTAGCTCATTCCAGCTTTGTGTTCTGACCATGCTTAGCTGTCAGCTCTTCATTCTCATGCTGGTTGCTTATGATTAGAAGGGCTGCCACCGCTGCACACATCAAGACTAGATATAAGGAAAGGAGAATTGCCAACAAGTTCTGCATTCACATATGAACCGGCACCTATCCCCTAAGAAGATTCAAGTTATCTCTCTCTTAAAACACTAGCAGACTTCCTGTAAGAGAAGTAACAGGCTCTCCAGCATCAACAATGATAGAGGCCACAGAAAGGCTTTTGGGTTAGCCCAGGAACAAGGTCTGTACTTTGATAGACAGTCTATCAGAAACCAACAACAAATGTCACACATATGGTGAGACACTCAAAGTATTCTGATTGAAGCTCGGAACAAGAAAATCTGCTTATTTACAGGTACTATTCAATATTTTTATGGAGGCCCTAGCCAATGGCCATGAACAATGAAAATCAAAGTTAATCAACTTAAAAAATTGAGATTTGAAATGAAATAAAATTAAAATTCAATTCCTTTGTCTCACTAGCAACATTTCAAGTGTTCAATGGCCTCAGGTGGTAGTGGTTACCCTACTGGACAACACCACTAGAGAACATTTCCATCATCTCAGAACGTTTGATTTGACATTGCTGTAGTTTAGAGGTAAAGTTGTCAGTATCTATCAACCTTTACAATGTGAATATTTGTTAAATGTACAATTACAATAGTGACAATAATCTACTGAAACACACAAGTACACAAAGATGTGTGTATAAAATTGCAGTATTATTAGCAGTACTCAAAAACTGGAAATGATATAAGTACCCATCACCAGAGTGGGATTCAATAAATCAGAGTCCATTTATATTGTAATATGTCATGCAGATATTTGAAAGAATGACATATATCTATATATAATAATAAGGAAAAATGCTTGCCATATATTGTTGAGTGAATAAGCAAGTTACACATATATAGGATGATCCCATTTTGATTTTAAATTATATGTTAAGTTGTATACATACATTTGCATATGTTTCAGGACCAGGACTAGGGGAAAGTAAGTGAGGTGCTTAAAGCACAAAATGTAAGGTGCTCACTCTCAAGGCCTCCTTAATTTTATACACTAGATGCCTCACTCACTGTACCAGAGTCTTGACCTTGATGTGGGCCTTGAAAAATCCTTGAGAAGAACGATACATGAGGTAAAGGAGTATTTTCATTTTAACCTTTTTTACTTGTTATTTGAATTTTTATTTTTTTTTAAGGAAAGATTGAAACAAGTTGTTTAATGACGCCTGTACCCAAAGGACCAATGGCTATCACACAGCAGTGAAAGAACTTCTCTAGCCTGGGGCCCCTTACAGTGCAACAACACGTTAATATTTGCACAGGCTTTCATGTTCACTTCCACATAATTTCTCAGAATTTTCATTTATTTTATTAATTCTCCAATCCTTTACAGAGGAAATACTATCAACACTGATTGTATGAATGATCATACTTGCTTCTAACCGTATTTTTTAATGTTCTCAATGCTTATTAGTAAAAGCTCTTCCAGGGTCAGTTTCTGTATAATTACTATGTAATCGACTGAGCAAAATTTTAATGACTCTTTAACAGCACAGAAAGTGGTCAGTCATTTGCCAAATAATTACATTAGCTGAAGCCACTGGTCTATGTATCAATAGATACTCTGCTGATCATGGAATCTCTAACATGAATATGAGTGACTTTAGTCTTTCTCATTCAGTCTATTTACCTTTCCTTCTGATCAAAATTCATTCCCTTTGTTGTTTTGTTTTTCCAAGTTTTGAGCTTTACATGATTATTTAAATGTGATTTCATAACATTATTTTTTCAGGAAAGCATATTTGTTGTATCTAGTAAGCTTTAAAAATTAAAACTAACAATTGGCTTAGCTTAATTTTTTTATGCATACTTTCCACAAAAGATAAAGAATAGGAAGTATGCCCTGTTTTATACTGATAATAAATTGACACAATCTTCTTGCTATTTTTATATTACCTCCATATGGTGTGAAATGTTTCCATTGTGCTTTATTGTTTTTCAAAGACGGGAATAATAGTTTCCTTCTCTGTTTTAAAACCTTCCAAACCCATCCATAAAAAATTCTATCCATAATTCCACCATCCAGATTCACAATTATAAATTAGTAAATGGCTGAAATAAACAACAAAACATATTTCAAAATACATATTACCTGGTTTTTATTTTTCCCAAGTGTAACTTTAAAAACAAATTCAGGGTCCCCAAATCTTCTGCTGTGATGCCAGCATGTCACAAGTCATTTTATGGAAGAGTAAAACCTTTATCTAAGTCAGCCAGCTGTTTGGGTTCCATTATATCAAACAATGGATTTGATCATTTTTCCTAATGACTTGGTTAGCTTTGGTAACATGAAAATACTGATAGTTGCTTAGAAATTAAAGTTAAAGTGATGTTAATTTATAATTTGAACCAAAGTTCCATTTCAATAGGATAGGTGCTTATTTATTCCTTTAGATAGTAAACAAACTAAATTAATATTTTAATATGGAATAAACTGGTTCATGTTTTTGGATTCACATCTGTTTATAAATTTTATCTACATTTTCTAGTTGAACAAAGAGTGAAATCACTTTTAAGGAAAAGAAATTAACTATTTTTAAATTAGTAGACCCATACTATTTTGGTCATATGGTTCTTTTTTGGCTAGACCTAGTTGCATAAAAAATAACATTAATTTGGTTTCTAATACAGTTAGTCAGCCTTGAGAAACTTAAATCTCTCAAAATCCTTCAGCAGTCCACTGTTTATTTCCATTATTATAATTAGATGGAAGCATTTGTCAATAATCTCTATTGAATATTTTGTTTCTTTGTAGACCTCAGTTTACCTATTTATAAACAAATTTAAAATTAGAAAGTTAAAAGAAAAAATCTCTATCATTCCAAAATTCTATAGTTCTATATGAAATTTGAAATGGTCTAATAAAAATATATTCTTGTTTCATGTTATTGGATGGGCATAATTTTTTTTCTTTTAAATTTCTGTCTAATTACCACATTTCTCAGCGACTATTACAAATTAACTACTTATTACTACCACTATTTGAATTAAATGTGTTAATAAGATACCTTATTTGCAAGGGATGGAAGTAAAGTATCACATTACTCTAAGCAAAAACAAAAATGATGCTTCATATATCTGGGAGATTCAAGGGCTTGTGAGCTTTGGGTGGAACAAGCAGAATCCATGTGGTCAAATGCTATGAGGCATTTGTCTGCCTCCATGTCTATTTCGGTCTGAGTTTATTTCCAGGCATATTTTTTATGGATAGCATAAAAATGACTGCCATTAGCTTCATTTGTCTTTACATGCAATAAACTCAGGCAACAGAATTGTTGCAAAAGTGCACATTTTTCCTGATAGCTCTAAAGCCCTAGGATGAACTCTGTTTGGCCTGACATGTCTCATGTAGCCAAATCTGAACTAATTCCAGAGGCCAAGGGGATATGTTGCTCATTGGCCAGACCTGGATCACACACACCATCCCAGACATAAACTATTTTAATCACTAAGGTTACTCTAATTGGATCCACGTGGACTCAGAGTGGAGGAATGATCCCCCACACACAAAATTAGGTGTGTCGCATTTAAGGAGAAGGAACATAGGGCAGGTAAAACCACAAGATGCCCACCTTGCCAACTTGCAACAGCATTCCATCAACTTAAGTCCCTAAACAGTATACTCTACCATCAAATCTTTTTATGCACTTGTTGTTAATGTAGTTGAATCCAGAATGTTTCTTTTATGACATTGATTTGATATTTTCCAGAACTAGTATCTTACATGCAGTGGTGAAACATTTTTAAAAACAAGTATAAAATACATTCTAGTATAGAAATGTCTTTCATCAATATTTTTTCAATTAGTTTTTTAGATTTTTCAACTTTTCTATGTATTATCTAATTTATAATTTAATATGATAATGAATAGATCAGTAAACATTATTCACTTGTTCACTTTCCAAACTTGTAAGACTTGAGGCCTCATGAATTTTCTATTCACCCTCAGATTATTTTATTACTAAGCTCTTCATGGCAAAAAAAAAGATTGTTCAGTACACTTGCTTTATGGAATCCACTTACAGCATCAATCTACTTACAGTAAAATCTTATTTTATCAATTAAGACCCTGATATAAGATCCAAGATAGACATACAAGAGTCAGCAACTAGATTCTAACATGTTTATCACTTCTTTAAAAAAATTAATTTTAGGCAATTGAAACTTTCAAGTAAGTTTCTTTAATAAATATTTAAAATTGTCAATAATAACAATAAATTTAGCACCCTGATTCAAAGTCTTACTTGTGGGCGCCTGGGTGGCTCAGTGGGTTAAAGCCTCTGCTTTAGGCTCAGGTCATGATCTCAGCGTCCTGGGATCAAGGCCTGCATCGGGCTCTCTGCTCAGCAGGGAGCCTGCTTCCTCCTCTCCCTGTCTCTCTGCCTGCCTCTCTGCCTACTTGTAATCTCTCTCTCTGTGTCAAATAAATAAAATCTTAAAAAACAGTCTTACTTGTACTTCCCTCAGCATTTTAATTGTATAAAATTGATCATCTTCATTTATCCAAAATATATTTACTATCAGGTAATAAGTTCGTTAGAGACTTCTTCGCTTAAGTGAGCCTCCTCAGATAAGGTCTACTGGGCTTGAAGGGAATAGTATCATTTCAGATGCAAATTAAGAATAGACTGGAGTGTAATGTGACTCACAAAGCCAGATACCTGGCACCTCCAAACAGTCTTATGTTGTAATTAAGCACCACTGGCTACCTCAAGGCAATTAGGGAACCAATTTACCAGCTTAGCATAAAGAACAAGTAACTTTTCCTTCCTCCCTTCCTTTTTTCTTTACTTTTCTTTTCTTTTCTTTATTATCTTTTCTTTTCTTTTCTTAACATGACATTTATTTCTCCTGGCAGTTTAACCAGGTTCTGAGCAGGTGACTTTTTGCTTCTTCAGATATATTATGTAAAGACATTCAATAAATCAATGGCTCTAATCTGAAATATTTGTAGTGCTGTAGAAAAGCCAGCTGCTTCCTTTTCATGGAACTGTAACACTTTTATAGAATTAACAGCCATTGCTTGCCTTTAAATATATATGTATACACACATATGTATATTACATATGTATATATACATACATATTTATAAATATATTTAATATTTGGTTATAAAATTGTAGGAAGACCTGATCTGATTATGGAGAAGACTCTTGGGGCATTCTTACGGGGAAAATCTTTTATTTATTTTATTTATTTTTTTTTCAGGGGTATAAGTCCATGATTCATCAGTCTTATATAATATGGGAAAAGCCTTAACACAAGTGTTCAGCTCCATTCCATGAAGGAAAGCCTAATGAGAATCGGAAGGTGACCCTACCCTCCTTTCTAAGCAATAAGCAGAGATTATTGCTGAGGGAGACCAACATACCATTGGAAAGGCCCTCAGAGCCAAGCCAAAGGATGTGGGCACCAGGCCATGCTTTGATTTTCACACTTATTCCATTTTTCCCTTTGGTGAAATTTCCCTAGATGCCACATATCCTGGGTTTAGTATTCATGGTCATGAGAACCTATCCATGTAGTAAGGAGTAAGAAATCACAGAAGTGCTCCGTTTTTAGAGACCGGGTAAACAGGATCTGACTCTAGCGGGCAGCAGCCCAAAGTATCACCTGGGAATCTATCCATAATAGAAGGACGAAGGAACAAATACAGTGCTTAAGAGCCCGAACTTCTGAATTAAATTGACCTAAGATCCAAGGGTACCTTGACCACTCACGAGCTGAGTGACTGGGGAAAACTGTCTTACATTTCCATCACCCTCTTTCCTCATCCAGAAAGTGAACACGATAATAGTATTTATAGTATTTGTACCCCTATACCCCTAGTGTTTGTATAGTATTTATACCCCAATTTATATATATAGGGGTTTTGTAAGTTCCTGGAACAAAATAAAGTATCCACTCTAAAGTAGGGGTAAAAGAGTGGCCCAGAGACTGGTGATGGTGAAAGCTGACTGACAGGGGAGAAGAGTTGAATAAGGAAACAGAGAGTCCCTTTACTGAAGTCAGCCACACTGTCACAGCAGGCAGGGAATGGGCATCTCTCCACACCCACACTGGGTGGCCTGGTAGCCAGTTGGCCATCTTTCTAAAAATGGAACCTGCGGTTGCAGTGCAAGACACCATCAAACTGACTTCAAGAATCCTTTAGCAAAGCTTAACCATAGATTAAAAAGTAAAATAAGTAAACCCTCTGGTTTGAAAATAATTTGTCTAAATCCTCTGGTCTCTTTCCCTTTCCCTAGACAGAACTCCATTTAAACATCTCAAAAAATGTAACAGGACTTTAATTTCAAACGTCTGTAGAGAAATAATTTTCACAACCTCACCTGACAAACTATTTCAGCAGCGCACAATCTTTACTTCGGAAAGATTTTTAAAAATGTTGCCTAGGTATACAACGACCATTTCTAATACATAATGATATTCTGTCTCTAATGGCCAATTCTTATTCTTTCTGAAGGGTTTATTTCCTTTAACCAATTTCCAGATCAGTATATTGAATTCTTAATGAAAAAAATGTATAATATTTTAAGTTAGAGTTCCACATACAATGTCATATTTAGAGCATTCTTATTTGAAAGTATGGGCATGAATTTCGGTTCCAGTTTCTCACTTCAGTTCAGTTTGACTCTCATAAAAGGAGACTAGTCTCCTTTCTCCCCTCCAAAATATGCCTTGGTTTCATTGTTGTCAGCTGTCCTGCCCATTAGACTCACCTGGGGAGTGTTTAAAACCTGATGCTAGGGCCTCACTCCCAGAGATTCTGAGTTAATTGGCCTGGGGTGTGGATTGTCATTGGTTTGTTCCTTAAAATTCTCAGGTGATTCTAGCAAATTGAGAGTCATTGCTCTCTGCCGAATTATGTATGGAAAGGCATCAAATACCCCCTTTCTCTTTCTTTTGTCCCTTAGTTTCATAATTTAGTCATTTTAAGAAAGATTATAGTATGAATATGATCTCTTTAATTAAGAATACATAGATGACTGTATAATGACTGTCTTTTTGTTTGAGTGATTCGGAGAGCAATGATACAGTAACTTGTACGGTTACTATAAAATGGTCTCATAAATTATACTTTAAAATTATTGAAACTGTTCACCAGCTAATGAACTGTTTTTCCCCTACAAACCAAATTAGACACAAATTTCTATACAAGTAAGTAGCAACCATTTTTCACCTTCCATAGAGGTATTCTGTTTCTAATAATGTCACCAGTAGTCTCTCAGGCGTCCGGACCTGACTCTTCCTTCTCTACCACAGTGCCTCATAGTGGGTTAAAGAGAGTTCATTTCATTTTCAATTCACAAATAAAAGCACCCTATTTGGTGGTGGGGATTTGGGCAATTGATGCCTCCGCCTGTTTTACAGTGATTTTTTAACCTGTGATTTTGTTTGTGAACTCTTCCCCTGCTGTTTCTAGAGCTGTCAGGTTCCTTCCTGCCTCTCCACATTTTTCATTTAACAAATGTGGAGACC
Source organism: Ailurus styani (assembly GCA_002007465.1). Taxonomy (NCBI): domain Eukaryota; kingdom Metazoa; phylum Chordata; class Mammalia; order Carnivora; family Ailuridae; genus Ailurus; species Ailurus styani. The sequence goes on from LNAC01000210.1 coordinate 3,982,153, forward strand.
TTCATTTAACAAATATTTCTGAGGCACCTAATATGTGCATGACATGCCAGAAGAGCCAGTTCTCTTTGGAGATTGCTCTTTAGAAGAAGAAACAAAATAAAGGACAAATAAATAAACATGAAAATGTATTCTATGTAGTACAGAGAATGTAATGGTCGTAATCTCATATTCCATATAACACACTTTGGGAACTTCTGGTCTCTGTGTGCATCTAAATAAACTTTCCCCTCCCTGGTTATCACCAACTCCAAAATGACTTAGTTATTTAATCCCAAGAAATCTTTCATGTCCCCTTTACCAACAAACTCCTATAGAATTAGGTCTAGCCTAAATTTCCAGAATTTTTTCTGTTGAAAACTCACTCTATATTATCTTGAAGTTCAAGAGAGAAATGTTGAAAGAGGCACGCTATAATATTTCAAATGAACTTACTCTTGCTGGGAACTCCCAATACGTTGATTATTTTCCTCTTCTTCTTTGTCATTTTTCTCTTGGCTTTGACTCTAAATTTTCCTCATATTCTAGTTCTTACACTGACCAAAGATGAGATTTTCCATCTCCTTCTATTAACCTGAATATTCTTTCTCTTCCCCTAGCACCTGAATTCAGTTTGACCAGTACCATTTTTACTCTACCCTTTCCAAGTATTGTTGACAAGTCTAGAGGCTCCACATTATCAGGACTCGGCAAATAGATATGCTACTTCTAACTCTCTTGGTATACTAGTTATTCTACAAGTATTTATTGACCATCTGCTATGCTCAAAGATCCAAATGATGCACAGGTGTTACAAAGATGAACAAGATATAGCCCATCTTCTCTGGAAGTTTACAGATGCTTAAAGTAAACACAGGATAAGGCCAGTTGGTTAAACACACACGCGTACACGCACACACACACACACACACACAAACTATTAAAGTGGAGAATCATAACATAAATAACTGTATAATTTTCACTTTAAACCCTTAAATATTTACTGACTCACCAAACTTTAGATATAGGATCAAGGTCTTTTCTTCCATTGCTTATTGGAATTTTGCATGTTCTTTCATGCAGAGCCATAACATATCATCTATAATTTCTAGTTTCAATTTGCTTAAATAGAGTAAGAATGTTACAATACTATAGAATTATCTGTACCAAGACCATTTAGATTTTTGTGACTTTTCCCAGGTCTTGCTCATACCTATTCTGACAGCACTCGTTTTAGCATTTCATTTTTATAGTCTTTCCAAAGTATTCAGATACATTTTCAAGAAAAAACTCTCTTTCATTCCATACTTAATATTTCATCAGTTTGTTTAATTAAATTACATGTTTTAAAATATCAAGTACAATTAACATAATCAGGTTTGAGACTCTTGCTAAGTGCACACCCCAGGGGAGGGAGGCAAAGACACGCAAACAAGAAAGGGGGACCTTTCAGCTGGGAACAGTTAGTGTACCTTGGGTATCTACCGCTACCTCTCAAAGACAGCAGGGAATGCTCTGGTTAATCTGACAGGTTGCTTAAGAGATCTCTCCATATTATATTACTGTGATACAATATAAATGGTTTAATAAAGCCTTATGAAAAATTTTGTTATATCTTAAAAGGATCCTTCCCTGTTATACAGCAAGAATGTTGTTTTAAACTGATTTTTTCTTCTCCCTCCTCTTCTTCTTCCTCTTCCTCCTCCCCTCTCTCTCTTCCTCTTCCTCCTCCTCTTCCTCTCCTAATCCTAACACTCCTCTTCCTCCTCCTTCTTCTTTAACCTTTGATTATTTCACTTTAATTTTTGGAACAAGCAATATAATTCTATAGTCTAAAATTTTTAAGGTAAATCAGTGAAAAGTATCTCTGCTACCCCTGCTCCCCAGCTGCCAGCCCTTATTTTCCAGAGGCAACCAATGTTACCAGTTCTTTCTGTGTCCTTGAAGAGTTTTTTAAATGAATATAAAAACACATCAAACACATAATCACATACATTCTTTTTTTTCTTTTACAAAAATGAAAAATGTTAGCATATAGTTCTGCCATTTATAGGATGAATTTTGAAATTTTCCTTCATCCTCATGAGAGACAGAATATTCATCAAGCAGATCAAGAACTTGTCAAATGCTCTGTGTTTAGCTGACTAAGGCTTCCAGCAGATGGCCAGATTATGTCCCCATTACTACTATATCTTGATTCTTTGCCAGTTTTGTAAAATACATCAAGAAGATATCATGTGTTTCCCCTCTAAGGTCAGTTCAACATCATTTCTGTCTCATTTATTCTAAGGTATATATTTGGTGGATTTCCTTAGAGATGTATCTTCTTGATATACAGTATTGTTAAATCTTTCCTCCCATCAGATTTTCAGTTATTACTTATCTATTTGGTGCATGAGATAAGCTATTTCATGAAAATACTTCTAACAAGTCTTGGCATTTCCCTTTGGCTTATATGTATGTCTGTATACATGTTGCAATGTGCATTCATTTTATTTACAAGCCATGTGTTTTATATTTGGTGTGGTATTTGAATTTTTAAGCAATACTTCCAGTATCTTCTAATTATTTTCTCCTCTGAGTCACTGAGAAGTTCAGTCTTGTTTTTCATTCCATATCCTATCTGTTTTTCTCCAGTGAAATCAGCATCATGGCTTTATCTTAGAGTTTGCTTTGCTTTCTTTACATTTTCAATGTAGAGCCCTCTTGAACAGGTCAGCTGACCTCTGTCCTTCCCCCGTTTGTTCTTCCCCATTTGGAATACTCACGTCACCCAAGAGCCTATCATTCCAGGATATTAAGTCATGGTCCAGGTATCTAAGCCATTTCACTAACACTAACTGCATTGTCAGTAGTTCCCTTCCCAGAGATTCCCCTATCTTCCAAATGTTCTACTCCAGTGAAAAAGAAACAATGGAAACATGACCTATAGTCCACTAGTTTCCTGCTCAAAAATTCACAGTCCCTAAAGATACTTCCCTAATCTTTTGTTAGTGTCTTTTTTTCTGTTCAAGAATGAACAATTTGTTAATTTGCCAGCTTTGTTAATTAATTCATTACTTTATCCAACAAATACTTATTTTGTGCCCAGGAGTTGGAGTTATTAAAAATGATTAAATTTTACAATAATTTATTATTGTAAAGCAATAGTGTCAATAATTTAAACTGGTAAATATCACATAAAAGTATGTTACAAAAGATAAGATCAGTGAAGATGAAGTAACTAAATCCGGTGTAGCCAAGTAGTGGAAGCAAGTAGGAAGATTTTAGAGAAGAGAAAATCTGGAATTTTAGAAATAAGTATAAACCTGTCTGGCAGGTAAGGCAAAAAAGTACATACAGGCAGGCAGAGGATTTCGTGCAAAAGCACAGAGGTATGAATACGTATGAAAAACCTAGACTAAGGAAACATCAGCAGTAATGAACAGGTGAATACAGAGTTGGGAGATAGTCTAGAGTTTGAATTTATAAGGTTTGCTGACCATTAGGATATGGGAAATGAGAGAAAGGTAGGATTCCAGAATGACTAAGTTTGATAAGGGGTAGACTGATAGATGGTGAAGTCTGAAATGAGGGAGTCATGAAATGGGAATGGGTCTGGGTGTTAGACTGATGATAATGAACTCAATTCTGCACATACAGATTTTGAGGTAGCTATAAGCTATTCAAGAAGAGAAGCCCCCTAAGCTATGAGAACTATCAGTTGAGCCCAAAAGGGAAGACTGAAAAAAACTTAAGCATGGGCAATTGTTAAAGCAAAGTTTGATATGGATTGAAAAGTTAATTAGAAGTAAACAAGTAGGGCATCTTCTCTCAAACATTCTTTTAAATAAGAGGTATAATTTGGAACAATTTTTAATCCATTTATCTGTCATAACAGGCTAGTAATGGAAAAATATATAGTAATAGAAAACATTAGTAATAGAAATAGAATAGTAACAGAAAAACCACAGAACTTGTAAGGAAATGATGCAATAGGAGGGCCCTAAATTCACCTCATCCTACAGATACAACTAGATAACACTCACACCAGAGCAAACAACACAGAATAGGATCAAAGACTGGCCAAACTCCACAACTAAATACAGGGAAGAGGCCACATAGAGGAGGGTAGAAAGGGTAAGCACTCCATGCAACCTAAACCTTGTAGGTCTGAACACTGGAGGGAGGAAGATGTAGACACAGAGAAGGGAGAGAAACAGACTACCATGAGAAACAGACTATTATGTTGGGGAGCATGCAAAGGGAAGCAAAATTCCCAAAGCACTTGGTTTTGAATATCAGAGGGTCTGAATTTTGTGAGTGCTTACAAACAGTGGTACTTAAAGCCTGGAACTCTCAAAATTAGCAGGCTCTGCTCTGCAAGGGCCCAAAGAGCAATAGGAAGCTGAGTCCCTGACCTTAAAGAGACTGCACAGCAAAGAGCCCTCAGAGATACAACTTAGAAGCAGCAATTTGAAAGGCCAGAGGATTACAGAAGAATTAGCTACTAATCTCAGAGTTCACTGAGGGGTTTCTCCAGAAACAAAGGAACTGGCAGGCGCCATTTCCCTCCCTTGCCCCTCATTATAAACACACAGCCACTTGCAGGAAACAGTGCAGGGCTTGCACTCACAACCTAATTTGCTTACACCACACCCCACCCCCACCCCCAGCCAGACTTGCTTCAGTCCCAGTGTGCGGATCCTCTCCCTCCAAATACCCATACAAACCTTGCCATCTGTCTCTTGCCTTCCTCAGAGCGTGCACAACAATATGCTAAAACTGTACACCTGCCAGCACAAACTCTGTGGAAGAGCCCCTTGCCCGCCTCGTCTCCACAGCAGCTGCCTGTCCCAGTGGAGGAGAACCAATGCCCTCTAGTTAAAAGTTCACCTCCTTCCCACTATTTTCAAGGGCAAGAGTTAGAACTGTCTTTCCTAAAACTGAGAAAATAGACACAGAGAGTTTGGCAAAATGAATAGACAAAAGAACATGTCACAAATGAAGAAACAGGAAAAACCAGAGCAAGAGACAGATACAAATAGCATGTCTGATAGAAAATTTAAAATAATGATCATAAAGATATGCACTGGACTTGTGAAGAGTGAAGGACATCAGTAAGACCTTTAAAACAGAAATAAAAAAGAACAGGCGAAAAAAAGAACCAATCAGAGATGAAGAATATAATAAATGAAATTAAGAATACATTTGGAATAAATAGCAAGCTGGGAAAATCAGGGGAATGTAATAGTCAACTAGAAGACATAATGGAAAGTAATTAAGCTGAAAAAATGAAGAAAAAAACCCCACAGAATTATGCAAAACAAGAATACACTTAGGAAACTCAGTGATGCCATCAAGCGTAATAATATTCTCATTGTAAGGATTCCAGAAGGAGAAGAGAGAGAAAAGGGAGCAGAGAATTTATTTGAAGAAATAAAAGCTGGAAAATTCCCTACCTGGGAAAGGAAATTGATATCCAGATTCAGGAGACACAGAAATCCCTCAAAAAAATCAACGAAAGGAGGTCCACACCAAGACACGTAGTAATCAAAATGGCAAAAAATAGTGATAAAGAAAAAAATTGAAAGGCATCAAGAAAAAAGAAGACAGATTCCCAAGGGAAATCCCATAAGGCTATCAGCAGGTTTTTCAGCAGAAACTGTGCAGGCCAGGAGAAGTGGCATGATATATTCAAAGTGCTGAAAGGGAAAACTGCAGCTAAGAATATACTACACAGCAAGGCTATCATTCAGAATAGAATGAGAGATAAAGGATTTCTCAGACAATCAAAAACTAAAGGTGTTCATGACCAATAAATGAACCCTAAGAAATATTAAAGGAGACTCTTTGAGTAGAAAGGGAAGACCAAAAGTGACAGTATAAAAAGTATGTAATACAAAAGCAGCAAACATAAGTATTTATGTGTGTACCCAAAACATGGGGGTTCAAACTCAAGTAACCATCAACTTAATATAGACTACTATATGGAGAAGACATTATATACAAACCTAATGGTAACCACAAATCAAAAACCACTAATAAATATGCAAAAAATAAAGAGAAAGGAATCCAAGTATATCACTAAAGAAAAACTGCAAACCATGAAAAGAGAAAGATAAGAAAGGATCAGAGAAAAACTACAGAAACAATCACAAAACAAGTAACAAAATGGCAATAAATACATAGCTATCAATAATTATTTTGAATGTAAATGGACTAAATGTTCCAGTCAAAAGACATAGGGTGACAGAATGGATTAAAAAAAAACAAGACTCATCTATATACTTCCTTTAAGAGACTCATTTTAGACCAAAAGACACCTGAAGATTGAAAGCGAGGGGATAGAGAAATAATTATCATACAAATGGATGTCAAAAGAAAGCCAGAGTAGCAACACTTAATATTGGGCAAAATAAGCTTTAAAACAAAGACTGTAACAAGAGACAGAGAAGGACACTATATAATCATAAAGGGGACAATCCAACAAGAAGATAAAACAATTGTAAATATTTATGCACCCAACATGGAAGCACCTAAATACATAAGACAGTTAATAACAAACATAAAGGAGATCGATAATAACACAATAATAGGAGGGCACTTTAACACCCCATATACATCAATGGTTAAATAATCCCAACAAAAAACCAACAAGGAAACAGTGGCTTTGAATGACACACTGGACCAGATGGGTTTAACAGATATTTTCAGAACCTGGCATCTTAAAACAGCAGAATACATATTCTTTTCAAGTGCATATAGAACATTGTCTGGAATAGATCACATATTAGGCCACAAAACAAGCCTCAACAAATTTAAGAAGACCAAAGTCATACCATGCATCTTTTCTGACCAAAACTCTACAAAACTAGAAGTCGACCACAAGAAAAAATCCAGAAACACCACAAATATATAGAGGTTAAATAACATGCTAATAAACAACAAATGGGTCAACCAAGAAATCAAAAATGAAATCAAAAAGTATTGATGAAATCAATATGAATGAAATAAAGATGAAATTTAAAAAGAAAAACAGGGACACCTGGGTAGCTCAGTTGGTCAAGCATCTGCCTTTGGCTCAGGTCATAATCCCAGGGGCCTGGGATTGAGTCCCACACTGGTCCTTGCTCAATGGGGAGCCTGCTTCTCCCTCTCTCTCTGCCCCTCCCCTGCTTATGCTCTCTCTCTCTCTCTCTCTCTCTCTCTCTGACAAATAAATAAATAAAATCTTTTTTTAAATTTTTTAAGTATATGGAAACAAATGAAAATGAAAACATAACAGTCCAAAATCTTTGGGATACAGCAAAAGCAGTTCTACAAGAAAAATGTATGTATAGCAATACAGGCCTACTTCAACAAGCAAGAAAAATCTCATATAAGCAACTTAACCTTACTTGTAAATGAGCTAGAAAAAGAACAACAAACAAAATCCAAAACCAGTAAAGGAAGGAAATAGTAAAGATTAGAGCAGAAATAAATGATATAGAAACTAACTTTAAAAATAAAAAAAACCCCATAACAGATCATTGAAACCAGGAGCTGTTTCTCTGAAAAGACCAAAAAAATTGATAAACCTCTACCAACACTCAACAAAAAGAGAGAGGACACTCAAATAAACAAAATCACAAATGAAAGGGGAGAAAAAACAACCAACACCACAGAAATACAAGCAATTATAAGAGAATATTATGAAAAACTACATGCCAACAAATTGAACAACCTAGAAGAAGTGGATACATTCCTAGAAACATAACTTACCAATACTGAAGCAGGAAGAAATAGAAAATTTGAATAGACTGATGACCAGCAAGGAGATTGAATCAGTAATCAAAAAATTCCCTACAAACAAAAGTCCAGGACAAGACAGCTTCACAAGCAAATTTTACCAGACATTTAAAGAGGAGTTAATACATATTCTTCTCAAACTAGTCCATAAAATAGAAGGAAAACTTCCAAATTCATTCTTTTAGGCCAGTATCACCCTGATATCAAAACCAGATAAAGACACCACAAAAGAGAGAGCTATAGACCAATATTTCTGATGAAAATAATTGTAAAAATCCTCAACAAAATACTAACAAACTGAATCCAAAATATATTAAAAAATCATTCACCATGATCAATTTGAATTGCAGGTCAATGTGATACACCACATCAATAAGAGAAAAGATAAAAAAACATAATCTTTTCAATAGATGCAGAAAAGCATTTGACAAAGTACAATATCTATTTATGACAAAAGTATGTTTAGAAGGAACATGTTTCAACATAAAAAGTGCTGTATATAAGGAACCCGAAGTGAACCTCGTACTCAATGGGAAAACCTGAGAGGTTTCCCCCTAAGGTCAGGAACAAGACAAGAATGTCCACTCTGACCACTTTTATTCAACATAGTACTGAAAGTCCTAGCCACAGCATTCAGAAAACAAAAAGAAATAAAAGGAATCCAAATTGGGAAGGAAGAAGTAAAACTTTCCGTATTCGCAGATGACATGATATTCTGTATAGAAAACCTGAAAGACTCCACCAAAAAACTGTTAGAACTGATAAATGAATTCAGTGAAATCACAGGATACAAAAATCAACATGCAGAAATGGGTTTCATTTCTAGACACTAATAATGAAGAAGCAGAGAGAGAAATTAAGAAAATGATCCCATTTACACTTGCACCAAAAAGAATAAAATACCTGGGAATGGAGGCAAAATACCTGTACTATGAAAACTACAAAACACTGATGGATATAAAAAAATTGATGAAAGAAATTGAAGATGACATAAAAAAATGGAAGGCATCCCATGCTCATGGATTAGAAAAACAAATATTGTTAAAATGTTTATACTACCCAAAGCATTCCATACATTTAATACAATCCTCATCAAAATACCAACAGCATTTTTCATAAAATTTCCCATTTTATATGGAACCACAAAAGATCAAAATAGCCAAGGTGATTTTGAAGAAGAAAAGCCAAGCTAGATTCCACATGCCAAGTTATATTGCAAAGCTGTAGTAATCAAAACGGTATGATACTGGCACGACAACAGACTCATAGGTCAATAGAACAGAATAGAAAATCCAGAAATAAGCTCACAATTATATGGTCAATCAATCTTCAACCAAGCAGAAAAGAAAAAAAAGTCTCTTCAACAAATGTTTTTGGGAAAACTGGACAGCTACAGCAAAAGAATGATGGACCACTTTTTTATACCATACATAAAAATAAACTTAAAATGTATTAAAGACCTAAGTGTGAGACCTGAAACCATAAAAATTCTAGAAGAGAACACAGGCAGTAATGTTTCTGACATCAGTCATAGCAACATTTTTCTAGATATGTCTCCTGAGGCAAGGGAAATAAAAGCAAAAATAAATCATTAAGACTACATCAAAATAAAAGACTTCTGCAAAGAGAAGAAAACAACCAACAAAACTAAAAGGAAACCTACAGAATGGGAGAAGATACCTGCAAATGACATTTCTGATAAAGGGTTAGTAACCAAAATATATAAAGAACTTATAAAACTCAACACCAAAACCCCCCAAATAATCCAATTAAAAAATGGGCAGAAGACATGAACAGACATTTCTCCATAGACATAGAGATGGCAAACAGACACAAGAAAAGATGTTCAACATCACTCATCATCAGAGAAATACAAATCAAAACTATGATGAGATATCACCTCATACCTGTCAGATGGCTAAAGTCAAAAACACAAGAAACAAGTGTTGGTGTGATGTGGAGAAAAAGGAACACTCATGCACTGTTGGTGGGAATGCAAACTGGTGCAACCTCTGTGGAAAATGGTATGAAGATTCTCAAAACATTAAAAATAGAACCACTCTACAATTCAGTAACTACACTACTGGGTATTTACCCAAAGAATACAAAAACACTAATTAAAAGAGATACATGCACCCCTATGTTTACAGCAGCGTTATTTATAGTGGCCAAGATACAGAAGAAGCCCAAGTGTCCACTGATAGATGAATAGTTAAAGAAAAGATGAAAAAAAATATATTTTTTTGAAATATATTATTCAGCAATAAAAACAAATGAAATCTTGCTATTTACAAGGACATGGATTGAGCTGGAGAGTATAATGCTAAGCAAAATTAGAGAGTCAGACAAAGACATATACCATATGATTTCAGTCATTTGTGGAATTTAAGAAACAAAATGAGGGCGCCTGGGTGGCTCAGTGGGTTAATGCCTCTGCTTTCGGCTCAGGTCATGATCTCAGGGTCCTGGGATCGAGGCCCGCATCGGGCTCCCTGCTCAGCGGGGAGCCTGCTTCCCCCTCTCTCTCTCTGCCTGCCTCTCTGCCTCCTTGTGATCTCTCTCCCTCTGTGAAAGAAATAAATAAAATCTTAAAAAAAAAAAAACAAAATGAATGAGCAAAGTAAAAAAAGAGAGAGAGAGAGAAACGAGCCAAGAAACATACTCTTAACATAGAGAATGAACTGTGGATTACCAGAGGGGAGATGAGTGGGGGGATGAGTGAAATAGTTGATGAGGATTAAGGAGTACACTTGTCACAATAAACACTGGGTGATGTACGAATTGTTGAATCACTATATTGTACCCCTGAAACTAATATAACACTGTATATTAACTACATTGAAATTAAAATTTTAAAAATAAAATAAACAATAGAAAGAGTAAGAGAAAATAGTAGTAGAAAAAATATGTCATAATACAATATAATATTGTCCTCAGGGCCAAGAACAAGAGCTCTAGCACACTTTGCTATTTATGATCCTAGTTCTGAATCATTCTTTTCAACATTTTTTGGTAATATCACACCAGATCCTCCCTGAAAATTAGACAGACTAAAGTAATAAGTCATTTCAGATACCTCCAACTGACTTGACCTTAGCCATTTACTACTTTAGCACTTGGTCTGTAACTTCCAGTTACTGCTATGGTGATGACCTAGCAACTGGCTGCTTTTGGATATTTATGAATGCCAAAGGAACAATGGGCAAAATGTGACCACAAAATTCCTTATTGCTATTAACAGATAATTCAATTAACCCTGTAATTTGGTTGCAAGAGTTATTGGTTATTTCGCATTTTAAGTTTTTCAATGAATTCAATATAAATGAAGGAAGTTTAATATGTCTTCAATATGCCACTTTATTGTCTGGGAGTAGTCTCACTGTTTTTTCAAATATTTTGTCACAACTATAAAGTGGCCTGATTCATAAAGACAAAAAAAAAAAGCAAGACTCTGAAAATTCCAACAGAGAGATACGAAACCATCTATGAGAGAAGGAATTCAGGCAAAGCAGAATTGCAAAATGTTGTGTGGAAAGTAAATAGGTCTCTGTTTCATGAGGGATGCACACCCACAGGGGAGAAACTGGACTCAATGAATTTTCCTTCCGTGCAGTTCAGGCTGTACAGGAAAATTGCCAGGGATGTGACAGAAAGCTAAGCTTTCAGATTCCTTTCACTTTACTGCCATTTTCAAGGGCAAACCAAATCTGATGAATCTTTTTGGTCTAACTTCATTTCTACCCCCTGCTCCTTTATAGAATGGAAACTAAAGACATTCTAATTCAAATTACATGAGGGCTGCAACTTTAATTTAAAATTGTATCCAGTACCTAGGTTAGCTCCTGGTCCATGCAGTTGGTAAAATATTTGTTAAATTAAATAAATGCATTTTTTTTAAAGATTTTATTTATTTCTTTCACAGAGGGAGAGAGATCACAAGGAGGCAGAGAGGCAGGCAGAGAGAGAGAAAGGGGGAAGCAGGCTCCCCGACGAGCAGGGAGCCCGATGCGGGCCTCGATCCCAGGACCCTGAGATCATGACCTGAGCTGAAAGCAGAGGCTTTAACCCACTGAGCCACCCAGGCGCCCGAAATTAATGCATTTTTTATCTATGCCCATCTCTATAACTGTCACAGACTTTAACAGTCACAAGAAGTACTTTCCCATGTCTCCTTTGCAAGCCTACAGTGGAATCCCAGGTATACTAAAAGATCTTCATTGTAGTAGCAATAGCTATTAGATGATCAATTCTTCCTTTAGTCTAACCTATGAATAGGCCACTACAATGCCTATATTCTTTGGAATTTTAAGGGAAAAAAACACGTAAAAATGTAGATTAACAGATTTGTGTATGTGTTGTAGAAATCTTTATTTACTATCATTGTAGTGACAATGATAGTAAAAGCAACCATAATCTCAAGTTCTGCTTCAATATACTGATTTTTTTAAGTAACTAATAAACTACAGGCAAGGGAGAATGCTGACCCAGTTTCTTTTGCCTCACCAATCTCAATCAATTATTGGCCTCTCTATTCCATTTCTCTTTAAGATCCAGGACAGAAATCATGTTTATGTTACATACCAATCTTCTCTCCTTACTTTGTTCTTCATCCTACTCTCCTTATCTCCTTCAGAGATTAATTATTTATCATCTGCTATATGTTAAGTATTGGAAACACAAAGGCAAATAATGCTTAGACTATACTCTCAAATAGTTTATAAACCTATATAGTAAATCAACAGTCATAATAATTGCAAAATACACTGTGGTTGCATGTAGAAAAGGCAGATGATTCTGACTTCCCAAAAGAGGTAGCACATGGACTGAATCTCAAATGACAAGTAGTAATGAAGCAAGGAGGTAGCATGTGCAAAGCAGCATGGAATCAAGGGAAACCACAGCACATTCAAGACTTAAGTAGCTCTTTAAAGATGAACATAGGTATTGTAAGATGAGGTCAGCAGACTAAACAGAAGTGACAGAAGTAGGCAGGACTAGATAAGATCACTAAGCCTCCATGCCATCCTAGGAGTTTGAACCTTCTACATGGCCATTGAAACATTTAGTTAGAATACCATTTCCAAGATAGAAAAGGTTCTCTGATAACACAATTGAAAATATACTGAAGGCAGAACAAGAATACAGGCAGAAACACAATTTAGGGGAAGCTGTTGTAGTACTTTAGAAAAGAAATTACATCTGAACTGTGGTATTTGACGGAAGGGAAGTTTAGCTCAAAGCACTCTAACCAGTTGGGAGGAGATTACCACAATACTCCAGGAAAGAAATGATGTTGTTCTAAAACAAAGAGGCAGTAAAGATGGAAAAAAAAAAACAGGAAATGAATTTAAGAGATTTTCTCTCTCTCAATTTCTATACAACATGCTTATTGTTTTGAATTTCTTCTTAGAATCTAAGTACATGTGAGTGAAACCTGTTGACTTTCTTGTTCCATGGACTGGATAAAAATTGTCTAATGTTATTTTCACTTGTAGGTATTTGAGATTAAGATCTAAATATAAGTACATTTATAACACATTTTTATCAACTGTTACCTGGAAATACATGCTGTAAAAGAATTTAATAATCAGCCAGAACCCTACTGAGCCAGCTTCCTAAATGGATGAAAGCATTTGGTAGAAGAAAGAACTTGAAGAATGATCCCGTTAAAATGTAAGTTAAATCATCTCAATCCTACTCAAAATCCTTCAATGTCTTTCCATCTTGCTGTCAGTAAAAGTCAGTCCTTTACTGTCTTTTTACTGATTTTTACTAACCCACAAGGCCCTACTAGAGCAGGATCATGACTCTCTGACTTCAATTCTTCAAGTCCTACAACTCTTTCTCCTTCCGCATTATGAGGTGGCCACGTTGGACCCCTTGCTGTTCCTCGAAGTCAGCAGGCATGCTTGGGCATTGAGCACTTGCTCCTCTTGTTTCCCACTTAACCTCCTGGCTTGCTCCCTCACCCCCTTCTGGTCTCTTCTTTACCTTATCACTATATTTATATCTCTCTCACTCAGCACTCTTTGGCCAATTCTTATTTTTCCCTAACACTCATCACAATCTAATAAACTTTACATTTTACTTATCTTTTGTAATGTCTATCTCCTACTATTCCACAACTAGAAAGTAAGTTCCATGACGGCAGGGATGTTTAATGTTTTTCTTCATCTTTAGTGCCTAGAACAATGCCAGGAACATTGCAAAAAAAATAATAAATTGTAGAATAAACTGCTGATTCAGTGTGACTGTCAATCATGATGTTTGTTCCAAAGACCTAATGGACTGACCAGCAAAATCAATACCATGGAAAGAACCTTGCAATGAGTTATTATTGTCTTTTCCATCAGGAAACCACTAGCAAAGCCAGATATAGTCTGAACTGTTTCCATGAACACAGGATTTTACATAAGGCACCATAATTAGAACTTGGTTCATAATAATTAATTTATAACCAGTCTTTGCCTGACAATTAATGACTATAAAGCTATGTCAAATTCTTTAGTGTAGTATAAAAGGTGTGCTTATTCATAACTGCAGCTTTCTGTTCTATCTGGTAAAAACAAATTGCTCATTGTTTATTACCACTGTGAAAGCTTTTTGTTGAGAGTAATTCCATTGCCTTCAGCTTTGTGGTTAAACATTTTAGGGTCCTCACCTGAAGGTGACCATATCAGCTGAAGCAATCATCACAATTAACAAAACCAAATTATTGGGTGATGGATCCAAAGACCCTTTTTTAATGGTCTTAATTTTTGGAAGGTTTTTATTGCTATTTGATTTTATAATACATAAATGATTGCTCATTGTAAAAAAAAAACCTAATATAGACATAGAATCTAAAAGAGTAAGTTCACCTTCATCCTTCTCCCCAATGCTATCCTCCTCCCCAGAAGTAACAAATAAGAGTAGTTTGGTACATATTTTTCTATGTTTTTCCTATGTATTTACACAAATATGCACACCCCAGGCTTTAGTTTTTGAAGATTTATATATAGATATAGATATAGATGGAGATATATATAGATATAGATATATATGGAGATATATATATCTATATATATAACATGGACATATATTACTAATACTATTATATATATACATACATACATACACACATATACTTATATAATTTTTTTGGAAAATGTTTTCTTTACATAGCAGTGTGTTTTGAACTTTCTTCCACATCAGTACATACTGAGCTCAGCAATTATATATCTAGATTTATCCTATTTTCTTGGGGGTTAATTATTGAAAGTGTCCTCTTTCACTATCAAAAGTAGCCTAGTTTTAACAGTAAATTATGTGGTCCCCTAATAAAAGTACCTCATTAATGAAGTCATAGTGGCATATAAAACCATAAATTTTGTCCCCATTACCCTATAAATGAACATTTAGATATCACCTTTTTTGGTTTTATGAATAAAGCTGCAGTGATCATCCATATACATATATCTTTGTGCATGTGTATGTGTATTTGGATAAATTCTGTAAGTCCAATTGTGACATTAAAGGATATATACATTTACAATTTTTATATACTGTCAAATTGTTTTCTAAAAAGTTATGCCATTTTCTACTTGCATCAACAGCACCTATGTTCCCATACCCTTATTAACCACCTCTGGATAGTATACATTTTTTTGGCCAATTCAATGGATAAAATATCATATCTCATTCTTATTTGAGTTTATGTTTCATTGATTACAATTGAGGTTAAATTGTTTTTTCATATTCATATCACTTCCCCATTTTCAATGAGATTGTTTTTCCCTTATAAACCTATACATATTCTTTTATATTAAATGTAATATATAAGTTATAAATATTTTCTCCAAGTATTTCACCTATCTTCCCAAAAGCATAAAAAGCAAATGTGCCAGTCTCACAGCTATACTCACAGATATTTTTATTCTCTGAAAATGGTTAAAATACATGTAGCTCAAAGCCTACTGTCAAACTTTCTTATTTTCCAAAGTTAAAATATATATTTATCCCAACCATACATAAGTATTATGAAATATAGACAGGTATGATCTGCCAACTAAATATGCTGTGAATTCTTTTAATTGTATATACAATTTCTCTAAATTTTATATTAATTCATTTTTTCATTAATAAATATTTTATTTACAGTTTTGAGTGCAATAACAAATATGTATTGAATATAAATTACTCTAGCTCTTACACATAAAATCTCATCTCTTTAGAGGAAGCAAAACTTAATCAGATTCTTTTGCATTTTTCATACTTTGACTACATCTCCTAATCTGATCTTCAACAAATTTCATCAAGGTTGAGTTAACTTTAATCCTGAGGTCAATATGGATTGCAGTGTCTGTGATCCTAGCATGCAACTGACACCTGAAATGTTACTCATATAATTTTTTTCAATAATTTATGAAGAAATGAAGATAACAGTCTTCCTCACTGGAGAAAAGTTTTAATGATTTCCAGAGGGACAGAGAAGAAGTAATTTATATATATGTATATTCTATTTATACATAAATATTTACATTATATACATATATGCAAACCCTTGATTCAATATTCTGTAGGCAAAAGATTTCCCTGAAACACTCTCTCAAGTGAATATATGCTATTTGCCACAGTTGGCTGTCAAAATATTTTTTCTCTTTTGTTTGTATGAAAAAGCCATTAGTGAGGTATTATCTTTTCTCTGAATAAACAATATAAAAATAGAAATTAACAGCAGCAGGAATTCTGATTAATAACATGATATTCATCCTTTAGATATAATACTTTATGTTTTATCAAAATCCCATCACAACTAACAACAGGCATTAAAACTGGATTTTAGCATTTTCATTATAACCTGATTTATACCTAACAAGTCCTCATCACTTCCATACCTTTTAATGGGTGACAAAAAGGCAAAATCTGGGCTGTTCAAGTAATACCATAGAATAGCAACTGGAAATAACTGATCTCTCCCTATTTAGAATCAACTTAATAAACTGGTAAATTAGGTGACCTTAAGCTTTCAGGCTTGTCCAGTTTGTCTTCATATATGTACCAGCACATTCTCAAACCAGACTTCCAAATTATTAGATAAATATTTCTTTTAGAGTAATTCCACACATCTGTCCCCTGTGCATAAAGATCACCTGCACTAATTTATAATATTCTTGAGATGCTCCACAGGTGTTCACTAATGACAGTCTAGATGTGAGGAATAAAACTTGGTTTTCCTGCTATTTGACTCTATGCAATTGTAATAATTCCCTCGGCTCAGATTCAAGTTGTAATTGTTATATAAAATGAGATTGGAGAGGCAATTTCTTGCTGTCTCATTCCTCTGAGTATTTCAATGCATTGTCATCATAGCAGGAGCTTTAATGGTAATCATAGTCCATCTTTAAAAGACTTGAGTGAAAATTTTTAAAAAGCACAAGATCTTTTTTTAATCCCTAGAATAATAAAACATTAGCCAGTCACAGCTCAGTTTGTTTTCTGCCAGATCTGGTCATTATTTCTAGAAAGTAGTTCTTATGAAAAAAATCATTCACCTATTTTAAAACTAGATATTGATTTGAAAGATTTTTCAATGATTTATTTATTTGTTTGTTTATTTATTCGAGAGACAGAGATAGAACGAGTAGGGAGAGAGGGAGAAGGAGAGAAGCAGAGTCCCCCTTGAGCACAGAGCCTTGATCACAGGGCTTGATCTCAGGACCTATGATATAACGACCTAAGCCGAAACCAAGAGCAGTATTGAGGCCCCCTTTCCCTCAGGCCAGGGTGATATCACTGGTGGCCTAGTGGGGAAGCTGACTCTTTTGCCCCACCTAACAGTTATAAGACTCTCCCCCAGCCCTCCTGCATGTCAACAGAGGCCAAGGGGAGAATCTAGATTTCCACTACTAGACACATTTTCTTCTATTTTTCTGTGTATTTACCTTCTATCTCCTTAACTTAGCAATAGGAGCCCTGTGACCAAAACTCAATATTGCATTTCTTCCTCATTTCTCACATAGAACCTGCTAAGGTCATTTATACCTAAAGCATTGTTAACTTATTAGACAGCTGACTCCAGTATATTAAAGTTTTAGAGGGCGCCTGGGTAGCTCAGTGGATTAAAGTCTCTGCTTTTGGCTCGCGTCATGATCTCAGGGTCCTGGAATCGAGGCCCGCATCGGGCTCTCTGCTCGACAGGGAGCCTGCTTCCTCCTCTCTCTCTGCCTCTCTGCCTACCTGTGATCTCTCTCTCTCTCTCTGTCAAATAAAGAAATAAAATCTTAAAAAAAAAAGTTTAAAGTTTTAGAGATAGGACTCAATAGGTACATTTAAGAATAGCATTTCCATCTTATGACATGGAGTCTGGAAATAATCCAAAAATATTTGCTCTATTGTATTTAATTCCAACTGTTTTCATTTTTACAATTTGCACCCAGTGTTAGATTGAACAAAAAGAAATTATTTCAACGTGTAAATGATCTTTCAACCAACTTCATTCTTTATACTAAAGATATAGTTGAGGTAATTAGATATCAAAGTAATCTGAGAAAAGGAAAAATTAGATCGAAAATAATCATAATGGGGGCGCCTGGGTGGCTCAGTGGGTTAATACCTCTGCCTTCGGCTCAGGTCATGATCTCAGGGTCCTGGGATCGAGGCCCGCATCGGGCTCCTTGCTCAGCAGGGAGCCTGCCTCCTCCTCTCCCTGTCTCTCTGCCTGCCTCTCTGCCTACTTGTAATCTCTCTCTCTGTGTCAAATAAATAAATAAAATCTTTAAAAAAAAAAAAAAGAAAAGAATCATAATGGTAACAATAACATTATTAAGCATTTACTCTATGTCTCCCATCCCACATGATTATTTCATTAATTACCCTCCAAATCCTAAGAGGTAAGTATTATTCTTATTCCCTTTCTACAGATAATGAATGAAATAGAGGTTTGAGGAGTTTAAGGAACTTGCCCAAGTTTGCATAGCTTATAAATAACAAAGATTCAAGTCAAGGTTTGGTTGATTCCAAAGACTGGACTTTAAACCACAAAGCTATATATCTTCAATTTGCCAAGAACATGTTGTCTTTGAAAATCATACATTTCAATCACTTCTGCTTTCTGGAATTAGGTTGATAAAAGATTTAAATACGTTGATGAGTTACACTGAGTATAAAACAAGGACTACTGTTTCTCCATTTTTTGCAAATAAAAAATGAGGTATTTTGGAGAGATGTTTTTCCTAAGCATCATAACTTATTGATGTGGGACTGGAAAAGGTAATTCCACCCCAGTTTAATCCCTTAAATAAACTTAGCCACCTTGCTAAGTTACATTAGTTCCTCCTGAAGAGTGACTTCGATATCTGCATTATGGTTCCAGAACTTCTCAAGCACTGCTTTTCTGACACAATCTTCCCCCTTTATTTTTTTGGTTCTAATCAAACTTTTTCTCTATTCTGCTTGGTAACTCAATTTAGACTCTAGCACCAACAGAATCTGTCCTTTGGCCCAATGTGCTAATAGTTTTGATAAACGACGCCTCACTTGCCTCCCACCTCTGGGCTCCCTGGACCCCATTTTCATCAAACCATACACACACTCACACACACACACACACACACACACACACACACACACACACACACCATGGAAGGGTCTGACAAAAGTAGTTAGGCTATACTAATGGATGCAGGCAACACATACTTCTCTCCAGCAATACCTTTCCAGGTAACATTGATAGAAACATAAACATTATTTAGGAGAACCTGAGAGCATTTCCTGACCCTTGAGGAGGGAGTGCAAGGAAATCATAGAACAGAAAGGATTCTTCAAAAATCCAGTAAAATTCTGCCTATTTATCTCAGAAAAAAATCTCTAAGGAAGAAATTCTTCAGCAATTCTGCGTCACTCACTTCAAGGTCCAATAACATATTTTGTGGAAGGACTAGATCAGGAAGGAAGGGAGGGAGGGAGGGACGGAGGGACAGAAGGAGGAAAGAGAAACGGGGAGGGAAAGAAGGAAGGTGGGAGGGGAGGGAAGGAAGGGAGGGAAAAATGAACTATTCAGTCTGGTGAGAAAGACATGGCACTTTTTGTCAAAAAATATTTCAGTAACTGAAATTCCATTAATGTTTCCAACAAACTAGAATGTTCTGTCTTTCTCTTTTTGCTCAATTATTTTTCTCTCTACTCTGAATCTAAACTCTTCCTTCAGGCTTCATTGATTAGTGCTTTCCTTCACTGTGATATTTGCCATCTGTACTTACGGCTTTTGAATGTTCTTGCCTAAACTTAAGCACTTGTGTATTGCCTAGTTCATCTCTCTAACTGCACTGCCCGCTCTCCACCTCCCAAGTCCTTGGGCTTCCTCTAGCACAACTACGATTACACCTTCTGCTATCAAAAATCATAAAGTCCATTAAAAAAATCATAAAGTCCAAATCTGTCTGGCAGATAAGGCCAAACCTGATTTGGCTCCAACCCGTGCTTCCAACTAATCTTATTTCTCAGCACTTGGCTTCTTATTAATAAACCTTCAGGTTTTGATGGCAAACAAGCAGTAATGATCACAGAGTCCCAGTCATGGGCACCTGTCTTGCTATCAGGAAAGTTGTAAAGGAAACAGCAGACGCATCTCCTCCCCAGAGAAAATCACAGCCTAATGAAGGCAAAATTAACTTCAGCAATGAACTTAGAGTTATACTGAAGATGCACTTGCACCTACTCAAACACTTTCTACAGAAGATCTAAAGAAGGACAGAAACTATAAAATATAAAGCATATGAGGCAACTTTAGAATCATATATATGTTAGGACTGAGTATAGGTAATATTGTTCATTAAGCTTTGTACCAAAACTGACTGGAGAATCTCCCAAATATATCTTTATTCATTTACAATCCTCTTTTATTCTGATCCACTCAATAAACCCTCTTTTATTCTAATTCACCCTCTTCTTTAAGGATTAGATGTGAGTAGACAAGAAATAAGAGATTCTAATCATGCTGGACCAGGTTATTGCTGATATGAAGTTAACCTACAATTTCTAAGTAGGCTTTCAAAAATATGGAGGGGGGGGGTCGTGATGAGTGGTCCATCA
This sequence comes from Ailurus styani, assembly GCA_002007465.1. Lineage (NCBI taxonomy): Eukaryota > Metazoa > Chordata > Mammalia > Carnivora > Ailuridae > Ailurus > Ailurus styani. The sequence continues at coordinate 4,002,970 of LNAC01000210.1, forward strand.
AGCCAACATCTCTTGATCCTTGAAAGAACTCACTCACTAAAAGCCTTGTCAGATCTGTTATTCGACTAGTGGGTCAAGGAAATATACTTTGATGAACACAAACAGGCATTTTTCATAATCACCATTATTTACAGATGCAAATGCTGCACTCAGCTATGATTTAACACTACCTATTTCCATAATGAATGTTAGAAAGGATGAACTAATAGACCTTCCAGCTGAGCATGTAATACCTTTTAATAATCTAGGGGCTTCTTTAATTACTTGAATTAAAATAAAAATTGAGAATTAAAAATTATAGGGCTTTCCATAGAGTTAACAATAAACCACCAAAGAATGTACTCATAGCAAACAAATTTTCACTGGTTTCTATAAACAAGACATTATATCAGACCCCAAAAGTAGTAACTCAAGAAAATACATCAATTTGTTCAGCATTCAAATGTAGAAATATATTTGTGACATGAAATTAATTATTGGTTTGACTTGCTTTAGATTGATAATGAAATAGGAAACCCCTGTGCCAATATAACTTACCCTATCTCCTAAATATTTTATTTTTCCATTTTGGAGCCAAAGCAAGAAAAATGTTTGCTTTTTGTTTGTTTGCATTTTTCATAACTCTTAATCACTTCAAAAGAATCTTTAATTTTAAAAATATGTTTTAAGATTTTAAATTGTTGTCATATAGCTTAAAAATAGTTTTGAACTAAAGTCAAACTCATTTGTGCGTGTAAACATAATTATTATCTCACTGCATGATATTTAATTTCTTTTTTAAAAGTAGGCATTTTCTACCCTTGTAATCTGAGTATATTTAACAAGCTACCAAATAAAGCTTACAGCTCAAATGGCAATAGTACTGACCGAATTTCATTCCTCTAAATTCTTCTGATAGAGAGTATGCAAGCATGTGGTTTTATTTACAGTTTCCCCTTCCTTATTTACAGTTTCCCCATATATCACTTATGACTTAAAAGTAGGGAATAGCAGGAGAAAAAATAGCAGAAAAAACACATCAATAACAGTGCTATGGTTTTAGTGACCATTTCTTGAGCCAATGATAACATTCTGCTTGATGTTATCATTACTGTGTTTAAACCCAAGCAGGTTGTATCTTGTTCATCTTTCTTTTTTTTTTTTTAAGATTTTATTTATTGAGAGAAAGAGAGATTGACAGAATGAGTGGGGGGAGGCACAGAGGTAGAAGCAGACTTCCTGTGGAGCAGGGAGCCCAATGTGAGACTCGATCCCAAGACCCCAGGATCATGACCTAAGCTAAAGACAGACACTTAACTGACTGAGCCACCCAAGCGCCCTATTGTTCATCTTTTTATCCTCCACAGCATGTAGCTATGCACATTGTAGATGCTCATTATTTAAGTGACTGACCAAATAAATGAAGAACTAATAACTGCAGTCATACTTCCATTCAGAAGAGAAGAGTGGGACAAACCTACCTGTATGCCTTTCCCGGATGAAATGGAAAACTGGATTCTAATGGAAGTAGTTTCGATTTCAGTATGACTAATCAAGGTCCTTCTCAGTTAACTTTACTCTCAAAATCACAAACTGAAGGAAAAAAGAGAAAAGTATGAGTGTGCCTCTTAAATTTCTTTGAAACTCTTTATTATTCTGATGAAGAATAAATGACTTATACAGTTTGGGAGATTTTCAGAGTTGATGGTCTTAGGGAGGATTGTTTTATAATTGAAGTACCTTCTCTAATCCCTTCTTTATACACACACACACACACACACACACACACACACAAAGTATACACAAATAAGACATTACATCTGAAGAAATTTCAGAGTACTTCCTAATGTAAACCTGACCCTTAGAAATTGGTGCTTCCTAGGGTTTAGTCTTTGGCCCACCTCTCTACTTACTCTTCAGTTCTTATTGGATGATGATACTCACTTCCATGGTTTTAACTTCCATCTATATGTTTAAAACTTCTAAATCATTACCTCTAACACTGACCTTGTCTTAAACTTCAAATGCATATATCTATCTGCATAGTAGCATCTATATTTGGATATTTCTTACTTTCTTAAATTCAAAACTTCAAAAACTCATCTTACTAACACATACCAACAAAACTGGTTAAATAATGAGAGAAATTATCGTTTCCACCTATCTAGTGATAAAAGACATAAACCTAGGGTTTATTCTAGACCTGGTATTAGAAAATTACAGTCCATGGATGTGTTTCCATAACTGAAGTTTTACTGGAGCACAGCAATATCCATTCATTTATGTATTGTTGACGACTGCTCTTCTACTACAATGGCAGGGTTGAGTGCATTAGAGGCCATATGGCCACAAAACTTAAAATATTTGCTATCTGGCCCTGTGTTTAAAAACATTTGCTGGACCTTATTTTAGATCATTCCCTCTCTCTCAGAAGGCAAAAATACCTATTTTTCCTATGTATTTCTCAAATTCATTCCTACTACCTCTCAAACTTAGGCTCTCTCTTACCTGTACTAGTGCAACAACCTCCCAAGCCCATCCCTCACCTACCAGTAGACTGAAATACCTAAAAACTTATCTGATTGCTATACTGTTGTGGACAGTTCTTCACAGATCTTCAACATTTCTGGGCATCTCGTGAGGAGAGGCACTGACAGCTTTTATTTCAGACTGTCCTTTCAAGAATATTTGGATAGCAAACATCCTTAGAAAATATAGTGTCTCCCTTCAGGAGAGAGCACATTTGTTTGCCATACAACAAAGATAACATCTCCCTTCAGGGCAAATGTTGTGCAGGTTTGCATGCATCTCCCTTATAAAATATTGGGGAATTCTGAGCTTGGGGTTTCTTGGCTGTGATGGAAACCCAATGTGTGTACAACATCCACCTAGGCCCACCTTCCTGTTGCCCCGACAGAAGAAAAACCAATAGGAATCGAACTTTGTGCTGCCTGTTGTGCTGTGAATAACAAAATCCTTTGTCTCTGACCTGGGAGTATTACGTCCAACCATTTAAGAAACTCTAGCATCCTAACTAGTTAGCTTGCAAAGTGATTAAGATCTCAGACCCTTCACAGTCTGCCACTCAGCCCTTTCCTATTTCTCTCCATCACCTATACACTGAAGTCCGAGTACCACAGCGCTCAATGATCTGAGTGGACCTGCTCCTCTAGCCCCATTCTCTACCATTCCCCTCCTGATAATAGTTACCCATGGTCCAAGCTCTCCATGGGTCCAACAGTTACCTATGGTCCATGGTAGCTCTCCAGTTAGCACATCCAATTCTGTGTCTTCCCATCTTTTTCCTCTTGTCTCTTCTGCCTTCTAATCTAATTAGAATTGCCTTCTAATCTCCCCAACCGCACTTCTTTTCCCCTTTCCCACTTCAGACTTTCTTAGTCTGCAACCTTCTTTTCATACCATAAACACAGTTCAGGCATTATCCCTATCCAAAAGCATGCACCCATCCATCCATCCATATGCTAAATTCAGATCCCTCCTTGTGGGTTCCCAGAGCACAGGAGAGCAACTCAATCATAGTCCTTGTCATATTTTTGAAAGCGCCCATTTGTGCACCTGTCTCATGATCAGGCCCTGAGTAACATGGATAAAGAGACAGTATCTTCTTCATCTTGGTATCCTCAGCACCTCATTTGACGCTGGCATCTATGGATGCTCAGTAAATTCTTGCTGAACTGATAAGAACTGAAATAAACTAAACCGATTTTATTAACTCTAATGCCCTTAATTCTCACTTAGAGAAAAAAATAATCCTTTTCATTTGTGTTCTTAAACAGGGAACGTTGCTTTCCTGCTCCTTTTTAAAAGCTATTTTCCCTTTTAGAATATGACTCATTACGACTTAAGTCCTTCCAAAGGAGGTAAGAGTTTAATAAACTGTTCTACAGAGGTTTGATATTTCTCCAAATCTAGTTTTATTCTCCAAACCATATTGGATTAGTCATGTGATTCCTGATAAAAGTAACTGAAAAGAAAACAGCCCAATTCTTTAACGCTAAGCGCTTAAGGATTGTACTGAATGATGCCAAAGAATATGGGCCATGTGAATAGACTTAACACTGCCTGAGTACTCGGACTCCTGGGGAAACCCCCTGATTAGGGCATTGAATTATCAGCTCTCAAAGGAATATTCTTTAGTCTTTAGTTAACTGGGTGGGACAATGTGTCCATCCCACTGATGCAGGAGGTGGGACAAATGTCGCCATCAGATTTTTCAGGACTATCTCATAAAATGTGTGGTAAGAAATCCATCTTTAGAAAGCACACAGAGAGCTCTGCCACCAGGCCTTTAGAACATCCTCAAATCCATTGTTAGTAGCATTTAAGAAGTTAATAAATGGTGGAGACTGCTTACCATTCCCTTGATTACCATAGGGAAGGATTGCTGCTTTTAAAAATGAGGAGAAAAGGAAAATAAAAAGAAGGATGGGAGGAGAAGAGGCCATTGTTAGCATCCCCAGTTTTTAGAAGTTCCTTAATATGGTCTCACTGATGCACATAAAATAATTGCAGGCACTGAAGTTTTTTTATCTAGAAGCTAGCATTGGTATGTTGAGGCTTCCAGATAATTCATGCAAATTCAAATGAACCCATCCATATTGCAGTAGGTAGACTGAGCACTGTGCCATATACCCAACCAAGGGGTGCTATATCTAATGAAACTTGGCTAAAATATCCTTGAATATTTTATTGGGTATAGTATTTTTACACACTCTAGGGAAAAATCTTTTCTCACAGCTTCCCATTGACCTTTCCAGATAATATAATCTCTGGTCCCTCTGAGCTTAGATTAAGCAATTTAATCTGACAATTCAAGCAATTCTAGAACTGCTGTTATCAAAATTCTCTTTCTAAACTGTGGTGGTAGGAAAGGGACATTTGGTCTCCCTTCACCTCAAGCTACATCACAAAACTTAAAATATGCCTCCTTCCTAATTCAAAGGCAGAGCCCTAGACTAAGTATAATTCCATATTGCATCAGGACAACCCTTCAAAAAAACTAGGTTGTCTTTTTCTGAATCCTTTCCTTACTATCAGTGGAAAGTGTAAAGCATCAAAATACCTAAATTTAATCCACAAATGTGTTAATGAATTAACGACTTGAGAAACATATACTTGGACTTCATGTAAGTGGGAGTGATTCCAGGATTTGGCTATGAAAAATAACAGGTATATTTACTATGAGAACATATTTCTTATCATCTTATTAATACTTTGATATTGGATAGAAAGTCTAAAAATGCCTAATCTCTTTTGCTTTCTTACAAAAGTCCTATGGTTAGCATATCTTTTTTAAGACAGCAGGAATAAACTTTAAATAAGCTTAGGGCAAAAATAAGTTTATTATCTATTTCAAAAGATATTGGTAGCGGCACATACATACACACTAAATGGTTTTGTCTATTTCCTAAAATAAAAATTTCATGAAGGAAAAGTTCAAGATCTTGAAAACTAATCAATGCACTTAAAATTCTAAGCATATAGATGCTCGGTAGGGAAGTATGTTCAAAATAGCTAGAAAGTAGCTCTCCAATAATGTTGACAATGCAAGATTATTGCATATTTGCAAAAGAGAATTGCAACAAAAGGAGACTTGCATATTTAATTCATTAGTTTTAATTTCTCCCTGAATATCAAGGGGATTAAATTCATTTGCATCAGACTTTGGTGTTAATCCTAAGAATTTATTAGCCCCTCTCCAGCAATGTTTTAAAAGTACTTACTTTTTTATTCCTAGATGTTCTGAGATTTTAACCTCATAGATGCCAGGAAATTTCAGCAGAATATCAGTGTAGAATCACCATTCTTTCAGGCTTGGATTCCTGGGGCAGCTACAGCAAGGTTTGTTGTGGGTTGTCCCAGGCAGCAGCTGTGCGGATAGTTACACTAGCGAATGATCTCCATTTAACAAGGCATGGTCTACCACATTAGTTATATGAGTAAATAACAGGCAAGGTAGAATAGCCACTCATTCGAAACATCTACTGTATGAAAGTCTGTGCTTTACTGGCTCAAGTATGCTTATGATAATAGATTTTTAAATATTCAGATGGCATCTGGTTACACAAGCGTGGTGATAATTATAAAATCTCTAGCCTATCATGCAGATCACAACCTATTTCCCTGACTACCATCTTCTTTGTTCTAAGAAGGATGACCACTTTAAGGTAAAAGCTCTGGGTCTATAGGATGCATGACATGAAAAGTTGTTTTTACGGTTGTTTATCAATTCTACCATCTTAGGGACACTAACTTTCTGACTCATCACAGTTTTTTTATTTTTCCCTTTAAAAGAGTTCTAGCATATTGTACATTAAGTTTTCAGCATGTTGATGTTTTTCAGTTTTGCTTTACAGGTTCATTTTACATTTAAATCCCTACAACGTTTGCATTCTTGAGTTGTTGGTTTGCATGACAAACCATTTATTCCAGTGCAGTTAGGAAGCACGTGCATTTCAGCACTCTTGAGAATGGCCTAAGTGGGGTCACACTCATTCTAAGGTGGGGGAGGGTGAACTAATGACAATGCTAACTCCAAAGCAAGGATTTCAGGACTTATAAATGACCTATAGAGACTAGAAAAATACTCTATTTATAGCCCATGCTGCAGATAAAACAATTTGGTGTCTATTTCTTATGACAAGAAATTACAAATATAAATTAGCTCTTTGTTTAATATAAGAAGAACAGGGCGCCTGGGTGGCTCTGTGGGTTAAAGCCGCTGCCTTCGGCTCAGGTCATGATCCCAGAGTCCTGGGATCGAGGCCCACATCAGGCTCCCTGCTCAGCAGGGAGCCTGCTTCCTCCTCTCTCCTCTCTCTCTGCCTGCCTCTCTGCCTACTTGTAATCTCTCTCTCTGTGTCAAATGAATAAATAAAATCTTTAAAAATAAAATAATATAAGAAGAACAGTAGCTGTCTAAAATTAAGGACCATATGTCTTGATTCAAACTTGAAAAATTGAAATTGATAACTCTTAAATAAAAATTTCTAGCTACTGCTCACCCTTTTTAAAAAATGTCTTCACATGATATAAGATTGCCTCATTTCTCTCCAGTTTGCTAGAAGTGTTCAAAAGCAGCAATAGTATTTGCTTTCTTTATGCAAAGGACTCCACCCAGGTCTTGTCATCAAATCATCAAATCTATTTATCCAGATTTATCTGCCTAGATTCTTGCCTCTAAATGCATTGGAATCTAAGCCACTCATAGTTCTGACATTATTTTATGTTTGCGTATTAGATTATTCTGCTGCGGTGCTAAAAATCCATCTTCAGGGGTATCTGGGTGGCTCAGTTCACTGAGCAACCAAATCTTGATTTCGGCTCAGGTCATGATCTCAGGGTCCTGGGATGGAGCCCCAGGGTATGTGGGGGAGGACTGTCCCCACTCAGCAGAGAGTCTGCTTGAGGATTCTCTCTCTCCTCTCCCTATGTCCCTCCCTTGGCTCACACTTTCTCTCTCTCTCAAAAAAAATTAAACCTTTAAAAAAATTCATCTTCAATAAAATGAGATTGGGTGATTTCTAATCTTTTATGTTCAAATTTTCAATGTTGTTGAATTCTCCAAGGAAATGGTTACCATTTACAATGGTAGTATATTTTATGGTTTATAAGCCTCGAAATCTGTATTTCTTTCTTAATCATGTCTGCAGTAATGACTGAGGCCTTTTGCTGTCATTTACTTGGGAAATGTAGTTGATATTGGGACCTGAGAGAGTACAAGTTGAAACAGGTACAAAAAATTGAAAGAGAAATATTGCAATGTCCTAAGAAGCAGAAACTTTCTAATTCTCTGTTGTCATTAAATTGAAAGTGAAATGAACTAATGAAAGCAGCAAATCTAGGTGTGACATGAACTTGGGGATTCAAAACATACAAAGGGCAAAATAAGAAGTCCTTCTGACAAGGTTGTAATATGATGACATATCACCATTTTCAAAAGAAGCTGAACTTCCAAAAAAAACACATAATCCCACTGGTGCTTTCACAGGAAGTTATGTTGGAAAAAAAGGAAAAAGACAACCATCAATATTCTAGCAATAACTGAGGTGTCTGTGTTATATATGCAAGAGATTTGACTGAACAGAAGCATGAGTGAGAGAACAGAGGTTTTCATGTCTGCCTATATTAGCCTAAGAAATTTAACCAATTCACTAGCCAGGGTTTTTTTTTAATTATTATTATTTTCACAGTTTTATTGTAAATATAAATATAGGTGAGATATATTCTCCTAGATATACACCAAATTCTTCATGGTGACTATTTCTGAGAAGTGACAGTGTGGGGATTGAAATGGTGGAGGACTTCCACTTTTTAATTTGTATAATTCTGTATTGTTTATTTTTTATATGCATGCATTTTATGCAATAAAATGTATGTGTCTTTTCTTTGAAATTCATAAATAGAAACTATAATATACCCTGGAGTTTAAAAAAGACAAAAACAGAAACAAATGTATCCTGGCCATCCATAGCAAGAATTAATTATCCTGGGCTAAACCCTTGTGACAAGTATAATAACTAAAACTTATTATCTTTAGTTATTTCATGGATTTTTTCTCTAGAACAAATTATTTTAAAGTGAAATCCTAACATAATATGGGCAGGCAATATATTGTTTCTAATGTTGCTGTCTTTTTTTTATTAATAAAAATGCAGCCTGGTACTAAACTCAATCACTGCCTGCCAGGGGATACATCATCACAGTACAGGATTTACCAATTTCCCCAAAAGCTTGCTATCAGCAGGAGCCTCAGGGGTTTCTTTCACTTTCCATGTTTGCATTTCCCAGTAGGACACAAGTGACAGAAAATATATGTATATGGACAGAGTCTAAAGGACCCATAACTCACAATATTTGGGGTAGAGGGTGAGCCCGGGATTAAAACTGCTGTAAGCAGTGGCTTTTATCTTGGCACCTCCCCTTCTAAATCCTGTCACCCCCTCAAAAATAATCATCATCGTGTCTTCTGTTTTGGTGCCAGACTTACCCGTGGTCATTTCATATATATCGCATATAAACTGTATCTAAAATGTAATTCACTTGACTGTCACTCTTTGTGAAACTGAAATTTGCACACAGGACATTAAAGGGTGTATTTTGGGGTTTCGACATCTATACAGATGTGAAGGAAGTCAGATTGGGCAGAGGAAGTAATTGGGCTGCCCTGGAGTCCCACCAGAGCCTCACCCATCCTGTGGAGACTTCGGCAGCTAGAAGGACTCTGCAAAACTGTCCCAAGTTGGAGCAAGCTCAGACAAACAGTCTCCTGAGTGGACCAGTTACTAGATGCAAGCAGGGGCCACACGTTGGGAAAAATGGTTCTTGCCAGCCCAGCCTAGTCACCAGAAAAGGGATACTCAGCTGTGAGAAGTCTGCCATCAAACTCCCAGCAGCTGGAGGAGTTAGTGCTCCCATCCTGAAGGGCAGATCTGAGCAGTGCTCCACAGGGTCCAGCACGCGAATTATAGCAACCTCCTTCTACAACAGCGGTTGGCACTTATCAGGATAAACCATTTAACTGAGACTCTTTTGTTTGGTTCATTTCTACATTCTTAATATGCCACCATGCATAAGTATTCTCTAGTTCATTCATTAATTCTTTGAATTTGGTTCAATCCAACAATGATGTGTTGAGTACCTACCATATGCAAAGTACTGCTTAGCTCTGGTGATACAGAAATGGATACGGCATAGTGCAGAAGAATAATAGTCATGTTATAAAATATTTATTGAGTTTTTACTATGTGCCAGGTTCTGTGAATCTCACTTAATTCTCTAACAACCTTGTAAATGAAAGTCTGTTTTTAATCCCCATTTTTCAGGTGGGAGGACTTGTGAATGGAGGGGCCTAATAATTTTTCCAAGGCGACTCAGCTAATATGATTTGGAGCAGGGTGTGAACCCCAACAGAATGGCTCCAGAAAGGGGGCCCCTAACCACAAGGCCTAGAGAGTTGGAGAAAACATCTTGAAGGATGTGATGTGGAAAGCAGCTTGAGTGATGATTAGGATTATCGAGGTGAATGAGGGTTAAACACCACTCTAGGCAGAGAGCTACCATTGACAAAGCAAAGAAGTATGGTGGAACCACAAGTAGCACAAGGTTACTAGAGCATGAAAGTGCAAAGCAGGGAGTGGCAGGAGGTGAACTAGAGATGGAGATGGGGCCAGGTCGCAGGGAGCCTGCATGCCATCCTAAAGAATGTCCCCTTAATCCTGGAGGACGGAAAGCCATTGAAGGGTTTTAAAAAAAGGAAGAAGAAAGTAGGATTTGTGCTTGAAAAGCTCTCTCTAGGGCGCCTGGGTGGCTCAGTGGGTTAAAGCCTCTGCCTTCGGCTCAGGTCATGATCCCAGGGTCCTGGGATCGAGGCCCGCATCGGGCTCTCTGCTCAGCAGGGAGCCTGCTTCCTCCTCTCTCTGTCTGCCTACTTGTAATCTCTCTCTGTCAAATAAATAAATAAAATCTTTAAAAAAAAAAAAAAGAAAAAAGAAAAGCTCTCTCTACTTGGTGTCTCTACTTGGTGGAGGAGTTAGGGTACAGTGCCATGCTGAGGATAGATAAATTAGTTGTAGAGGACCAAGGATTAGAGAGGACAGTCAGATGACTGGCAACAGTCTTGGGTGTCGTTGCTAACTAACACAAGAAATTCAAAAGGAACCTTGGATGGGAAGAGCATAGGGCAGACTGTGTGATAAGGAAAAGGCCAGATGGTAGATATTTAATTCAGGTTTACACTGTTTTTAAAGGGATTATGGAACATATATGTCCATTGGGCAATTGGATATTTGAATCTGAATGCAGATGGAAGGTGAGGGCTGGATATAATTTGGAGACTGATTAGAATGTGAGTGATAATTAAAACCATAGGGTTAAAGTGCCATTATGGAAGTTTGCTACATTGAGTGTTGAAAATAAGAGCTATTAATACAGAGTATTACACTTTAGGGAAGAACAAGCAGAAAAGCGTTTACAAAGGAGGACAAAGGGCTAAAAAGAGAACTTCCCAGTGTCAAAGAGAGTGCCTTACAAGAGCTTTACAGTACAAAGAGCAGTCCCTAATGTCAAAGGCATGGGATAAATCAAATAATTCCAGTGCTGGAAAGTGTTATTGGGGTTTGGCAATAATCGAGTCATTGCTGACCTTGCCAGGAGTGCCTCTTGGAAGTGAAGAGGGTAGGAATCCTATTACTCTGAGTTGGCAAGGTAAATGGGAAGTAAAAAGATCGAAAGGAAATGAACGCAAAATGGGGAGCTGGGGAGCCAGTATCAGAGGGACATTGCTGTAAACATATATATATATATCCCTGGACAACTAATATATGTCAGATGCTACGGAGACAGAAATGCTGAGATCTGGTCCCCACCTTCAAGGGTCCCATAATCTAACACCCAAGACAGAAACACAAACAGCCATAGTAAAATGTGATAAGAGTGGGAACAGCAGTATGATCAAAGAATCACAGGAAGAGGAGAAAGTCCCTGACTTTGCTTAGAGTTCAAGGGAATACGTGAACTAGCAGAAGATCAATGGATGATCAGCAGAAAACTGAACAGCTGTGGAACAGCATGAAAGAGTGTAAAAGACAGGCACATTCGTTGAAATGAATGTTCAGTGTGTCTGAGTGCAAGAAACTGGTGAAGGCAAGAGATAATGCTAGAAAGGTTAAGACTGAGTTCAAATCACAAAGGGCTTTGTTCACTACATTCAAGAGTTAAGCTTTTTCTACTAAGTAATGGAGGAGCTTACTGAAGAGATTTAAGTACACCAAGTCACATAAAAAACTGTTTTATATGCTGATAAGAGAGAAGAGGGTGGCTTGGAGGAAGCAACTCAGGAGTTAGGAAGACCAGTTATGAGACCACTGTCATTTGTGATGAGGGACACAGCAAGGATGGGAATGAAGAGGAGAGACAGATTTGAAAGAAAGTAAGAGACAGAATCCATAGAATATTATTATACTGATGGGGGGTGGGAAGGAAATGAACAGTAAGAGATCATTCCAGATTTCTGAGTTGATGGCTGGATAGATGTCATCAGAAGGAACTGAAACATAGAGCCTATAACAATACTCTAAAGTTTATAAAATATAATGAGTTTGATCCTGAGAAGCCCATGTGACATCCAAGAGCACAAACATGCAAGTACCCAGTATAATATGTATGTGTGGAGTCAGAGAATGGATGGGATTTGGAGGTAGAAATTCAATGGATGGTAGTTAAAGCACGAGAATGAACACAGAGAGAAGAGCAGGGCCTGAGGACAGAATACTGGAAAATACACCTGTAAAAGGCTATAGAAGTAGAAAGTGCTTGGACCAGCCATTGTGGGAAATAAGAGGGAGAAAAGGCCAGGGAAAAGTATAGGGATTGCTAATTAAGTGACATTGCGCTTGGCCTACAATGGAAAACTTAATTTTGTAGGGATTCTATCCACAGGGCTATATGAGTTTATATAGCAATGTTAGGTGATCCAAAAGAACAGGTGAATTGAATTTGGCAGGAAGTTTTCAGGGCATATAAGTAATTTCAGAAAGTAGGAAGAATCTTCACGTATCCACCATCTACAGAGCTAATGTCTTGATTGGTTTATTGCCTTCTACATGATATACATAATTGCAACCATGTTTACATATGATCATCTATTCTTTTATCTTAAACATTATACTATAAGCATTTTCCAGGTTGCAGCATAGCTATAACTAATCAGTGGGTTCTTAATAAGTGTTTTAAGTTACAATTTTGGGATATTCCATATCACAGATCAAGATTTTCATTTCTGTGAAACTCAAGAAGAGGATTGTAAAACATCAACTAAATTACCAGGAATAAAAAGAGATATGACTCACTTTTGTCTTACTGTTAGAGACCCATGGCATTCTGATTTCTCTTATCTTGATGTTGTAAACGTCACTCTTCCATTTTGCCAACCGTGTTCCTCAAACATTTGAAGTTAGGGATGTTAACATAAGCTTGTTCAGAGTACAGATCGAGGTCTGTGTCTCGTAAGTGCAAGAATTACATCAGATGGGTCTTCAGCCACCCCCAGAACCGGTGCTTCCCTTTAGAAATGTGCTAAGAAGATTTCCATATATTCTTACTCTAGATACAAGATAAGAAAATTATGAAATTTCATTGATTCTCATTTCTCTTGCTTTCTCCTAGGTTGGAAAAGATTTATTTTAAGTCTGCTGAAAGACTGGATGATTCAGTGGAGTGAGAATTTATTTTACTTTTTTGCAGAACCCCTGAAGTCTTCTCTGGAAAAAATGGATCCAAAGACCCATGAAGAAAAATTCTTATTGTTAAAGTTAGAATTAAAGATGTACTAAAATTGGCAAAAATCAAAATACACACTCAGAATTTTGCATCTGTGTTTATGATAGTAAGTGCTATGTTAACAAGTCTTTAGAAACATGGTCTTGATCTGTGATCTGGAGTATCCTAAAATTAATTATAACTGTAATTATACAAAAATGATATTATATAAAAGCTATGTTATAACATTGAAAATGCTTTCATTTTAATGTTGAATTATAATATTAAAATAATAGATGATCATATGTAAACTATTGTTGCAATTGTGTACATCATGTGGAAGGCAATACACCAATCCAGACATAAGTTGTATAGATGGTGAGAAGGAGAAGATTCTCCCCCTCTGTTTTCCAAACGTAATCATACTGTTTTTATGACAAAAATAAAATCCATCTATGATTGGGCCAGCTAGGAAATATGTAAAGCAGCACATTCAATAGGTATGATTCTATACCTTGGGAGCTCATAAATCTTTCCCACTCTAAAGACCTCCAACTCTGCTCTACTTTGAAAAACCAAGCCCTGAAGCCTGCCACTCACTATCTGGAACAGCTAAGTTTCTGAAATCTGAAATCCCATATTCCATCTTTAGATGAAAGCAGCCTATCTTTCTAGCTTTTTCACATCTTTACAATACCTGCTTTTCAACATCAAGAACTCTAGTTCTTTGGGTCTTACCTTATTCTTAGAGGACCCATTTCTCCTGCTTTGACACCTCCAAATCCTTGACTCATCAGTTCCACCCTGGATAACTAATATTCTTCTCATACTTCTTAGTCTAAATCCCAAAGTATTGATTCCCCCCCCCCACCATGCATTATATGGGAAGAACACCTAATCTTACAGATATATATCAAGAGACTGAGCCCCACTCAGGAGACAACTTTGACCACCACAGCAGACCTTGGCAATTGCCTTCTCCGTATCCTTCTTCTTTACTAACAGAATCTGATTTTCTTTAGCATACTATATGCGTAGTCAAAGATTACTCTCTTAAAAGTAGAGATAACTACTTTTAGAGGTAAATGAGATATACTCAGAAACCATCTGGGTAGGGGTTCCAGAAAGATCTTTAAAGGAAGCTGACTTTTTTGGAAGGTGTGCTCCTTTGGGCCTTTCTTATTCCTTCCCTCTTCATGCCTTTAGATCCAAGTGATGGCTGGAGCTTCAGCAGAAATTTTACATCTATGAGGAAACCTTAAAAATGTCTCTGCATGCTAAGGATAGTGGAACAGAAACCTAAAAGGAGCCTGGGGCCATCGAGAATATTGTGTAATTATGACACAGGCTTTCTTTTATGTGAAAGAAAATAAACCTCTATTTTTTAAGTCCTTGTTGTTGGGTAACTGTTACTAATTTGGCAATTCCTAATAAATACACCATTCATTCATGCACTACCGTGTATCTATCTGCTGGCTGCCTGTTTTGAGTTCAACATTATGTTAGAAGTTTGGGTAAAAACATAAAAACTCTAAGAATAGTTTTAGAGTAAAAATATATCTCTCTTTCCTCTATTTAAAGAAAGATATATCTTAAAAATTAAGATTCAACTTCATGGCAATATAGGATAGTTTTCAAGTACATTAAAAAGTATAGGCAATGAGCACTGAGAGTTATCAAAGATGGCAGAGGTGATCTGTGAGTTGCAGTGATTGAGAAAGGTGATGAGGCTTGAGTTGAAGTTGAAAGAAAAAATAAAGGATGGGGGTAGGGTTAAAGGTAGGGTTAAAGCATTTCTCTTCATGCTGCGAGGAAAATCATGAACAATGGATCAAAAAGGAAAATAAAAACATAAGCTCAGGAAGTGCTAAGGACCAGTGAGTGGCTAACTGGACTGATTTTGTTGTGAGCCTGTAGGTAAGGCAGTCAGCTTCTCTCTCTGTTCTGGCACTTTCTCCCTCCTTCAAAAATAGCACATGTTTATAGATTGTTGGTTGAACTCTATAAAGCACTGCCAGTGGCACAGGAGTTTTATGACTGTAGAATACTGACCTTTCCTCATAAGGTTACAAGAATAACAAATTATGTGGGATTAATATTTCATAGCCTTTGTTCCTCATGTCTTAAATTGTTAGCCAAAGCATACAGGGTTTGTGCTGAATGAAATCACTTTTCCCAGGGTACTTAATCAGGTCCTCCCTGACGTGGTGGGAGCTGCCTGTGGCTTCCTTCTGCTCAGTGAGTGTGCCTTAGTGTTTTTGTCCTGTTGTGCTATATTGGCTAATGTATCATGTTGTCAGTAAAGGTTTTGTTGTAATCTTTTACCAAACAGTGTCATAACCAAAATACACTCCTCTTCCTATGATCACAGTTCAGAAAGCTACACTGGCTATTTAGTCACTGAAGTTACCTATAGGCAATATTTAACCATCTGTGTACCACTGATGTGAGAAAGAGAATCACTGACTGCAGTAAAAACCAATACATTTCTATTTTCCCCTTTTCTCTCCAGTACAGATCCTAACATGCCTGTAAGCCTCCAGTTAACTGACCCTTTTCCTCAGTACTTTCTTTTCTCATGACTCAGTTCCTGTTTCTTTGAATCTCTAATAATATTAAATGATGTTTCTCAGATTTCTTCTACAGCCATTTAGTATTTCATCATAAAGATAATCTTTCAGTAACTCAATGCCTTGACTAAAAGCCTTAACTTGCACAAACACTCTTAACCTGTTTTTGTTTTGACAACCTGACTTCATTTTCTAAAGCCTGGTGCTGTTCAAGAAAAAAGTATCACAGGCTGTCTTCTGGGCATGTCAGAGACCAAACTTACATAAGCTGTGGGGGGAAAGGCCTTTGGGAGCTGGGAGAGAACAGATCTTTATCCATTTCTGCTCCAAGATGAGGACTGATGCCCAGAATTTTGTTTCTGCTCCAGACCTGGGAGTGGATGGCAAACATCAGGATCCTTCTTTAACTGGAAGGCACTAAAGCCAAATATTTTCACCATGAGAACTATCATTTAGGCAATGGTGGTCTCTTCAGATGGCGCCTATTAAAAACCAGCATGAAGGGTCTTAAGTCCACAGATAAGTTTATCAGCTTCAATGTTAAGTAAAGGAAAAATCCTATAAATGATACTTAAAGGCGAACCTTTTTGACTTTAAACTACCACATTATGTGATTGCACACTGCACATTCCTATTCGAGATCTTAAATCAAATGAAAAGTTAACTATTTTGCTACAGTGAAAGCCCATACCAGCTGTGAGAGAAAATTCTCCTCTTTCTACCAGGAAGATTAGAGGCTGTTTCTAACAAGGCAAAAACCAGTTATTAATGTTTTCTAGTTAAATAAAGGCTTTGTGTTATTGGGGATGTGTAAGCAATTAGCGCCTGCCATCACACACAAGATACATAAAGTGGACTGTGGGAAAAGTGTGGGTAAGGGATAAGTAGAGCTTTATTTATCCACCCCTAAATTCATTTTCCTGCCTTTCAGGGAAGAATCCATCCCAAGACAACCCAAATGAGATGCAAGGCACTTCAAACCCCTTTTCACAGAGAGGCAGTGTGGATTGGGGATCTAGACAGAGTGCTTCAGATACTTGTTCTGTCATTTACTGGCTGTGGATCATGAGCAATTCACGTAAACTCTTTGAGCAACTATTTCCCATTCTGTAAAACAACATGAATGATACCTACTGTGTGGGGTTATTGACATATTTAGCAATAACATATAGAGAATAGTTAACATATAGAAGGCTTTCAATGCCTGGTAAATATTGGTATAAACATAACAAATCTCCATGTTTCTTCCAAAACACACACAAGTGTGCACACATACACAGCGGGGTTGAGGGGATGGGGGGAGAAGAGAAGAGGGAGGAGAAAAGGGGACAATGATTCTATGTTGTTGAGAAAGAGGAGGCCTATAGAAATATGCTTTAATTACTTTATCATTTCACCATCACCATCTAGGAATAATACATAGCTCACCTGAGCTATAGGTTTTATATCAAGAGTCAGCTTCCATACAGAGAAATATATTACTTTAATTTCCCAGAGAATGGACAAGAAATTTTCTTGAAGGGAGAAGGAAAGGGAAAGATTGCCCATCAGGCATATCTTCCCTGAAAAGCTGACCAATCTGATCTGGATGAGACAGCTCTGCAAATTTCTGCAAGAATTTTGGTAATCCAGCCATGGAAAGGAGTGGGATATATGAAGGGGAGGGAGTAGGTGAAATTTCTTTCCTCATTCTTGCTTACCACTCCTGTGTGTGTGTGTGTGTGTGTGTGTGTGTGTGTGTGTGTGTGTGTGTGTGTAATGCCATTTTCCATAACAACATCTGCCTTTCCAAGGTAGAGAGACAAAGCAGGGACCTCCTTTCTTACAATATTATCTTCAGTGCCTATCATTTCACCATGACTCTGAGAGTGGGTACACGGTGAGCTGCCCAGATTCCCCTGCAGGCTGAGCCTCTCATCCTCTCTGCTGCTGGGAGAATTGCCTGCTGACAACTCACAGCTGACTCTTCACCCAGGAATTGCCCTCAAAGGGAGCTGCCTTGTTCTCCTATGGCAGCCCATATCCAGTGACTACTTGATATAGGCATACAAACACCCTGCACCCTTGCCTCAACTGAGGAAGGGCCATTCCAACTCTGGAACTCTGTAAGAGATCTGCTGAGACCTCTGTCGAAGCTGCATCATGACACACGTCTTCTCCTGTCTCCTCTGAGTGGATAATGGCTCTTCTCTATTTCCCTCACTCCCTAATAGGTGTTCCTGAGTGATCTCCCCAATTAACTTCCTACAGGAAAATCTCTACCTCAGAGCCTGTGTCAGTGAAACTCAGCCTACAATAGTGGTCTTCGACAATAATGGCAGAGTCTGGTAGAACTATGCTGCTGGCAAAATTCATGATGGTCTACCAATCTTGTGTATAGCTTCCAGCGTGGGTACATGCTGGGAGCATCTACTCACTAGAGGCTGATTGGAGGCTGCATTTATCACAGAGGCAGCCTGGGGGAGGAATTAAACACCTGGGCTCTCAAACCAACTGCTCAGGTGGAATCTCACCTCTTTTCCCCTTGATGGTTATATGACCTTGGACAAAGTCCTTAATCTCTGTGTAATTTAGCATGTCTTCCTTTATAAATTGAATATATTGTAGTACCTGCCATTTATGTATATATAAATGGTAACTACTTAATGAAAGTCTTGGGAGGATTAACTGCATCAACATGTGTGAAGAGCTTACATTAGTCCTGGCACATGGTATACACTTAGTAAAACATAAAACATTTGGATAATGCATGTGTGTATCTGTATTTAGGAACATCCAGATTATCAGAGCATTTGTATCTGTTGCATATATTTTAAAGTTTTGTTTGTTTAAGTAATCTCTACACCCAACATGGGGCTCAAACTCATGACCCCAAGATCAAGAGTTACACACTCTTCTGACTGAGCCAGCCAGGCACTCCTCTATTGAGTATTTTTATCTCCATTCTTTAAGACAGTAAATTGCTTGAGGGCAAAGATAATGTACTTAATGATTAAACAAATACTAATATACAATTCATTCATTTATACACATCTATGCATATGTAAATGTACATGTGTGTACATAAAGTGTGAGTATGTGTCAAGCTGCCTCTCTAAAACTCTGTTTGTGCAAGGATACCACATAGAGACAATCAGAGATGTAATGACCCTAGGCAGAGGAGCTAGAAAGGACAGGGGCATTGAACTCTCCATTGTATTCTCCACTGATCTGCACTCTCCCCTTGGGCTCTGATCCCTTACTTTGAGAAGTCTTCTCTAGCAAACAAAGGAACACATAGAGGACAGGACCTAGGTCTTGGTCTGAACAGCTCTGGTTCATATCTAAAGATGTCCTATGTACTATAGAGGGGTGCCTGGGTGGCTCAGTCAGTTGAGTGTCAACTCTTGATTTCAGCTCAGGTCATGATCTCAGGGTCCTGGGATCAAGCCCAGAGGCAGGCTCTGTGCTCAGTGGGGAGTCTGGTTGAGAATTTCTCTCCCTCTCCTTCTGCCCCTTCTCCCCATTCACTTTTTTCCTCTCTCTCCTTTTTCTCTCTCTCAAATAAATAAATCGATCTCTTTTTTCTTGTTTTATAGTCTATTTTTTAAATGGATAAGTCAATTTAATTATCTGTACCATCTTTGTTTTTCTCTATTATTATGTTATGTTAGTCACCTACAGTACATCATTAGTTTTTGATGTAGTGTTCCATGACACTGGGTGTTATATGCAAACAATGACTCATGGAACACTTCATCAAAATAAATCTTTAAAAGGGAAAAAAAGATATATTAGGGAGACAAAGTGTTATTCTGAATATTTGGTACTTGCAACTGTGATGATCTGTAAGATAATAACTGATATGTTATATTCACAAAAGGATTGAAACAGATTGAAGGCAGGACTGTAGAGAATCCAAGGGGAATTTGAGCTTACATTAGTGCTATAGGATGTGAAACAAACTTGGCCCCAGCTCTTGAAAAAATGATTGGATGCTTGTCAAGCATTTTTACATTGTGTTCTTCCAGACCACATGTGTATAGAAAGCAGAAGGGGATGACAGAATGCCAGTCATTGTCCACTTCAAACAATTCAGAATCAATCCCAAGGCAAGCTGAATACTGGCCTGGGAAATAGCAGCGGCATGACCATTGTTATCAAATACAAGGAACAATAACAATAATGAACATTAGAAGAATGCTTTACAGATTACAAAGTATTTTCAAACAGCATTTTCTGTCTTCATGATGGAAACCCACCAGAGGAGTAGTCATGTTGCTATTGTTGATATTACCACTATCTGCAAATGAGGGGACTTAGATTGGTTCAGAGAACTTCTCCAGGTCACACGCCTGAACCAGGACTCATGTGCAGTGGTCAGTCCAAGTCCTGGGCACATTCCTCTACCCAAAGATGCTCATCTCCAATAGCACCTAAGTTTAATGCTCTCTGCTGAGCTATGTCATCATAGATCATTGAGTATGTAATATAACAAGTGAAGTCAGAAACATGAACCACTTATTTCACACAGATCGATTATGTCTCCCACTCAGAACAAGCCCAGTCACTATCAGTCACATATCATTATGGGTGTGCCTGAAAGACCAAATCTGAGATTCTTTAGAGACAACCTGAGTTAACCCACTGAACTAGAAGGCATTTAAGTGTGCACTTATAGAATGTTTGTGCTCTTATACTTAATAAGTTCAGCCCATTTCCTATGAGACCCAAGCCACTCTGAGACCAAGTTCCTTCCTCCAGAACTTCCTAAGAAGTACACAAACCTCTTAGTATATGAAGGTGAAGGAATTTGGAGTAAGGGGTAGGACAGCTGAATAGTGATCCCCTTAGAATTCTGAGCAGGAAAACAAGAATTGTTTTCTTTTTTTAATTTTATGATACTGATTTATTTTGAAAAATGGCAAGGATAAATTTAAAATTAATATGCTAAAATAAGTTTTCTGTCTTTATTTTGGAATTCCAACCAAAGGAAATATCAGAAATATTATTAAATAGTGAATGATGAATATATATATATATACATACACACACATATATATGTATATATATGATACGTGAACATATACATAAAATATGTGGTGTGTTTCTAAATTTTCCTTATTTTCATTTTCTTACTGTGTTATGTTAGTCACCATACAATACATCATTAGTTTTGATATAGTGTTCCAAGATTCATTGGAAAAACAAGAATTTTATCACCTGTAACTGTCATCATGAATTCAATTTCCTTGTGTCCCACCCTATTACATGAACATTCATTATTTTTACTGCCTGACCTAAGCCTGGGTCTATGTGAAGTAGCAGCCATGATAGCAATTTTCAAGTACGATTTTTTAATGTAAAATCATAAATGTTCAAGCTGTTGAAAAAAGATGAAAGAAAACCTAGAAAGGCATATTATGCTTACCTAAATGTTGCATTCAGGTGTGTGAGGCCTAAACCAAGGAAAAATTATGGCTATCATATTCCATGAGGAAAATGTGGGTTAAATGTTATTTGTTTGTTTAATATTCTACTTAGTTTTCTTGATCTTGTAAAGCCATTTTCATTTCTTAAACCTATTACTAAAACCCACAGAGAGGATCAAACCTGAATTTGTTAATAGGATATACTCAAAGCTTAAATGTGTGATATATGATTTGGGGAAGCATATATTTGGTTGCAACTATGTGGATCTCACATTGTTCCAGTTTGATTTGTGAGAAGCTATTCTTAAGTTGTTCTACTTATTAGCTATTCTGATCTCTAGGGTGTCCATTTATGGCACACCAGAGGGGAACATAATATTAGGAGCAGATTTTTCTTAGTGCAAAGTGGGAAATCTGCATGAACTTTTTAAACAGAACTATGAATGCACTCCAATCTGGAACACATAATTATTTCATGCTGACTAAAATCAAGAAGTAAATATATGACTATACTCACAGATGTAATTACAAATTACAACCTGTGCTTCATCACTGCCATCTACTCAAAGATACTCTTTGTTGGATTTCTTAAAATCATGACTCCTTATTTCTGTAATTTAATGGAATCTTAAGAATAATGTAACACTATGTCATTTCTAGGCAATTTATGGTAACTGGTGACACTTGTTGGAACTTGAGGAACATTTCTAATGATGTTAAAATAAATTCACAAGCACACACAAAAATTTCTTTTATCATCTTTTTCTATGTATTTAATATTCTTTTTAAAAACAGGAGAATAGGAATAGTCTACACTAACTTCTGAACTGCTTTTTGGAAATGTTACTGAAACTCATCATTTTATGACCACAGTTTGAATTATTTTTACATAAATGTGTAATAACTTATGTTTGTCAGAAAGAAGCTCATTTGACACTTTCCTATCCTTTAACTCTGCCTCTGTGATACTGCCTTAGATTTTCCATGTACCTGGCATCCTTCCATCTAGGAAAAAAAATGTCATATCATTTGTAAATTTGAAGTTTTCACTCATCTATAAAAATTTTAAATAAACCCAATTCTAGCAGTGATCCCAGGTAATCCCACTATTTTCACTTCTATATTAATTAGAAAACACTTATTTATTCTTCTTTTGTTTGAGGGTCCAAGCTAGTCGTTTATCCATGTCAGAATTTGTTCTTCAGTCCCCTGATAACTTTTTAAGAACCTTCCACAAAATCTGGCTCTGACCAAATTATCCTTATAGGAAAATAAACATTTCCACCAATAAATTATGTTTCTTAGGCATTTACTGAGTCTCTATTTAATCTTGGTTTCCAACAGCTTTCCAGGTATAGAAATGCAGCACTCTAGGATATAGATTCCATTCTGTGGTCCTTCCCTGGATGGAAGCCATTATGGACGTCTATCGAGAATGTTCTAGCATAGCACTACAACTACTGTACAAGCTTTTCTCCTCATCCTTTAGTAACCAAATCAAATTTTATTTTCTCTGTGAAGTTTTCTATGACTCACTTTATTCCTATCATCTTGCTTGCATGAATAAAACCAAGTATATTTGGGAATTAGTGACTAGGAATGCTTTTCTTCAAAGTCCAGAGGGACGGAAAACTGGTTGGATGAGTTCAAAGAGACATTTTAAGGTCAATAGGTAGAACAGTAGGAGAGTTTTGTTCAACAGCCTTGACCACCTTATTGCACAGTAGCTTTGGATCTAGTGTGAACCAGCTAAATGAATATTTAATTACTTTTAAAGATATCGGGCTATTCATGTATTCTATTTCTTCAGTGAGATTTAGTGTTTTGGGTCTCTTTAAGGGGTTTGTCAATTTCATATAAATTGTTCATAATATACCTTTATTATTCTTTATATGCTGGTATTGATGGAAACCAAATTAAGGATAGGCTCATTGAATGTGTAAAAAACATAATCTAATTGGTTGGATTTGTAGTTAGTTTCCCTTTTTCATTTGCAATATTGGTTTCCAGTGTTTTCTCCCTTTTTTTTTTCTGCTAAGTCTGGATAAAGTTTTATCAGTATTATTAATATTTCAAAAAAAGCAGTTTTTAATTTCACTGATTTTTCTCTACTGTTTTTGTTTACTCTTTCAGTCATTTCTGCTCTTATCTTCATTATATCCTTCCTCCTGCTTATCTTGAGCTAAATTTGCTCTTCTTTTTCAGGTTTTTTAAGATCATTGATTTGAGACCTTTCTTCTTATCTAATATAAGCATTTAATGTTATAAATTTGTCTATAAGCATAGCTTTGGCTTCATCCAACAAGTTTATATGCTGTATGTTCATTTTCACTCAGTTCAAAATATTTTCCAAATTTTCTTGTGATTTCTTCTATTACCCATAGATTATTTAGAATGTGTTGTTTAAATTCCAAATATGTGGGGATTTTCCAGATACTTTTTTACTGATTTACTATTCAATTCCCACTCTCCATCTGGTCCTGTGTTTTAAGTTGTGACCTTGATCTTGCTGTCTGGGCTCTGATAATGGGTCCCTATTAGGGACCCTGAAATGTGCCCTCCAGCTTCATAACCTAAACTCTTGCCCTTTAGTAGTCCTCATGGGACTCATCTGGATATGTCTGACTCTCTATCTTCTACCTGATGTGACAGAGGAATCACAAACAACAGTAAATATGATAGGAAATCAAATACAAATCAATTAAAAATCTACCAAAGTACATTAAAGGTTTGACAGAATTTAGATTAATAATACACAGAGAGTGAATTCCAGAAATAGTAATTGAGGAATAGGACACTGGATATAAATAATGGGGTTTTACTCAAACTTAGGAATTAACATGATTGAATAGATCAAGGTATAGAGGACTTTCAATTGTTAGTAAGACCCTTCTTTGACATAACCCCACAATTCTTCCCAAATTATCATCCCATTTATTTCCTTTGGCTTCTCAGTGCAGATATCAAATGATTATGTGAATTAAATATTCTATTTGATATCAGAGTCACAACAGAGAATGTTTTCAGGTTTAACAAAGGTGTAAGCCCTATTCTTCATCAATGACTATTATTATACCTGTCACTGGCTATTCCTCTAATATTGGTTATAATATAGACGAATATATTTACCAACATTTCAAAATTTAAATTTATGTCATTAATATTTCAGATGTGAAAATTATAATGAGAGGTTTTTTAAGGGTCCTTATTTTTTAACATATATACTGAAATATGTGTAAATAAAATAATTTTATAAAAATATAAATGTACTTCTTTATTGAAAAAGAATATACTAGAAAAAAAATCTCAAATGAAGAGTGCATGAAGGAAAACAGCTGAAATACATAGACTCTAATGCCTATATCCCTTCCATATAAAGTCTTCAGACAGATATCTCACATAATGATGTGCAAAAAAAACAATTCAAAAACACCTCACTTTCTTTAAAGAAAATCATGATTGATATTCATGGAAGCCAGTCCCTATAAAATATATCCTCATTATGGCATGGAGCAATTTACCAACAATCAAGGGAGATGCTTAAAGAGGCAATTAAAATATAAGGATGTTACTTAATCTGATTACAGGCAAAGCCAGAGCTTACCTTAGGTTGGCCCCCTCTGTGCTTCCTAACTCATAATTCCCCTTCCAAGATAGTCTGAAAGAAAAGAAAATAGAACAGCTATGACTAATAAATCAGGTTATATCTACATGTACACACAAATAACATAGTTTCCTAGCTGAATTTTATCTCTCTCTACTCAGAAAGAACAGGATCCTTACTCATTTTTGAATGTAATATTTATTTTTAATACTGTGTATTTATTAATATAGATATAGTACTAACTGCATTCATAGGGTTTGAAGTAGCATAGTTCATGTCTGCAAAATTTGATGAAAAGTACCACAAAGATGCCAGGTATTTTCA
Source organism: Ailurus styani (assembly GCA_002007465.1). Lineage (NCBI taxonomy): Eukaryota > Metazoa > Chordata > Mammalia > Carnivora > Ailuridae > Ailurus > Ailurus styani. The sequence continues at coordinate 4,028,136 of LNAC01000210.1, forward strand.
TCAATACTTTTATGGTAATTGATTTTTTTTTATTTTTTATTTATTTATTTTTTTTTTTTTTTTAAAATTTTATTTATTTATTTGACACAGAGAGAGAGATTACA
>LNAC01000210.1:4028373-4071228 GCA_002007465.1 Ailurus styani
AATTGATTTTTTTTTAAATCAGCAAATTAATTTGTGATGCTGCTGAAGGAGACCAATCAATTTTCCTACTGTTTTAAGTTATTTGTCATTTTGGGAAGTGAAAATAATTTTCTTGTAAAAAATTAAAGCATATAATTTGCTTTTTCTGGATTAATTTTGTGACACTGGTATCACTAATTGAAAGAGGATTGACTAAATTTTGCTAAAAGTCTTTGGATATCAGATTTTAAAAATGTTTTATAATCATAAATATATCCTACACATGCAATCTGATTCCAATCTATAATCAACATGACTTAGGAAACTTGGCTGAATCTAAAAAAAGAAAAGGCAAACAGAAGGGAAAAAGAAAACAAATGGAAGGCTAGAGGGGGAGGTTTTAACTCTTAGAAAAAATAAAAACCAGTCCAATAATCAAGACTTGTGAGTATCTATTATAAACATAGCAGAGAGATTGAATTAAAAAAATCTTGCTTCACTGGCCATCTGTCCATACTCTGTTACTACTGCTGCTCTGGAAAAATAAATATATCCTGGATTGAACCCAGGAATACTGGGTTTACTATTATTACCATCCTCACTAACGTGCCTTAGTCAACCTTTCTGCAGTCTAGAAGAATATGATAAATAAAAGTCAGATCATAGAGTATGAATTGATCAGAAGCTTTGGTGTCATATCTAACATTTTGGGGGGTTTTTGTTGTTTTGTTTTGTTTGGTCCCATTCTGCAATTCTTAACAGCTAGAATTCCATTTCAATCTCAACAGGAATTAAAGAACACTGAGCACTGTACCATCCCCGTTTTTAAAATGTAGCTGAAATATCACTTAGAACAATGGCTGGGGAAGAAAACAATAATAAAGTTTGTTTTGTTTGACAGTGACTGACAATGATATTACTGCCCACATGTGTCTGTCTATAAACACTATTGTACATTTTGCAGCTCTTTCCCCCCAAGTATAATGTAGGTATGGAAATAGTTGATCAACTAGTTACCATGGATACTGAAAAATCTGGGAAAGTGACCTAAATGTAGATAATGGGTAAAATTGTATTGTTATCTATTGCTGTAATTGATGCCAGTGCTCTGTCCTCATTAGGAAGAGCAGCCCTTGGGAAGAGGCTCAATGTCCCCAAAGATTCTCATCCCCATGGGTCCTACTCTCATCTTTTACCTGTCATAGCTTCACAAGCTCTCCTGAGGTTCTGAACTCACAGGTTCTGCTGTCTGCTTGCACAGAAATATAAAATCTAACGATACCACCACTGGTCCCAACTATTTGTCTCTGGGATACTTAACATCTGATGTTTAGGGATTTACTAGTTCCTTTCTTTATCCAAAATAATTTTGGAAAATGTTTTATTTCATTTCAGCTTTAAAAAATTCTTAACCCAAAAAATTAGGAGGAAATTAATTTAAAAACAAAACTTCAAATTTTTGGGAGGAGGAGCAAGATGGCGAAGGAGGAGACCAGTTATCATCAAGTCCCAGAAATTTACCCAGAGAGTTATCAAACCATTCTGAACACCTACAAATTTGACAGATCAAAGAGAAGAAGAGCAGCAATTCTATGAAAAGAAAATCGACCACTTTCCAGAAGGTAGGACATGCAGAGAATGGAATCTGAAATGATGGGAAGATAGATCCTGGGGGGAGGGGCCAGCTCCCAGCAAGTGAGAAAGCAACAGAGCACAAAATCGGAATTTTTAGAAGTCTGCTCCACTGAGGGACGTCACCCCAGAGGCTAAGTAGGGGGTGAAGCCCTCATGGGGACAGTGTGGTTTCATGACCCACAGGGACACAAAAAGACCAGGATGTCTCAGAGTGACAGAGCTCCCAGGTATCAGACAGGAGAAGCCAACTGGAGAGATGGAGCCAAGCTGAGGAGGTGTCTCTCAGCTTGGTGTTACCTTAAACCATGATCCAAAGCACAGTCGGGCCACTGCTCTTTGAGAGGGGACCCCATGGGTGGCACACCCGGAGAGACCCCTCCTTCCTCCTCCAGGAGGAGCGGCGCAGGAGCGTGCTGCAGGAATCTGCTGGATTTGGAGATTCTAAACAGGGCTGAGCACCAGAGATAGAAACACTTGGTCACAGGCTGGGTGAGCTCGGAGTGAGGCCAGAGACCAGGGAGATAGGAGGGACTGACTGCTTTTCTCTGAGGACGCACTGAAGAGTGAGGTCCTGAGCTCTTGGCTCCTCTGGGTAGGAGATTAGGAGGCCGCCATTTTCAGTCCTGTCCTCCAAAGCTGTACGGAAAGCGTTCAGGGAACAAAAGCTCCCGAGAGCAAACCCGAGCTGATTACTTGGCCTGGCCCCTAGCGAGGGTGGTGCAATTCCGCCTCAGGCAAAGACACTTGAGAATCACAGCAATAGGCCCCTACCCCAGAAGATCAGCAAGAACAACCAGCCAAGACCAAGTTCATTGATCACTGAGAATTGTGGAACTCCAGAGCTAGGGGAAAGTAATACATAGAATTCATGGCTTTTCCCACTTGATCCTTTAGTCGTTCAAAGGTAAATTCTTCGAATTTTATTTTTTTTGTTACTCTTTTCTTTTAAATTTTTTTCCTCTTTCCCATTTTAACATTTTTAACTATTATATCTTATCAATACATTTTTTAATCTTTTTAAATTTTCATTGTTATGGTCATATTTTATCCCTTCATTGTATTTAACCTTATTATTTATATACAATATACAGGGTCTGTTCAATCCACCAGTCTAATAGATATAGATACAGATACAGATACAGATAGATATAGAGATAGAGATAGAATCAGAGACAGAGATAGACATAGAAAAAGAAATAGTTGATATAGATATAGATATAGATGATATGGATATAGAAGTAGATATAGATAGATATAGATATAGGGTTTGTTTTATTTTTGTTTTGGGTTGTTGTTGGTTTCTTTGTTTTATTTTGTTTTTTCCCTCTTTCTTCTCCCACCAGTGTTGGGTCTCTTCTGATTATGTTAGTGTATATTTTTCTGGGGCTGTTGCTACCCTTTAGTATTTTGTTCTCTCATCCATGTATTCTTATCTGCATTAAACGACAAGGCGGAAAAAATCAACACACACACACACACACACACACACACACACACACACACACACCAAGAGGCAGTAACTATGGCTAGGGACCTAATCATGCAGACATTAGCAATATGACAGAACTAGAGTTCAGAATGACGATTATCAAGATGCTAGCTGGGCTCGAAAAAAGCATGGAAGATAATAGAGAATCCCTCTCTAGAGAAATAAAAACCCTTTCTGGAGAAATAAAAGAACTAAAATCTAACCAAGTTGAAATCAAAAAAGCTATTAATGAGGTGCAATAAAAAATGGAGTCTCTAACTACTAGGATAAATGAGGCAGAAGAGAGAATTAGTGATACAGAACGCCAAATGACAGAGAATAAAGAAGCTGAGAAAAAGAGAGACAAACAACCACTGGACCATTAGGGGAGAATTCGAGAGATAAGTGATACTATAAGACAAAACAATATTAGAATAATTGGGATCCCAGAAGAAGAAGAAGAAAGAGAGAGAGGGGCAGAAGGTATATTAGAGCAAATTATAGTACAGAATTTCCCTAATTTGGTGAAGGGAACAAGCATCAAAATCCAGGAAGCACAGAGAACCCCCCCTCAAAATCAGTAAAAATAGGTCCACACCCCATCATCTAATAGTAAAACTTACAAGTCTTAGTGACAAAGAGAAAATCCTGAAAGCAGCTCAGGACAAGAGGTCTGTAACACGATGGTAGAAATATTAGACTGACAGCAGACCTATCCACAGAGACCTGGCAGGACAAGAAAGAACTGGCATGATATATTCAGAACACTAAACGAGAAAAATATGCAGCCAAGAATACTATATCCATCTAGGCTGTCATTGAAAATAGAAGGAGAGATAAAAAGTTTCCAGGACAAACAAAAACTAAAGGAATTTGAAAATACCAAGACAGACCTACAGGAAATATTGAAAGGGGTCCTCTAAGCAAAGAAAGGATAAAAGAAATATAGACCAAAAAGGAAGAGATACAATATACAGTAACAGGTACCTTACAGGCAATACAATGGCTCTAAATTCATATCTCTTAATCGTTACCCTAAATGAAAATGGACTAAATGCCCCAACTAAAAGACACAGGGTATCAAAATGGATTAAAAAAAAAAAACCAAGACCCATCGATATGCTGTCTACAAGAAACTCATTTTAGACCCAAAGACACCTCCAGATTTAAAGTGAGGGGGTGGAAAACAATTTACCATGCCAATGGACATCAAAAGAAAGCTGGAGTGGCAGTCCTTATATCAGATAAATTAGATTTTAAGCCAAAGACTATAATAAGAGATGAGGAAGAACACTTTATCATACTTAAAGGATCTGTCCAACAAAAAGATCTAATAATTCTAAATATCTATGCCCCTAACATGGGAGCAGCCAATTATATAAACCAATTAATAACAAAATCAAAGAAACACATCAACAATAATACAATAATAGTAGGGGACGTTAACACCCCCCCCCTTACTGAAATGGACAGATCATTAGGAAACAAATGAAAATGAAAACACAACTGTTCAAAACCTTTGGGACACACCAAAGGCGGTCCTGAGGGGAATGCATATAGCAATACAAGCCTTTCTCAAGAAACAAGAAAGGTCTCAAGTACACAACCTAACCCTACACCTAAAGAAGCTAGAGAAAGAACAGCAAAGAAAGCCTACACCCAACAGGAGAAGAGAAATCATAAAGATCAGAGCAGAAATCAATGAAATAGAAACCAAAAGAACAGTGGAACAAATCAACGAAACTAGGAGCTGGTTCTTTGAAAGAATTAATAAGATTGATAAACCCCTGGCCAGACTTATCCAAAAGAAAAGAGAAAGGACTCAAATTAATAAAATCATGAATGAAAGAGGAGAGATCACAACCAACACCAAAGAAATATACAAGAATACAAGAACATATGATGAGCACCCATATGCCAGCAAATTTGACAATCTGGAAGAAATGGATGCATTCTTAGAGACATAAAAATGACCAAAACTGATCTAGGAAGAAATTGAAAACCTGAATAGACCCATAATCAGTAAGTAGATTGAAGCAGTCCTCAAAAATCTCCAAACAAACAAGAGCCCAGGGCCAGACGGCTTCCCAGGGGAATACCTATTGTCCTGAAACTGTTCCAAAAATAGAAATGGAAGGAAAACTTCCAAACTTATTTTATGAGGCCAGCATTACCTTGATTGCAAAACCAGGCAAAGACCCCATGAAAAAGGAGAATTACAGACCAATATTCTTGATGAAAACAGATGCAAAAATCCTCAACAAAATACTAGCCAATAGGATCCAACAGCACATGAAAAGGATTATTCACCACGACCAAGTGGGATTTATTCCTGGGATGCAAGGTTGGTTTAACATTCGCAAATCAATCAATGTGATACAAGACATTAATAAAAGAAAGAACAAGAACCATATGATCCTCTCAATAGATGCTGAAAAAGCATTTGACAAAGTACAGCACCCTTTCTTAATCAAAACTCTTCATAGTGTAGGCATAGAGGGTACATACCTCAATATCATCAAAGTTATCTATGAAAAACACACAGCTAATATCATTCTCAATGGAGAAAAACTGAGAGCTTTTCCCCTAAAGTCAGGAACACGGCAAGGCTGTCCACTATCACCACTGCTATTCAACATAGTACTAGAAGTCCTAGCCTCAGCAATCAGACAACAAAAAGAAATAAAAGGCATCCAAATCGGCAAGGAAGAAGTCAAACTCTCACTCTTTGCAGATGATATGATACTTTATGTGGAAAACCCAAAGGACTCCACTCCAAAACTGCTAGCACTCATACAGGAATTCAGTCAAGTGTCAGGATATAAAATCAATGCACAGAAATCAGTTGCATTTCTATATACCAACAACAAAATAGAAGAAAGAGAAATTAAGGAGTCAATCCCATTTACAATTGCACCCAAAACCATAAGATAGCTAGAAATAAACCTAACCAAAGAGTCATAGAATGTGTACTCAGAAAACTATAAAGTAATCATGAAAGAAATTGAGAAAGACACAAAGAAGTGGAAAAACATTCCATGTTCATGGGTTGGAAGAACAAATATTGTGAAAATGTCTGTGCTACATAGAGCACTCTACACATTTAATGCAATCCCCATCAAAATACCAGCAATTTATTTCAAAGAAATGGAACAAATAATCCTAAAATTTATATGGAACCAGAAAAGACCCCGAATAGCCAAAGGAATGTTGAAAAAAAAAANATATTGAAAAAGAAAACCAAAGTTGGTGGCATCACAATTTCAGACTTCAAGCTCTAGTACAAAGCTGTAATTATCAAGACAGTATGCTACTGGCAAAAAAACAGACACATAGATCAATGGAACAGAATAGAGAGCCCAGAAATGGCCCTTCAACTCTATGGTAAACCAATCTTTGGCAAAGCAGGAAAGAATGTCCAATGGAAAAAAGACAGTCTCTTCAACAAATGGTGTTGGGAAAACTGGTCAGCCACATGCAGAAAAATGAAACTGGATCATTTCCTGACACCACACACAAAAATAGACTCAAAATGGATAAAAGACCTCAATGTGAGAAAGGAATCCATCAAAATCCTCGAGGAGAACACAGGCAGCAACCTCTTCGACCTCAATCGCATAAACGTCTTCCTAGGAACATCACCAAAGGCAAGGGAAGCAAGGGCAAAAATGAACTATTAGGATTTCATCAAGATAAAAAGCTTTTGCATGGCATAGGAAACAGTCAACAAAACCAAAAGACAACTGACAGAATGGGAGAAGATATTTGCAAATGACATATCAGATAAAGGGCTAGTATCCAAAATCTATAAAGAGCTTCTCAAACTCAACACCCATAAAACAAATAACCCAGTCAAGAAATGGGCAGAAGACATGAACAGACATTTCTCCAAAGAAGACATCCAAATGGCCAACAGACACATGAGAAAGTGCTCAACATCACTCGGCATCAGAGAAATACAAATTAAAACCACAGCGAGATACCACCTTACACCAGTCAGAATGGCTAAAATCAACAAGTCAGGAAANNNACAGATGTTGGCAAGGATGCAGAGAAAGGGGAACCCTCCTACACTGTTGGTCGGAATGCAAGCTGGTGCAGCCACTCTGGAAAACAGTATGGAGGTTCCTCAAAAAGTTGAAAATAGAGCTACCTTACGACCCAGCAATCTCACTACTGGGTATTTACCCTAAAGTTACAAAGGTAATGATCCTCAGGAGCACGTGAACCTGAATGCTTATAGCAGCAATGTCCACAATAGCTAAACTATGGAAAGAACCTAGATGTCCATCAACAGATGAATGGATAAAGAAGATGTGGTATATATATANATGGAATACTATGCAGCCATCAAAAGAAACAAAATCTTGCCATTTGCAAAGACGTGGGTGGAACTAGAGGGTATTATGCTAAGTGAAATAAGTCCATCAGAGAAGACAAGTATCAGATGAACTCTCTCATATAAGGAACTTAAGGGGCAGGGTGGGGGGTCGTGGGGGGTTGGGAGGGAAAAATAATGAAACAAGATAGGATCAGGAAGGAAACAAACCATAAGAGACTCTTAATCTCACAAAATAAACTGAGGGTTACTGGGAGGTGGGAGGGTAGGGATAGGGTGGATGGGTTATGGACATTGGGGAGGGTTTGTGCTTTGGTGAATGCTGTGAAAGATGTAAGCCTGATGATTCACAGACCTGTACCCCTTGGGCAAANGGATGGGTTATGGACATTGGGGAGGGTTTGTGCTATGGTGAGTGCTGTGAAAGGTGTAAGCCTGATGATTCACAGACCTGTTCCCCTAGGGCAAATAATAAATTTTTTAAAAACTTCAAATTTTGTTCTACCTTTAATTCACTATGTATCTTGAATAAGGTACCTCATTTTTAATTATTCATTCAACCAACATTTGCTGAGAGACTACTAAATCAAACATGCTTAGAGAAGAGGTTTGCAAAGAAAAGTAGGAAATATTTCTTGTTCTCCAAGAGCTCACAGTGGAAAAGAGAAGATGGACATATAAACTAATGTTCACAAAGCTGGGTGACACAAATCATGATAGAGGGAAATGAAGGAGTTCTTAAAGGGTCATCTCACCCAGACTCGAAGGTCAGAGTGGGCTTCTGGGAGGGAAAGAGTTTGAGGTGAGGTCTGATGGATGAGTAGGAGACAACCAGTCCAAGAAGGAGGAAGGGGAGATGGGAAGTACAAAAGGTGAAAAGAGTGCAATGTTAATGGCCCTAAAAAGAAGAAAATATTATCCTGGCATGCTCTTTGACCCACCATGAAAAATTGTCAAGATAACATAAATGTCATTAATTAGCTTTTAAAGCCAAGCTGTAGATAAAAGTATTCAGCATAGAATAGTTAATAACATTAAATGTCAACATTATTTAAACATATAAAAGAAAATTATCTAGCCTATGACCTAGTAATTCCACTCCTAGGTACTTACATAAGACAAATGAAAACCTATGTCCAACAGAAAATTAGGAATTTTATTCATATTAGATCAAACTGGAAACAACTCAAATGCCTATTAACAGTGAAACGGATAAATTGTTTATGTTTACACAATGCAATACTATTCAGTAATAAAAAGAAATAAACTATTGATACAGGCAACAACATAGATGAATCTCAGACACTATACTGAGAGTAAAAGTCAGACACACACAAAAGACAATTCTGTGATTACATTTACATGAAATTCTAGAAAAAAATCTACTCTATGGTGAAAAAGATTGGTAAGTTTTTGCCTCTTGAAGGGGCAAGTGACTGACTAGGAAAGAGCATGGGGAAATTTCTGGAGTGTTGAAAATAATAGAGATGTAGGGGCACCTGGGTGGTTCAGTCATTGGGCATCTGCTTTGGCTCAGGATCCCAGGGTCCTGTGATCAAGCCCTGCATTGGGCCCCTGCTCAACAGGAAGCCTGCTTCTCCCTCTTCCACTCCCCCTGCTTGTATTCTCTCTTGCTATCTCTCTCTCTGTCAAATAAATAAATAAAATCTTTATTTTAAAAAAAGAAAATAATAGAGATGTGGGTTACACAGGTGTATGCGCTGATTAAAACTCATTCAATTGCAGTTTCCCTTTCTATGAGGGGCTGCAACAGAATGAGAGGACCCTGTGCTCACTTCATCCCACAAATGTGACAGGTGGCAGTCAAATCATCCTAAGTGCCCCAGAAGTCGACCAGGAGACTGCCGAAACAGGCTCCAGAACTAAAGGTTGAGAGAAGGTCACACTGAGGAAAGGGGGAATTGCAGAGATGTGGTTTGGAAGAGACAGATTGTGGCCCCTGGGGTGGGGGAAGAAGCAAAGGTCACAGAGGGGAGCAAGGGATGGGCTGGTACATGGCAGAGTCCATGGGGAAGACAGGTCCCTATAGCAATTGGCTTGGAGAGCAAGAGGGGCCTAATTTCATGGTTTCTTGCAAGAAGCAAGTGGGGCTTAAACCCTGGAGTTTTAAAGTTCAGCAGGCTTGGCTGAGATAGAGCCCCGAAGGCATTGCACTGTTCCTGGAGAGAAGGCAGGGCAAGCACCCCATGGACATACAGCCATACAGAGTGGAAACAGCAATCTGAAGATCACCTAAGGCACACAGTGAAAAGGTTATTTTACTCATCTCAGAGCATGTCCCAGAGAGGCAACATTTACTGAGAGACCCCTCTGGGAACAAAGGAATTGGAAGGCATCATTTCCCTCTCCTGCCCCCAGCATAAGCACAGGGCCACCTGCGGCAACCAGCTCAGCATTGACACTCGCTACCCCCTCCCCCAACTCCAGCAAAACTGCCCTTACCAGTCACACTTGTCCCAGTCCAATCATGGTGAGTGCCCACCTCCAAAAGATAAGTCCAGACCCCTGTCAACACTGCATCTCCAGACCCAGGAGTTTTGTAGGGCCTTAGTTCCAGCAGCAGTAACAAGTCTCACTTAACAAGCAGACCAGGGCACATCCAGTTAAGTGTGCCACATTTATGTCAGACTAAACACTGCCCACAACAGGTAAAGAGAGTCTCTGCAGATGACTGGCCTAAAGGATAAAGTGGCCAGGATGAAATAGCAGAGCATATGCAGCACACATTGAAAACACTCCCTGAAGTGCTAGGCCCTGGGGAACAGAGAACGCTACAGGACCTCTTATTCATAAGGCCATTACCCTTAAGAACAGGATATGTAGTTGACTTTCCTAACACAGAGAGACAGGCACAGGGACTTAGACAAAATAAGAAGACAGAGGAAATTGTCCCAAATGAAAAAAAAAGGACAAGGCCACAGCCAGAGATCTAAGCAAAACAATAACCTGCTTGATGGAGTATTTAAAGCAATGATCATAAGGTTACTCACTGGACTTGAGAAAAGAGTGGAAGACATCAGTGAAACCCTTTCTACAGAGATAAAAAAAAAAAGAACCAATCAGAGATGAAGAGTGCAATACACGAGATTAGAAGCATATTTTATGCAATGAAGAGTACGCTAGAAGAAGAAAAGGAATGATTTAATGACCTAGAAGACAGAGTAATGGAAAGTAATAAAGATGAATAAAAGAAAGAAAAAAGAATTACGCAAAATGAGAATACACACTTAAGGAACTCAGTGACTCCATCAAATGTAATGTAACATTAATATTATAGGAGTCCCAGAAGAAGGAGAGAGAAGGGGGAGCAGAAAATTTACTTGAAGAAATATTAGCTGAAAACTTCCCTAATCTGAGAAGAGAAACAGATACCCAGATCCAGTAGGCACAGAGAACTGCAAACAAAATCAATAAAAGCAGACCCACACCAAGACATATTACAATTAAAATGGCAAAATATAGTGATAAAGAAAAACTTTTAAAAGCAGCAAGACAGAGGAAGACAGTTACAGACAAGCAAGGGAAACCCCATAAGGTTATCAGGGGATTTTTTCTTTTTGGCAGAAACTTGGCAAGGCAGAAGAGAGTGGCATGATATATTCAATGTGCTGAATGGGAAAAATCTGCAGCCAAGAGTACTCTATCAAGCAAGACTATCATTCAGAATAGAAGAGATACAGAGTTTCTCAGACAAAAAAAATCTAAAGGAGTTATCATCACTAAACCAGCCCTGCAAGAAATATTAAAGGGGACTCTGAGTGGAAAGGAAAGATCAAAAGTGACAATATGAAGTAGAAAACACAAAAGCAGTAAAAATGAGTGCTTTTTAAAATATCAGTCAAGGAACTCACAAAATAATAGGATGTAAAATATGAACTCATAACCTAATATGTGGTGAGAATAAAGAATGCATTTGAACTTAAGTGACCATCAACTTTAAATATAGAGTGCCATATCCAAAAGATGTTATATGCAAACCTAAAGGTAATCACAAATCAAAATTACTAATAAGTATGCAAAAATAAAGAGAAAGGAATCCAAGTATATAACTAAAGAAAAACAGCAAACCATGAAAGAGAGAAAGACAAAAAATATCAGAGAAAATCTTCAGAGACAACCACAAAATAGGTAATAAAATGGCAATAAATACATACATATCAATAATTATTTTGAATGTAAATGGATTAAATGCTCCAATAAAAAGACATAGGGTGACGGAATGGATTTAAAAAAAAAAAAAGACCCATCTATATACTGCCTACAAGAGACTCATTATAGACCAAAAGACACCTGAAGATTGAAATTGAGGGGACAGAGAAACAGTTACCATACAAATGGATGTCAAAAGAAAGCCAGAGTAGCAATACTTAATATTGGGCAAAATAAGCTTTAAAACAAACACTATACAAGAGACAGAGGAGGACACTATACAATCATAAAAGTGAAAATCCAACAAAAAGATATAACAATTGTAAATATTTATGCATTGAATATGACATATATATGATACATAAGACAGTTAATAACAAACATAAAGGAACTAATTAATAATAATAATACAATAATAGTAGGGGACTTTAACACCCCATGTACATCAATGGAAACATCATCTAAACAGAAAATCAATAAGGAAACAGCAGCTTTGAATGACACACAGAACCTGATATATTAACAGATATATTCACAACAATCCATCCTAAAACAACAGCAGAATACACATTCTTTGCAAGTGCACATGGGACATTCTCCAGAATGGATCACACTTTAGGACACAAAACAAGCCTCAACAAATTCAAGAAGACCGAAAGCATACCATGCATCTTTTTTGACCAAAACGTTTGAAACTATAAGCCAACCACAAGAAAGAATCCAGAAAGACCACAAATACATGGAGGTTAAATAACATGCTACTAAACAATGAATGGCTCAACCAGGAAATAAAACAAGAAATAAAAAAAATACATGAAAACAAATGAGAATGAAAACACAATGGTCCAAAATATTTGGGATGCAGAAAAAGCAGTTCTACAAGGGAATTTTATAACAATATAGTCCTCCCACAAGAAGCAAAAAATATCTCAAATAAACAACCCAAACTTACATCTAAAGGAAATATAAAAAGAACAACAAATGAAACCTAAAGTCAGCAGAAGGAAGAAAATAATAAAGATTAGAGCAGAAAAAAATAATATAGAAACTTAAAAAAACCATAGAACAGATCAATGAAACCTGGAACTGGTTCTCTGAAGAGAGCAATAAAATTGATAAACCTCTAGCCAGACTTATCTTATAAACAAAATCAGAAAGGAGAAATAATAATCAACTCCACAGAAATATATTTATAAGAGAATATTATGAAAAACTTTATGCCAACAAATTGAACAACCTGGAAGAAAGGGATAAATTCCTAGAAACATATAACCTACCAATATTGAAAGAAGAAGAAAGAGAAACTTTGAAAAGACATTATGAGCAAAGAACTTGAATCAGTAACCAAAAAAGTCCCAACAAACAAAAGCCCAGGACCAGATGGCTTCACAGGCAAATTCTGAAAAACATTTAGAGAAATGTTTAAATCTTCTCAAACTATTCCAAAATAGAGAAAAGAAAGGAAAACCTCCAAATTCATTCTATGAGGCCAGGATTACTGTGATACCAAAACCAGATAAAGATACCACAAAAAAGAGAGCTATAGCCAATATTTATGATGAACACAGATGTAAAAATCCTCAACAATATACTAATAAACCAAATCAAATAATACATTTAAAAATAATTCACTACACTCAAGTAGGATTTATTTCTGGGTTGAAAGGGTGGTTCAATATTTTCAAATCAATCAACGTGATACATCACATCAATAAGAAAAAGGGTTAAAAAAAAAACCCTTTTGGAGAAACCACCATTTTGCACCAAAAAAAAAAAAGAAAGAAAGAAAGAAAAAGGATAAGAACCACATAATCATTTCAATAGACACAGAAAAAACATTTGACAAAGTATCACATCCATTCATGATTAAAAAAAAAAAAACCTCAACAAAGTAGGTTTAGAGGAAATATACCTCAACATAGTAAAGGCCATATATTAAAAAATCACAGCTAACATCATCCTTAAAAGGGCAAAACTCAAAACTTTTCCCCTAAATTCAGGAACAAGACAAAGATGTCCAATCTCACCACTTTTATTCAACACAGTACTCGAAGTCCTAGCCACAGCATTCAGACAACAACAACAACAACAACAACAACAACAACAAAAAGCAAAAAGCACCAAAATCAGCAGGGAAGACATAAAACTCCCACTATTTGCAGATGACATGATACTCTATATAGGAAAACTGAAAGAACTCAACCAAAAGAAGAAAAAATAAAACCTGCTAGAACTGGTAAATGAATTCAGTGAAGGGATAGAGAAAGGATATAAAATCAATGTGCAGAAATCTGTCGCTTTTCTATACACTAATAATGGAGCAGCAGAAAGAGAAATTAAGAAAATGATACTATTTACAACTGTATCAAAAATAATCAGATACATAGGAATAAACCTAAACCAAAGTACTGAAAAACCTATACTTTGAAAACTGTAAAATACTGATGAAAGAAATTGAAGATGACACAAAGAAATGGAAAGACATTCCATGCTCATGGATTGGAAGAGCAATATTGTTAAAATGTCTATACAACCCAAATCGATCTACACATTTAATGAAATCCCTATCAAAATACCAACAGCATTTTTCACAGAACAAGAACAATCTTAAAATTTATATGGAAACACAAAAGATTCTGAATAGCCAGAGCAACCTTGAAAGAGAAAAGCAAAGCTGGAGGCATCACAATTCTGGATGTCAGTTTATATTACAAAGCTGTAGTCATCAAAACAGTATGGTACTAGTATGAAAATAAACACGTGGCTCAATAGAACAGAATAGGAAATCCAGAAATAAGCCCACAACTATACAGTCAATTAATCTTTGACAAAGCAAGAAAGAATATCCAACAGGAAAAAGACAGTCTCTTCAACAAATGGTGTTCGGAAAACTGGATAGCAACATGCAGAAGAAACTGGACATTTCTTATGCCATACACAAAAATAAACTAAAAATGGATTAAACACCTAAATATGAGACTTGAAACCATCAAAATCCTAGCAGAGAGCACAGGCAGTAACTTCTCTGACATGGGCCATAGCGACTTTTTAAAGGTAGGTCCCAAGGCAAGAAAAACAAAAGCAAAAATAAACTATGTGGACTACATCAAAATAAAAATGTCTTGCAGGAGGGAGGAACAAGATGGCGGAGGAGTAGGAGACGGATTATCATCAGGTCCCAGGAGTTGAGCCAGATAGCTAACAAACCATTCTGAACACCCACAAACTCAACAGCAGATTGAAGAGAAGAGCAGCAATTCTAGAACAGAAAATCGACCACTTTCTGGAAGGTAGGACTTGCAGAGAAGTGAATCCAAAGCGACAGGAAGATAGACCACAGGGGGAGGAGCTGGCTGCCAGCAAGTGGTAGAGCAGTGGAGCACAAAAATAGCAACTTTTAGAAGTCTGCTCCACTGAGGGGCATCACTCCAGAGGCTAAGCGGGGGATAAAGCCCTCGTGGGGACAGTGTCGTCTCAGGACCCATGGGGACACAAAAAGACCAGGGGTGTCTGAGTGCAACAGAGCTCCCAAGTGTCAGAATGGGGAAGCTGGTTAGAGAGACAGAGCCGACCAGTGGGGTTTCAGCTCAGGATTACCTTAAACCATGATCCAAAGGCACAGCTGGGCCACTGCTCTTTGAGCAGGGACCCCACAAGTGGCAGATCTAAAGAGACCCCCTCCTTCCTCCTCTGGGATGAGCAGCAAGGAAGCATGCTGCAGGAATCTGCTAGGTTTGGAGATTCCAAATAGGGCCATGCACCAGAGATAGAAATGCTCCGTCACAGGCTGGGTGAACTCGGAGTGCAGCCAGAGACCAGGGAGAAGGGATGGATTGACTGCTTTTCTCTGAGGGCACGTTGAGGAGTAGGGATCCAAGCTCTCGGCTCCTACGGGGCTGGAGATTGGGAGGCCACCATTTTTATTCCAGTCCTCCAAATCTGTACAGAAAGCATTCAGGGAACAAAAGCTACCGAGAGCCAACCCAAGCAGATTACTTAGCCGGGGCCCTGGCAAGGGTGGTGCAATTCCGCCTCCAGCAAAAACACTTGAGAATCACTGCAACAGGCCCCTCCTCCAGAAAATCAGCAAGAACATCCGCCAAGACCAAGTTCACTGATCAATGAGAACTGTGGAACTCCAGAGCTAGGGGAAAGCAACACTTAGAATTCATGGCTTTTCTCCCATGATCCTTTAGTCTTTCAAAGTTAAATTCTATGAATTTTATTTTTCCTTACTATTTTTAAATTTTTCCTCTTTCCTATTTTAACTTTTTTAAACTATTTTATCTTATATCTAAAAATTTTTTAATTTTCATCATTATAATCATATTTTATCCCTTCATTGTACTTAACCTTATTTTTTGTACACATATAAGGTTTTTTTTCTTTAAAATTTTGGGATATAATTTCTTCTAATAGATCAAAATATACCCTAAATCTAGTGCATGGCTTTATTCTGGTCTCCAGCCTGATCACATTCTTTCCTCTTTTTTTTTTTTTTTTTGTCTTTTTTCAACCAACTTCTTATCAATTCCTTTTTTAGAATCTCTTTTAATTTTCATCTGTACAACCATATTCCACCCCTTCATTGTGTTTACCCTTATTTGTGTATATATGCAAGTTTTTCCTTCTTTAAAATTTTGGGAGGTAGTTTCTTCTAACGGACCAAATACACCCAAAAAACAAGTGGCTCTGTCCAATTCACCAGTCGAATATATAGATATATAGATATAGATATATCTTCTTCTTCTCTTTTTTCCCGCTTTTTTTTTTCTCCCTCCAGTTTATGGTCTCTTCTGATTTGATTAGTGTATATTTTTCTGAGGTCATTGCTACCCTTTCAGTATTTTGTTCCTCATTCATCTGTTCTTATCTGGATAAAATGACAAGGTGGAAAAAATCATGACAGAAAAAAAAAAAAAAGAACAAGAGGCAGCACCGACAGCTAGGGACCTAATCAATACGGACATTAGTAATACGTCAGAACTAGAGTTCAGAATGACGATTATCAAGGTGCTAGCTGGACTCAAAAAAAGCATGGAAGATTTTAGAGAATCCCTTTCTGGAGAAATAAAAGAACTAAAATCTAACCAAGTTGAAATAAAAAAAAGCTATTAATGAGGTGCAATAAAAAATGGAGGCTCTTACTGCCAGGATAAATGAGGCAGAAGAGGAAATTAGTGATATAGAAGACCAAATGATGGAGAATAAAGAAGCTTAGCAAAAGAGAGACAAACAACTACTGGACCACAAGAAGAAGAAAGAAGAAGAAGAAGAAAAAGAAAGAAGAAAGAAGAAGAAGAAGAAAAAGAGAAGGGCAGAAGGTATATTGGAACAAATTATAGTAGAGAATTGCCTTAATTTGGCAAAGGGAACAAGCATCAAAATCCAGGAAGCACAGAGAATCCCCCTGAAAATCAATAAAAATAAGTCTACACTTCATCATCTAGTAGTAAAACTTACAAGTCTTAGTGACAAAGAGAAAATCCTGAAAGCAGCTCAGGACAAGAGGTCTGTAACATACAATGGTGGAAATATTAGATTGACAGCAGACCTATCCACAGAGACCTGGCAGGCCAGAAAGAACTGGCATGATATATTCAGAGCACTAAACAAGAAAAATATGCAGCCAAGAATACTATATCCAGCTAGGCTGTCATTGAAAATAGAAGGAGAGATAAAAAGCTTCTAGGACAAACAAAACTTAAAGGAATTTGCAAACACCAAGCCAGCCCTACAGGAAATATTGAAATGGGTATTCTAAGCAAAGAGAGGGCCTGAAAGTAACAGACCAAAAAAGAACAGAGACAACGTACAGTAACAATCACCTTGCAGGCAATACAATGGCACTAAATCATATCTTTCAATAGTTACCCTGAATGTAAACGGGCTAAATGCCCCAATCAGAAGACACAGGGTATCAGAATGGATAAAAAACAAGAACCATCAATATGCTGTCTACAAGAAACTCATTTTAGACCCAAAGACACCTCCAGATTTAAAGTGAGGGGGTGTAAAACAATTTACCATACTAATAGACATTAAAAAAAAAAAAGCTGGGTGGCAATCCTTATATCAGAAAAATTTGATTTTAAGCCAAAGACTATAATAAGGGATGAGGAAGGACACTATATCATACTTAAAAGGTCTGTCCAACAAGAAGATTTAACAATTTTAAATATCAATCCCCCTAACATGGGAGCAGCCAATTATATAAACCAATTAATAACAAAATCAAAGAAACACATCAACAATAATACAATAATAGTAGGGGACTTTAACACCCCCCTTACTGAAATGGACAGATCATCTAAGCAAAAGATCAACAAGGAAATAAAGGCTTTAAATGACACCCTGGACCAGTTAGACATCACAGATATATTCAGAACATTCCATCCCAAAACAACAGAATACACATTCTTCTCTAGTTCACATGGAACATTCTCCAGAACTGATCACATTCTGGGTCACAAATCAGGTCTCAACCGGTACCAAAAGATTGGGATCATTCCCTGCATATTTTCAGACCATATTGCTCTGAAACTAGAACTCAATCACAAGAGGAAAGTTGTAAAGAACTCAAATACATGTAGGCTACAGAACATCCTACTAAAGAATGAATGGATCAACCAGGAAATTAAAGAAGAATTTTTAAAATTCATGGAAACAAATGAAAATGAAAACACAACTGTTCAAAATCTTTGGGACACACCAAAGGTGGTCCTGAGAGGAACGTACATAGCAATACAAGCCTTTCTCAAGAAACAAGAAAGGTCTCAAGTACACAACCTAACCCTACACCTAAAGGAGCTAGAGGAAGAACAGCAAAGAAAGCCTAAACCCAGCAGGAGAAGAGCAATAATAAAGATCAGACGAGAAATCAATGAAATAGAAACCAAAAGAACAGTGGAACAAATCAACGAAGCTAGGAGCTGGTTCTTTGAAAGAATTAATAAGACTGATAAACCCCTGGCCAGACTTATCCAAAAGAAAAGAAAAAGGACTCAAATTAATAAAATCATGAATGAAAGAGGAGAGATCACAACCAACACCAAAGAAATACAAACAATTACAAGAACATATTATAAGCGACTCTACACCAGCAAATTTGACAATCTGGAAGAAATGGATGCATTCCTAGAGACATATAAATGACCAAAACAGAACCAGGAAAAAACTGAAAACCTGAACAGACCCATAACCAGTAAGGAGATTGAAGCAGTCATCAAAAATCTCCCAATAAACAAGAGCCCAGGGCCAGACTTCTTCCCAGGGAAATTCTACCCAACATTTAAAGAAGAATTAATACCAATTCTCCTGAAACTCTTCCGAACAATAGAAATGGAAGGAAAACTTGCAAACTCATTTTATGAGGCCAGTATTGCCTTGATCCCAAAACCAAAGACCCCATCAAAAAGGAGAATTACAGATCAATATCCTTGATGAACACGGATGTAAAAATTTTCACCAACATACTAGCCAATAGGATCCAACAGTACATTAAAAGGATTATTCACCACGACCAAGTGGGATTTATTCCTGGGATGCAAGTTTGGTTCAACATCCGCAAATCAATCAATGTGATACAATACATTAATAAAAGTAAGAACAAGAACCATATGATACTCTCAATAGATCGGAAAAAGCATTTGACAAAGTACAACACCCTTTCTTGATCAAAACTCTTCATAGTGTAGGCACAGAGGGTACACCTCAATATCATCAAAGCCATCTATGAAAAACCCACAGCAAATATCATTCTCAATGGGGAAACACTGAAAGCTTTTCCCCTAGAGTCAGGAACATGGCAGGCCTGTCCACTATCACCACTGTTATTCAACATAGTACTAGAAGGCTTAGCCTCAGTAATCAGACAACAAAAAAGAAATAAAAGTCATCAGAATCAGCAAAGTAATCAAACTCTCACTCTGCAGGTGATATGATACTTTATGTGGAAAACCCAAAGACTCCACTCCCAAACTGCTAGAACTCATACAGGAATTCAATAAGGTGTCAGGATATAAAATCAATGCACAAAAATCAGTCACATTTCTATACACCAACAACAAGACAGAAGAAAGAGAAATTAAGGAGTCAATCCCACTTACAATTGCACCCCAAACCATAAGATAGCTAGAAATAAACCTAACCAAAGAGGCACAGAATCTACACTCAGAAAACAATAGAATACTCATGAAAGAAATTGAGGAAGACACAAAGAAATGGAAAAACATTCCATGTTCATGGACTGGAAGAACAAATATTGTGAAAATGTCTATGCTACCTAGAGCACTCTACACATTTAATGCAATCCCTAACAAAATACCATCAATTTTTTTCAAAGAAATGGAACAAACATTCCTAAAATTTGTATGGAATCAGAAAAGACCCTGAATCGCCAGAGGAATGTTGAAAAAGAAAACCAAAGTTGGTGGCATCACAATTCCAGACTTCAAGCTCTAGTACAAAGCTGTAATTATCAAGACAGTATGGCACTGGCACAAAAACAGACACATAGATCAATGGAACAGAATAGAGAGCCCAGAAATGGACCCTCAACTCTATGGTCAACTAATCTTTGACAAAGCAGGAAAGAATGTCCAATGGAAAAAAGACAGTCTCTTCAACAACTGGTGTTAGAAAATTGGACAATCACATTCAGAAGAATGACACTGGACCATTTCCTTACACCACACACAAAAATGGACTCGAAATGGATGAAAGACCTCAGTGTGAAAAAGGAATCCATCAAAATCCTTGAGGAGAACACAGGCAGCAACCTCTTCAACCTCAGCCATAGCAACTTCTTCCTAGGAACATCACCAAGGGCAAGGGAAGCAAGGGCAAAAATGAACTGTTAGGACTTCATCAAGATCAAAAGCTTTTGCACAAGATGGGATTGGGAAGGAGACAAACCATAAGAGACTCTTAATCTCATGAAACAAACTGAGGGTTACTGGGGGGTGGGAGGGTAGGGGTAGGGTGGATGGGTTATGGACATTGGGGAGGGTTTGTGCTATGGTGAGTGCTGTGAATGGTGTAAGCCTGATGATTCACAGACCTGTACCCCTGGAGCAAAAAAAAAAAAAAAAAAAGAAATGGGCAGAAGACAGGAATAGACATTTCTCCAAAGAAAACGTCCAAATGGCCAACTGACACATAAGAAAGTGCTCAACATCACTCAGCATCAACTAAAGGATAACTAAAGGATATGAGTTGCGTATATGTGACTAAGTTATTCAAAATGGAATATAAAAACCTTCCAAGTTAGATCCGTGGCAAGTTTGGATGTGAAGAGGAAGTTGCCTGCTTTCCAGAGTTTTCTGAAAAAGCAAAAAAATATTCATAGAACTGAAAATCAAAAATCTAGTAGCTGATTCCAAGGGAGTTTAAAAAGACAAAAGCTTCTTAATGAAAGGGTTAAGTGCTAGCATACGGATTGCAGGTAGGAGTGCAGGAATAAAATTTGAATAAATAAGTTGGAAAGAAAAACTGGCAGAGACTAGGAATCTTTGAACTTCAAATTAACATTCATCTTTAGGATCAAAAGAATCCCAAATCCTTCACTGTCCAAAACTTCTTGGCCTTCATGGAAACACTTCATAAGGAATGTGAAGTAATATATTTCACAGATTCCCTAACCCTTAGAAGACCAAGAAACAAGTCATTCTGATCTTTTGGTAAACATGGCATTATCTACCACAAAAACATAATCTTCAGATTTATTTTGTTATCAAAGCTTTCAGAGTTGCAAATAATTTGCTGTGTTCTTTACAGTGTGTTCGCTGCATGTATTAAAGAAGAGATACTAAATTGTGTGTATGTGGTGGTGGCAGTGGGGGTGGAGGGGGTGAAAGTTTGAATAGACCAGACCTGGTTTTTAGTTTCTTTTTTCCTTTCTGAAGGTGTCTAAATGTTGATTTGAGCCATTTGCCAATGGAAAAACTAATGGACATAGGTGTTTAGAAAATGTGTGTGGAAAATAGTAAGATTGCCTATAGAAAGAACAAAGTGAAAACCTTTTCAGTGAAATCAACTGAAGGTATCTACAGTGACTATTTTAAAAATATGATTATCTTTTAATTTTGACACAGTTCAAAATATTATAAAGGATAAAGAAAAGTTCAGAACAAGTTGGAAAAGGAAATGATATAAATATGCCAACTCTGATCATTGTCAGAGTTGTCACAATAGTTTCAAATCTGCATTGAGCATCCTGGCAGCCAGGACAATGAGCACACAAAATTATAGAGCTTTGTTACTGGAATAAGGAAATATCTGGTTTCTCAGAAAAGGCTTTCCTTGATTTAAAATTTGAAAAATATTTCTCATGTGGAGAAATGAATAATACATACTATAATATAGTATAGACTATCTTCAGTTGGATTTCTATTGCTACTATCAAATGATTGTCAATGGCATATGACACTAACGTATATGTCAGAAGGCAGTCCTAGGAGGCTTAAGGAAAGTTCACTAAGCATCCAGTCTTCCCGTGCCCTAGGAAGAACACATTATGCTCTCTAAGGTATATCTAAGTGAATATGTTTTTCCATTTGATATCATGTCATATAAACATAGACGATGGAATGAAAATTCATTGATTAGTTTGTTGCATGAACATAGACACAAAGGCTCCGAAAGTTGGGAAGATTTTAAAGATGGCTTAGTCCAGTAATAAATTAGAGCAGCTAATGTCATAAAAGTCATCTCTGATCAATGGTATAGAAACTTGGCTGGTACACCATCATGGACAGTTGGATCACTCCCTCACAAGTCCATCTGCTCCACTATTGGAGACGGCTCTTCTTTATATAATGCTGAAAACTCCCGGACTGTAATTTTTATCATCTTTTAAAGTCTGTCCTCCAGATCAACACAGAAACCCTTCAATTATCAGAAGACACTTTTGATTGATTTGCCACTTCTGCCTCATAGTCCCTAAGCTAAACATCTTTAGTTTATGTGATTTGTCCATTCGAAATGATGATAATATTACTTAAACGTCATATAACACTTTAAACTTTTTTCAGTCCTTTGTATACATGATCTCATTTTACCTTCATAATACATCTCTGAATGCTGTACAACAGGTATTTCACACATGAGAAAACCAGCTTGCCCAAAGATTACACCACTGGTTTCTGCCAGGATATGGACTAGAAGCTCGATCTCTTCACTTTCTTCCTATCTCTGAATTTACACGAGCATTTATATAGACTGAACACTCACTAACCACAGTAAATATTTAGGACAAAAAAATTCTGAAGCCATTTTACTAATATTAAGAAAATAATTAGCAAGATACATTTATGGTAATTAATACTTAAGAAGTTACAAAATTTTTCCAAGTGGCAAGAATTTTATACAGGTGTTTAGAACTTCAAGAAGATATACTAAGTGTTTCTCTTCTGTTTCTGGCTAAAAATTTTGAGGTTTGAGTTATAGGTTTGAGTTCAGCTTAAATTTTTCCGATCTATACTTCAGTCAGCTCAGATACTATTTTCCTGCTGGTCTTCCAATATTTGTCTTCATCCACTCACATTTGTTGAGTTCCTGGGCATCTGCTGGTTCCTTCTCTGCATTCTTAGCAGGTAATGTCAGAATTCAAACATTTTTCCTTAAACAGCAACAACAAAAACTCACTGCATACATAAAACTTCACTTGTTGGTATAAAATCCTTGAGGCCTCAGAACTGAATAGAAGGCACTCAGTTTAAATACATGGAAGCAGCAGTTGTTAGTGGATATAATTAAAGTATCAGCTTTAAAATGTGCCTCCAATGGCATTTCAACAAAGTCCAATTTAAAGAACTTTCACTATGTCGAGGAAGTGCTCTACTGAGCCCAAGCACAGTGACAAATGGAGGGCTGTCCATGAGGGATACCCATTGTAGATGGAAGTATGTACCGAAGACAGAACTCAGCGTGCAATCTAACACTGTTGTGACAGGGCAGGGGCAGAACTAATGAGGCTCTCCACCTCTGTGGGAACCGGAGTGCAAGCCTTGGATGATGTGATGAGCGGGGACTTGTAGCAGGCTGGACTACTGGAAATATCAACCTGACCACACAGTCTGTTTGAGTAGAATGATCCTGCTTTTTAGTTTATTTCCTTTTTGAATGTCCATTTGAGCCATTTACCCAAGGGACAAACTAATAGACACAGATATATAGAAAAGGTAAACTTGTAATTATGCCCTCTGGCTACACAATGGTCAATAATCAAGGAGGAGCAGACTGGGAAGTCAGTTACAAAATTGAGATCAACCAGTCTCTCCTTGAGACCCAGTCACCAGCCAGGCCCAATTCCCAATTGTTTCATCTTGCAGGCAATGACCAGTTGTTGAGCACCATTGATTCAAGCTACCATGTTACAGAAACACAGTATGTGGCTTCTTCATCTTGCATCTTGTTAGGATTCTTAGGAAAGAATACCATTCCCTATTCCCCAGTCTTTGGTGTGTTTTCTTTCTAGAAGCAACAAAATCATTGGCAGGAAGCAGGTTTTAGAGTGAAACAGTCTACTTTTAACCTAGGTTCTCCCACTCTTAAGGAGGGGGGCTCTGCCTGGCTTCTGATATTTTCTTGTATTTAGAGAGACCTCAGCTGATATAACACTCCTGGCTCCATTACCACTCTGCGTCAGGTAATGAGGAGCAAATTATCTGATTGGTACATTTCAGAAGAGTAAGTAGGGTTTGCAGAGCTCAACCGTTACCAGGCTCTCCTTCCTTGCATATGTTCATGTCTTCTCTTCTGTGCTGGACGTTTTATAAGGGGAGGCCCCCATGGGAGGAGACATGTCCATCTGGCCTGGACTGATGGATAAGTCTGCCTATTTCTGAGCTGCATTCTTAGGAAACCCACAGGTGCTGTACTGCTAAGCCACATTATCTCTTCTAGCCTTAATCAGTAATAAGTATGGTATTCTGATCTCCATCTGTCCGATTCCTTGTCTATCTTGTAAGTGGCTTACAACTCAGAACGACTTTTTAGCTGTGCTGATCTTGGAAAGTTATTTAGCTATACTTGTCATTATCCACTCATATTTGTCAAGTTTATGAGCATCTTCTGGTTCCTCTTTTGGATGTTATCATTATTTTATTAACCTGGCAGGACTGTGAATGTAAAGTGCCTAGCTCAGGGCTTTGCATTCAATTAAAGTTTGCCTTCCCTTGGTATTATTTTAAATTAGTCATCCCTACATTTTTTTAAATTCCATCTTCCCTTTAACTTTCTCCAATAAATTATCTTCTATCTCTCCTCAGTCTTCAACACTTTCTTATTAAACCTTTCTGTCACCCTAAATCAACCTAAATTTTGTTCTTAAGATAAGATCCCAGGACCAGCAGCATTAGCATCTTTTGGAAATTTGTTGGAAATGGAAACTCTCAGGCTCCATCTCAGACTTACTGAATCAGAAACCTTGGGGGTGGAGCCCAGCAATTTGTGCTTTAACAAGCTGTCCAGGTGATTCTGAGGCACATTCAAGTTTAAGATCCAGATGCCTATATCATTCCATTTCTGTTTAGTTCCATGGCTTGTCTCTGCCTGGTTACCTTGCTTTTGTGCTTTAATCTCCTTTGTAATTACCAACCAACCATTTTGTTCGGTTATCATTATCAATTGTTTCATACCTGAAAGCCCCCATCACCATCCAAAAAGGGAAGCAAAAGTTAAAATTTTGCCCTTAAATGATTTAAAATTAGGATCTACAAGTCTCTTATACATTTTTTTTGTGTTCACTCCTAATTACTAGATCTGATTTATTGAAAAGCCAGGCAACTCAGTGTGTTTTAATTTAGTTTACCAGGTGTTCATTTTCACAGCCATTGTATAACATAAACCCACTCACAAATCTGTAAATCTTTGCTCTGTGTTGGGTTTTAAATAGGTAAACAGAAAAATCTTGTATCACAGGAAACTACAGGTAGCACTGAAAAAAAATTGGTTTTCACAGTACTGGTTTCCTAACAACTTGAGAAGCATCAAGCGATTCAATTATCCTAAAATTGCCATCCAATTTGTTTCTCTGTGGGAGAGCTAGTATTCTTATTTCATGAAGACCAGGAAATTATCTGCTTTTTGGAATATGTGAGTCTTTTCCTTCCTATTTTTGCTGAATCTCTGAAAGAATATTCAGGAGCAGCAGGGATGGGGGGAGGGGTGGGACCAGGGGGAAGAGAAGAGGTAAAATGGAAGCTAACGAAAAAAGTGTTTTTAATTTCAAATAACCCCAAAATATCACTATTTGTTAAATATATTTTGAAATTATCCTTTGACAAATTTAACCTAATGCTTAGGTCCTTCAAATAACAGATTGGTTCAGGTAATTATTAATTTCCCTCCCACCAGTCCTCAAATGCTTATGCAATTAGTTTTCAATCAACAAAATTTGTAGACATGCATGATTTTATAATAAATTAGTATTAATGTGTAACATTTTGAGGAAATGTCATTCCTCTGCCATTCATTATGAGGCATTTTGGGGGAAGCAAGTCATTCACTTAAACTGTAATGAAAACCATTTAGTATTTATTAGTGTGTAGGAGGCTTGTTCTCAAGGGAGTATTTCACAGCTATTATTCATTCAATCTCAGTTTCCCTGGGAGGGAGGGTAAGAGAGCCCAGGGATCCAAAGTCAATGAGTTGAGTCATTGTTCAGCTCCACTCCAAAGGACTACTCTGTTTCAACCCCAGGTTCAAGTTAAGATTCTCTGGCTCAGAATTTTCTTCGTGATCTAGTCGCATTGGTAACAGTTCAGACATCACTTGTCTGTTCTCTGATCACCTTCCTGGGAAGGCCCTGAGATGCACCCATGGAACAAGAAACATTCATAAGGAACAAGGGCCTTCCTAGGTAAAAAGCAGACATTCCTAGAGTTCCATCTTCAGAGTTCTTCTGTGATCCCCACAGTACCCACAATGGAGAGATGTTCTTATTTTCAGGACTCTAAGATCTTAAAATTGGTGGTAGTGATGATAGAGGTCCTCCTTTCTGATTTTATCTTCATTGATTTCTCTCTTTTGTACTACCTTCTTCTTACAGAAAGAGCACTTCGGTCTTATGCATCTTAAGTTTTTTCTATTCCTTCTGGTTTCCCTTGCTCTACCAACCAGTCTGAACTACAAGACAAATTATTTCAACACTGTCTTTTTGAACACTCATTCCACCCCTTAACTCTTCGTGAGTCTCCCACATTAATACCAGTCCCTGGTCACATCAACTTTCTTTCCCATCTCCATATCTAAACTGCCAAACTCTGGGGAAAGATTACAAAACCGTATCAAGTAGGTTTTCTCAGGAGTCCTTTCAGACCCTCCGGTGGACTTTGTATAGCTTCACGCAAGATGGTTATTGGTATCTCCTCCTAAAATTCCCCATCACAATCCCATCCCCTTATTCTGTGAAGGTGATCTTGCCACTTGCCATTTCACCCGTTTCTGCCTCCCCCTTCAAATTTTCTTTGTGCTTCCACTCTTTTCTTTCTTCTTTATTGCTTCAGAGGAAGTTTTGCCTTTTCTCTATTCAACTCCGTCATCAGTCCCACCTTTCCCTGTTCCTTTTCCTGGCATTTGCTCAGCTCTGTTTCAGTCTCCGTCTCCTCTTTTCATCTTTCTCCTGGATTCTTCTGTTAGGCCTACACTCTCAGTACTTTCCTGTGAATAACAATGAACAAGCAAGCAAACAAAAGTCAACTTCCCTTGGTTTTACAATCCCTTCAGATTGTCATCTTCTTCGTTTCCTTTCTAGGATAAATCTGCTCCTGGACTTCCTGAAAACTGGCTAATGCCACATTGTTTTGTAAAAACTGCTTTCTCAGAGGTCACCAATGACTTCTAACCACCAAATCCAATTAATTATTTTATTATTCAGTTTACCTTATTCTTTCTGACATGTCTATTCTTTCCAACTCATCTTGAACTCACTCCATTGCTTGGCTTCCAGGAGACATACCACACACTAGCAGTGCCTTCCTTGCTTTTGTCAAGGATACTGATTCCTTCCTCTCCCAACTTGTCAAAAGTGATCTTCCACCAGGTGCTTTCTCTAGACCTCTTTAATCTCTTCCTTGACTTCATCAACTCTCACATCTTAAACTGTTGCTTCTTGTGGATCATTCCAAAATCTAAATTCCAACTGCCACTGGATATTTCTACTTTGGATCTTTTAGAGATAGGGTTAAAAACTATTTCCATAAAGGTTAGATAGTAAATATGTCAGCCCCTGCAGGCCATTTGGTCTCTGTTAGGACTACTAAACTCTGCTGTTGTAATGTGAAAGCAGCCACAACACATAAATGAATATGACTCTGTTTCAATAAAACTTTACTTATGGACACTGATATTTGAATTTCATATAAATTTAATGGTTTTAAAAATATTAGTCTTTGGATTTTAAAAAATTAAAAACGGAAAAGTCATTCTCCGCTCTTAAAAAGACAGGCAGCAGGCTGGATTTGGCCCTCTGGCTGTACTTTGCTGACCTCTGTTTTAGATGCATTCCCATAGTCACACGTTCCTCAGTCATTTACTACTCCTTCCCATTGTGACAGTGTTTTCTCTTTAAGCACGTCTTTATTTTTATTTGAAAATAAAGAGTTTTATGCTGCGTAATATCCTGCAGGTACGGACTCCCTTTAGAGTGGGCTTGGGGCAAACAAGTATGGCTATAGCATTCTTATTTCAGAAAAGGAAGTTGAGGCCCAGCTTGGATGGTCATAGAGTTAAGTAGTACTAAAGCCACCACTAGAACTCAGTTCTCCAGACTTTTCGTACCAAGCCTCTACATAAATTGTCACAAAGCAGTCAATTGCCTATAGTGTGTGGCTTACATCTTTCAATAAAGAAATAGAAAACTTGTCAAAGTTCTTTCCAGATCTATAATCCATACTATACTACACCCTACCCCTCCATGTTCTTTTTCTTTTCTTTTCTTTTCTTTTGTCAGTCTGATGGCTCATTATGATGTTTCTACCCAGCTTAGTTAGGCAGGAACTGGTAGAAGAGGGGCAACAATGTTTACTAAAGCAAAGTTCCACAGATGTCAGGGTAAGGTTGAAGTAGAAAACTTCGTAAGTGTGATGATCTAGATAACAACTATCATTATTTTGGTACCAGCAGAGAGAGTTAAAGCTCAGTATTGTATTAAAAAAAAAAACCCAAGATCCATTTGCTATTAGAAAGAGTGAATGGATGACGTTCCTATGGCTAATGCCTATTTCATCCTCTCCGTGTATTTTCCCAGAACTTACTTGGGGTTCTGAGATCTACTAAGAACATTACAATATTCACTTAGCTTTTATGAGTTTCATGAGATCATAGATTCTTCTGTAATCTCTTTTCCACCTCTTCAATTTTAGGATTGAGAGAAATGAATTCACCCTTACATCACTTGGAGGCCAGGTATTTGTTTATTTAGCCATAGACCAATTTGGCACTAATATTTATTTTAACTTTCATATTTTCTATTATTTTGTTAATGTCTATTCTGATGGAAGAACTTTACAAAAAGCAAACCTAAATTATAAATGTGATTTTTGCTTTGTGAGTAAAACAGGGCAAATCAACAAATACACAAACAAAAATATTCAGCAAAGAAGCACCATTAGGTATAATACCAATTGTGAGTATAAAAAATAAACCATGAACAGGTGTGTGTGATTCTACCCTCAGTCCAATTCATACTATTTTTTGGAAATTTGATGATGTTAACCTTGCATTATGCTTTTTTTTTCATTATGGCATTATAGGATGACCCCTGAAGAATCTTGTTTCTTAGTACATTTGATCATAAGCAGAATTTGGCCCAAATTAAAACAGGATGATCACAGGACTATATCAAAGAAATGTGCTTCTGAAATGGGTATTCTTTTACTTATTTTCCTTTAATAGATATAACGAAGGCCAGAACATATTACCCCTTTCATATGACTATTCTCTGGAAAATACATCGGCCTTTGGCAAACAGATTTTATGTCTGAATGGAAGATTAAATTAGCCTTGGTAATTTCTCAATGTGTAGAGAAACTCACTATCAGAATCAAAGGAAAACTACTGAAAATATCTAGAGCTTTGTTTTCTGAAGAAAATTACTTCTCACTTACATAGTTTGATTATTGATATTGAGGTAAAATACAACAGACATCTTGTAAAATAATTTCTGTAGTAGTATTAGAGAGTCGGCTAAAGCTACTGTCAGAAAGAAAACCCCCAAATTCAGTGGTTCCAAGAACAATGAAGTTTATTTGTCTCCCAGTTAACAGAGCAAGGTAAGCATTCCAGCCTGGTGGGCAACTCTGCTCCAGTCAGCCGTTGGAGACCCAGGCTGGCAGCAGCTCTGCCATCAACTGCTGGCTTGCAGGGCTCTGGTTGTCACCATTCCAGCTGGCTAAATGGGGGAAAGCAAGGGACTCTCCGGTCAGGGATATCCTCTGAAGCAGATAAGGTAGAAGTTCCTACATGTCTTGTACTCATGGTCCCTTGGCAAGTATCCAGTCACACAGCCACAGTCGCTACAAGGGAGACTGGGAAATATGGTCTCTCCGTGTACCCAGAAGAAGGGAAGAACAGAAGCCGCAGGAAACTGCAGTCTCCATATACTGATTGTTAAAAATTATAAAACACTAGTAATGTACACTGCAAGGTCCCCAGAATGTTACATAAACACCAAAGAATATAACAAACACGTTATTTTTTTCTATTATGAGACTATTCAACAAGGTAAAAACCAAGGCAGGTCTCTTGGATTTGATGTTACCACATCAAAAAGATTTTTTGTTATCTAACACACAGAGGAAATACCCAACTTAAAATAAATCATGTTCTAAAAGCTGGGAATTCATTTTCTCATAGAAACAATGTTCTAAAAAATGGCCAGGCTCCAAAATTATTTCAGAAGGGCTCACTTACCTCCTGTGGTCTATCTGCAATGAAAAGTAGTAGAAGACAATACCACCCTGCAGCACTCAAACCAGAACTATTAGCTAGAAATAATTTTCAAAAATATTTTTAATAAGGAAATTAAGTGTAAGTAAAAGTGTCCTTTTAATAAGGACATGGTGGAGAGTGGGAAATGGGAAATGAATACTTTCATGTAAAGCCAAAATGAACTTTCAAAAGTATTCTGGCTCTTTAGTACTCAATTTTTGCAGCTTCAATTGTGCTATGACAGGGAACTTTACTGGCAGTACTCAAAAGTAAAGTGGCTCTTTAGGTTGATTTTTCCTCCCTCAAGGTTTATTGTAAGCAAAATGAATGCGCTTATCAGCCATGCATTAGAGCTAGATTTCAGGAACAAAATGGAAGAGAGAAAATACGAAACACAGGTGTAGGGGGAGAGCGGAAACGTCTCAGGGAAGTCAGGGAAGGGAGGCTCATCTCTACAAGTATATATCACGAAAGATAAGCAGAGGGAAAGACACAGTTGAGGGTGGGAAGAGGAATAAGACTGACATATGCAGGATCTCTCAGGGGGAAGGATGAGGACAATTGGGGATTGAGATTTCTCTGGACCACTAGGAATTTACTTACTGCAAAGAAGGTTTCAGGTTCAGAGAAGCAGCAAACTAGCAACAATGTGTAAAGAAAGAATGTTCATGGGCTGAGAGGAATTTAGGGAGTAACAGACTTCTATTTCATCTTTCTTTAGTTGGCACAAGGAAAATTCATGATTTAAAATTAAGAAAATGAAAATCTATCAAAATGCAATTCAGAAGAATCTTCATGGCAGAAAAGACACATCTGAACAGGGTCCCTACATATACCCAGTATAAGCCTCTTTCCACCTTTCAGGTACACATTTGTTTTTTCTAGCTCTTCCATTTCAGTACAACTTAATAGTTCCCCTACTGCTTATAACATGATCTCCGAAGATGCTTGATGTTAAGTAAAAGGGCAATTTCAAGCAGCTTGATCTGGGGGGGTCAGTCCTCTATCTCAAATGCAGTGGAGGGCTGTTCTCTGTGAGTGTGACTGCTCACAGCCCATTGATTGCAGAACGCACCAAGAGATACTGGCTTCTCTAACTTGACAACTGCACGTACTATAATCGGAAAGACATGATTTTGGGCTCGACTGAAAAGCCCAAGCCTTGAATTGCTTTTGAAGCAGTATTTGGTCTAACAAGTGGCACCAGCAACAATGAACCATCACCATGGGCATCAAGAGCCCAGCCTTTAAAGCCTGAACACGGAACAAAGATTTCTTTAACTTCTGAAAATGAAAGCAGCCTTTGAAAATAAACAAATTCTCAAATTGGCTGCAAACTATTTAATCAAATGTTTTTTGAGGTTTCAGAGAATACTAAAACAATCCTAAACATGTTGGCACAATTTTGCTCACAAATTTCTCTTATTCCAGCTTGTTGCTGTGTTAACTATTTTACAGAGAGATAAAAGTTGATGAAACAAGGGATAGAAATGATGTGAGGTTTCAATTCAAATGTTTGTTTGTATTCTGTCTGGAGTCTTAACTTTGAGTCTAATTAGCTGCATTATCTTGAGCAGGTCCCTAGACATCTATGGATTTGATTCCTCAACTGGAAATTGAAGGGATTGGATGAGATGAGCCCTAAAATCCCTTCCAGCTCGACAGGCTGTAATTCAAATTTTTTCAGCTTCAGTTGTGCCATGACAGGGAACTTTACTGGCAGTCTTGAATTACTTAAAGATGGAGCATACTGCTTCATGCCTATGCAATACTGCTTTGAACAGATATCTCACAGCTGCTCTGCTTCCTCCTGCTGGAGGCTGCTGGCATGGGGGTGAGGCTGTGAAGTTCTGTGCCCAGCTCTAAAGAGCTAAAGAGTTTTTGAAAAGCTACCATGTGACTCTTAAGAAGATTTTCCAATATACAACCTGATACCCAAAGCCAACTTTACAAAGCAACAAACAGGAATTCACAGTCAACACCAAGAAAAGTCTTCTCCTGCTCAGTCCCTGCCTTGCCACACAGAACTCTCATTCACAACAATAATGTCAAGTCTGGGCTCAGATTTTAAATAAAAGACTGATTTTTAAAAAGAAAAGCAATGACATTTCGGAGGCCTGGTTCTCCAGTATTTTCATGGGCAGTAACAAGTTCTGAGTGAGGATGTTTAATCAGCAGGATGGACCAAAAATAAAACAAACAAGTGTAGGAAAAAACTTTTCTTTCTGATACTCACCCACTTGGGGGCTAAGAACCACAGCTGGTATGGGTCTTCATTTCTGAATCATCTTCATTTCTGAATCAGGCCATCAAGTTACCTCTTCCCCACTCCTCACTGAGAGGCTAGGTTTTTGATCCCACACCTGAGTCCTTGTCCCAACATAAGACATCATATAAGAGAGAGCACCTCACTAGGTCACACACAGGTAACTGTTCAACCACTCTGTTCAGTAGATACTCATACTGTCATTCCTTTTTACACATGCAAAAAGTCAGACCCAAACACATTAAATAAATTGTCCCAAATCAGCACCACCATACTGATGCTAATGCTAATACACACAACTTGTCCGTTTGCCTGGAGCCATCTATAGTGCTCTGTTCTCTAGCCTTCAAGAGTTGAGTTAGGATAGCCAGGAGGAAAAAGGGTTAAAACTCACAAAAAGCATTAAAGACTTCAAAATAGTTCATTCTCAAATATTCCATCCTTTTTAAACTGTCTTCACTCACGTTCTCTGAAGAGAGCTCTGAAAAGTGCATTAATTTATCTAACAAAAATACTCATTCAGGTGTCTCTTACATACATAGTAACTACTGAACTGGCTGGCTGGTGGAGAATAGGTTTGAAAGTAGAGAGAAGAATTCCAAGATGTTGTCCTTGCCCTAGGAGGATTATAACCCAGTACTTAAGCCTTTTAAACCTCCTCCAAACCTGTTACTTCCCAATCCATCTTCTTTTCTGCCTATCTTAAGTTCGGGAATCATCTATCTATAGTCTACTTTCTCTCAACCTTAGAAATTTGAATTTTAATCATTCATGTGAATTCTGCACTGTCTCTAAAATATATCCTAAGGATGTCCTTGAGCTCTCACAATAAAATAATTATGTGCAAAATAGTTCTTCCTCCAAATCGCCAATTCTTTTCCCAACTTCAGCCTACTCGACAGTAATTAAAGTCACCTGCCTTTAATGACAATGCCATCAGGTCCCCCTTGTTTCCTTTTTCTACACAGCATCCAGACATGGGCATTGACTGCCAAGGTCTGGAATTTTAACTCTCATGTTTCGTTTTGTCTTCCTTGTTTTGCTTTTTTTCCTTGATTTTTTTCCTAGTAACTCCCTCACTTGCTCTTGTATAAAATGACCAGGCAGGACTAGGAGCCCTTACCTACAAAGACCCCCACAGTACAATCATGATTACTCTTTTATACAAGAGAAGGGAGACTGACATGCTACTCCATCTTTGATTAATTTCTGACACTTGGGTTCTAGTACATAGTTTTTGTTTTAACCAACACTTCCTTAGGAAACATAAGGTGCTAAAACTAAAACACAAAACAAAAAATGTCTCTGCCCTGAGGAGAAGAAAAAGATTTCCTTTTCCTGATTTACTCTCTGAAACTACCCAAAGCTGAATTGATTATCTACTTCTGCCTAGAATCACTAGAGTATTGTGTAGTTTTTCTTCAGTTTGACATGCTGTCACGACCCCTATTAGTACATAGACTTCCCAGTTTTCAGGGCAACAAGTACCATGAAGCTATTTCTTCTTAGAGTGTCCACTCTTTGTTCATTTATTTGTTATAAAGCTCATAGACCTCACAGGATAATGACTTTTTTGAAAACCAATACTTACAAATTGATATATAAATTGAATGCTGAGTGAAATCACAGAATAAAGGTAAAAAATATATAATAGAATTACATTTACTTGATATTATGTTCCTGGTACAAATCTATTTTAAAGCCTTACCTAAATTTTTTTTTCTGGATTTTTTTAGTTGGATTTTGAACTGCTATTTGGGTCATTATTAGAAATGGAAGCAAGCTTATTCTGCCATTTCTCCTCTCTTTCAATAGCATCAGGTATTTATGATTCATATATTCAGAATGCTACATCTGCATGTGATATTGGAGGTAATTCTGTAAGCCCTTGGTAGAAGAACAATGCAGTCCCACCTGGAAATGCAGCCCTCTTGCAATAAATACACATGGGGATACGCAGGGAACAGAAGAGAGAAAGGGTACTCCCTCTAGGCAGCCAGATCTGTCACTCAACCCTGGGGTTTAAAAAATCACTGGCAGATCATACTTCCATCTTACAGAGGTCCTGGAAAGCAAACAGACTTGCCAGGGTCACAAAGCTGATTTAAGCCATAAGAATTAGCACTCACTGGGTCATTTCCTAGGATGGTCCTTTATCCAGTAAAAGATACACATGACCAGGAATGTCCTTTAAAATGCACAGTTACCTTAGTCATGGTCATCTGTGGGCTACTTTCCTGATTTGTTTATATATCAACCTGGAAGCTTATCAATCCTTCTAAAAATAGGTTAACTTCTTCTGCTAGGTGAACCGTCTATGATGAGGAGTCTTTGATGCTGCTGGGCCTGCCAACTCCTCACCTTCCCAACCATCACCCTCAGCACAGGGAAAGGAACTTGCTTAACCCTGACCTCAGTTTGTGATGCCACAGTGATCTTTTCACTTTGAACTTGTGCCAATTCTACACTTCATTCTCTCAGCTATTTTTGGTTCTTGCCCTACTCTTTAACTACATACCGTATGGGTCAAGCCTATGGATTTTTGGAGCCCCACTTCCTGGGTTTGAATCCCAGCTCTGTTACTATCTAATAATGGAATCTTGGGTAATGTACTTAATCTCTCTCTGCTTTGACTTCCTAATCTATAAAATGGGTCAAATAATAGTGTCTATCTGATGAAGCTGTTGTATTAAAAAAAGTTAATGTATGAGGAGCACTTAGAACAATGCCTGGCACAGAGTATATTGAAATGGAAATCTAATTATTGGATTTGCCAGAAGTATCTTCTCACCTAACAGCCTGTAGATAATAACAACACTTATATTACCACGCACTGTGCTGAATGCTGTACACATCCTATTCTAATTAATCATAATAATTCTTTTTGTGCTACTACTATTACCCTCTCCTCTCTCACCCCTTATTCGTTTTGAGATAAGAAAACTAAAGTCTGACATCTTGAATAATGTGCCCATGGTCACTCAGGTAGTAAGATGCAGAGTCAGGACTTGAACCAAGATCTGTCTTGGCATCTTTCCAAATCTCTGAGAAAAGGACCGTAGAGTTCTTTTAAAGTTCTTTTATTTAAATGGGTTGACTTACCTCCCACACAGGTCAGGAAAACTGGGATCTCCAGAGGGAAGGGAAAGGATTCTCTTGGAAAATGTCAGACATGGATGAGGAATACCTTCAATGTCTTAACCAGGCTCACTCCCTACCTTCCACTATACCACCCACTCACGTGGACTATGCTGACAGAGGCCACCCTTAATCCATTGCTTTTTTAAGTACAATATTAGGGAATATTTTTCTGATTCAAGCCAAAGTGGTAGTATTTAAAATTTCAATATCAGTAGTTCTTGAAATCATTTATTTCTACCCCAGCTTCAGGGTATAAGGAACGTCTCTTCCTTTCCCAGATTAGAAAAAAATATATATATGATTTTCCTCTCTTCCTTCAGAGCCTATATTTGCCACTCCTGCCCCAAACCGACCTAGTCTCAGTTGTCAACATTTCTTCCATTAGTCTTAAGTGGTGTCTTCAGCAGAAGGTCTGGGGATGAAGGGCCAGGAGAGGGAAGAGAATGAAAGTCCTTGAGTTTGCACTGCCTTGTCCCTGCTCCTATAACACGTGCCCACTCCTGCGTCTCCTCTGGAGCTGTCTACCTTCTTTACTCCCACCCACCCTGCATCACAGGGCCTTCACTGAGAACCTCCCAGAAGAGCCTCTGGGTGCACCCCTGAAATCAACTACATGGCCTGTTCTTCCCAAAGACCTACCCATAGTGCCCATGTTGGGCTTGGCTTACCAGGCTAAATCTAGGAAAGAGAAGAGCATGGGAAGGATTTTTACTCTATTCCCTCTCCCCACACCCACCATCATATTTAGCTGTCAAACTATTAAAAAAGGTCAGAAAAGCTGAAGTTGAATGTATGTTCTATAAGGAATGGTAGAAAAGCTGTTTGAAGGAAGACAAATAGGGCTCTGGAGAAGGCCTAGGGAGACAGAAATCCTGGCAAGCAGCAATAGGATTGACAGAGGAAAGATAAGCAGGCAAGTATGTTTCTAGGACGAGTTGAAGAAAAGAAAGGGGGAGACTGGAAAGTTGGCCTCAGAGATAAGTCTTAACCCAAGAGGTCCCTAGTGCCATTCTAGACTCTCTGGATCAATCCTAAATTTTCTTAACATCCTTAGTTCCTCCCCTGCTGGACACCTTGCCTCAGTCCCTGAAGCCACAACCAGCTACCACTGCCTGGCATAGAGGGTGGGGTGAGAGGGAGAGCACATGCCAGAAAAGGAGATATGTTCCTTGCATCCCTACTTGTACTCTGAAAGTTTTCCTTTAGAAACAAGGTCATACATGTCATTTGGCCTCTGTAGTGCTGTTAGTAATATGCTTCAGTTGTCAGAGGATCATTAAGGGTCGTGCTGGGTCTCTAACCTATATATGACATGTAGTGGATGTTGTAGGTACCCTGCCCAGATCCCCTTCTGAGACTGGTACTGCATCCCTAGGTGCCGTGATGGTTGGTTGAAAACTGCAGCTGCCCTCCTCTCAGAGATTACCTTTGCCTTTGGGGGAACAGAAGCTGCCTTGCCTTCGGGGCTACCACCAACCCTCGGCCAATGAGTGACTGACAATGGGAGCGCAAAAGGTCAGCCTCCTTGACCCAAGGGACCAATTGTGTGATGCAATTCCTGCTTTCGAATTCCCCACAGAATCAGGCTGAAGCTGGTCTTCTGCTGAGACCATCTCCTTACTTAGCTTTTTTC
Organism: Ailurus styani; assembly: GCA_002007465.1. Classification (NCBI taxonomy): domain Eukaryota; kingdom Metazoa; phylum Chordata; class Mammalia; order Carnivora; family Ailuridae; genus Ailurus; species Ailurus styani. The sequence goes on from LNAC01000210.1 coordinate 4,065,938, forward strand.
CCCTCTAAATGCTACCTCCCCTCTCCTTCTCCAGAGGCATGCTCCCAATAAGTTACTTGCACCAGAATCCCTGTTTCAGGCTCCACTTCCAGGGAACACTATCTCAGACATATGTTCATTCCATATGTTTATTACAGGTCCTTTATTGTCACTAGAGTAATACATCTCTGAAAAACCAAAAATGAAACAAGGAGCAACTTAACAGGACCCTAAACCAAATCTGGACATATAACCCAACTTGATTTATAGGATTCCTAGGCCTATACCTAATACCTGCTCTCTTGTAGACACTAACAAACCACATTCTATCAAATCCAAAATGAAGATTTATTTATTCATACTCTTCTTAGTACAGACCATGAATTAATATATTTATTTTAAAAATTAGCTATGTAGCATTTATTATTAACCAGTACATTTTTTGCAATTCTTAAAAATGTGGCTGGATGATTCTAAATTATTTTATAATAATTATTCTTGCTATGATCATACAAATCTTACATTTTAAATCACTTTTGGGGTTTTTTTCCTCCCATGAACTATAAATTCTGCTACTGTGGATGACTGCGTCCCTGAAAAGCATGCTCTGGTTAATCCAGCAGTGTTATAAAACAGATCAAATTTCCAGCTTGCAATTAATAAACATATAATTAAATATGTGAAGGGAAAACAAAAAATAATTTAATCTTTATGCTATGATTCAGAAGTCATTTCAGGGTCATCCCTATAAGCCTCAGTTATAGTATTACAGAAGTATGGAGATTGGTGAATAGCATTCAGGTTGGAAGAATGCCAGACGGATCAGATTTTACTTCGTGTATTTATAAAAATTCAACTTCATAACATCAGGTACCACATTCACTGTTTTCCCCCAATATACTGATCCTACTATAGCCTCTTGTAGAGAGTCCCCTATAATTAATCTCAGCTGATTAAATCCATTCTTCCAGTCTATAATAGTCTATAATAAAAAATTTATTTGCCAAATAAATGACAATATTTATAGATCTTTTCCTTGTTTCAGTAGGCATACAAGATATTCATTAGGAATGAGAAAGAATACCATATTTACTTGCTTTCCACACACATCTACAGAAGAGGAGAGGTGACTTTTTTCCTTTTCCTTTCAAATTTATCAGTAACAGTGACTAAATGAAGGCCGAATAACTAAATGACCCCATCTGTACAAATTTGAGTGTATGACTTCAGGCTTCCAGATAGTCTTGATGTCACAAGATTGTGGCTGTGACTCCATCTATCACAACTATATTCGAGGTAATAATAGGGCTTGAGTCAACCCTGCTAGCACTCCACCACCAGATACACAAACAAGGAGTCCTATACAACACCTCTCAACCACATACTATGGCCTATACTTAGTAACCCCCATTTTCAAGGAAGGTTATGAAATGAAACTATTCGCTAGGCATAAAATCAGATTTCTGTTACTAAGAGAGAAGGGAAAAAAGGAAATGGGATAGGCAACTAGCATTATCTGTCTCATTTTCTTTCTTAGCATATGTTTCCTCAGATTAACTGTTTCCTCAGCTCATAGAAGGCTGAGATTATGTCATATTAATTTTTTAATCTCAGAATCTAGCATAATACCATAGTTTATTGGTTTTTTTTAAATGTTTATTCGTTAAACACAAGATCAAAGACAAGTAAGACAGGTGAGTAAGTGTCATTAGTTTGTTCCATTTATATTGTCACTCACTTATTTAATTGTTATTTCAACTAATATTAGTTGAGCTCCTAGTCTGAGCCAGGTCCTATATCAGGTCGTGATATTTACAGTGATAAATACAACATAGTCTCTGCCTTTACGAAGCAGGTGGAGGTAAGGTTAGAGGAGGATGGGAATGGCTCTAAAAGAAACAGGCAATTTTAAGGTTATGTGGTAAGAGAATGAGAAGTGGTCCTGAGCCACTGTTTGAGAGGTAATGAAGCTGTAAGTAGTCTGGGTGAGCAGAGAGTAGGGAAAGAAGTAGAGAAAAAGAAGGAAAGATAGAGGACTAGGTAATAGAGAAACTTATGTTATAGTCATAAGTCCATTATTTATCTCTGCCAACACACATACCTATTTGTTGTGAGAAAATATTTGTTTCTCCCTTTAGACTTCCTCATGAAAGAATTTCCCAACACTTTGCTCTTGATGGATCTGACCCACTGATAAGCTTCTTGGCTGGCCTGAACAGTAGTCACAACTGTGTTCCATGGACCTTCTCCAAGCATGGAGCAACTGTCTTCCCAGCATCCCATCTTACAGGATGATGTTCCCTGGTGGACCAGTTTGGGAAATGCTGGTCTAGACATATATTTCTCAAACTTGGCAATATGACTCCACTGGACACCATAAAAAAGAGTTGCGGGGGATTTCCGGAGAAAGGGATTAATCCCCACAAGTTGCACAGGTGAACCTGGTTTTCTTAGTATGTTTACACCTTGGATTTCAGTTCCATGAGTCACCAGAGGAATATAGGTTTGGTTGGACTAACGGCATACCACTTCAGCAATCTTACAATCATATAAGTTATCCCTGTGACACTTTGACTAGTAATTAAAACAACTGTCATCTCTTCCCACAAGTAATCCAATTCAGTTCGGTTTGTAACATATATGGCTAGAAACGTATCCATATCAATTCCGATTTTCTTTGCCTACGTTAGAGAAAAAGATACCCCCTAACCATGAAGCAGAGATCACAAGAAGAGAGAGAGATCTGCAGATGATATGCTACTGACCTTAAAGATGGAGGAAGATGCCACAAGCCAAGGAAAGCAAGTAGGATAGAAGCTAGAAAAAGCAAAGAGATGGATTCTCCCCCAGAGGCTCCAGATGGGACACAGCCCACACCTTGATTTTAGAATTTCTGACTTCCAGAACTGTAAGATAACACATTCTTGGTTTTAGCCACCAAGTCTGTGGTAACTATTTATAGTGAGCAATGGGAAAGTAATAACACGTAGCAATATATCTCCAGATGCTGTCCCTCCACCCCCTCATTCCCACAGCACTCCACGTAAGTCTCTCTCTTGGGATTCCCCTCTCTTCTCAATCTACCCTCTCAAACTGTTTTCCTGAAAATCAAATCCGATTATGTCACAGGGCTTGAAATGCATGAATACTCACTAATTCTAGTTAGGTTACTTCTGGGAATATAATTAGAAACCAGAAATAAGGGTTGTTTACAAATCCTGTCAAGGACATTTGGTGTGATCTCAGGAAGGCTTAACAGAGATGTGATTATAGCTAAGAAAGCTTAAAACAAATTGCACTATCCACTGAAGAAAGAATGCATTAACCACATGGGGTTGAGGGAGAGAAGAGATTATTCTGGGTTTATTCAAGAATGGACAGAGGTAAATTCACTGACTTTGGCAGCCATCAGTCAGCCACATTCTGGTTTGGAGGTGGGGATACCTCACCAGGTACCTGGATGCTAGTAAGTGCTTATCCTAAACAGAGGTCATGGTTATACTATCATAGTAAATTTCATCCTGATTTAAATGCTAGTCACATGAAACCTGGTTATCATGAGTCAGTCCACTGTTCACCTCTGGACGCATGATAAAATTGAGGTCAAGACCCTACTGGTGACCAACAGAAACTAGATCAAGGTTCTTCTACTTCCATTGCCTCCTCAGAAAGTTAAAGGGTATGTTCTTCGGTGAGATCCTGAATCCTAGTTTAACAATAGCCACATTCCTGCCAGCTATCATTCGAGACCTGTTTGAGGGTCCCTGATTCAAGACCTCCACAAAAGAGGGATGACAATCAACAACAGCAGCAACAACAAAAAGGGGAGGAAAGTTCTAAGGAGGAAGGGGAGGTCAAAATTGGCGAAGGCCACAAAGGGCATGACAAAGTGGGAATTAAATTTTCCCATTAGACTTGGCAATTAGGCGGGTGACTGATGTTGTTCAGTGGAGTGAAAGGCTGACAAGCGAATGAGCACTTAAGAAATGTTAACATTAAGGCTGGAAAAGTCCTCTGAGAAGAGGATCCATGCCCTACAGAATCACCTTAAATAAAATTCCCTCAGGTTTTGCATTTGAATCATAGAGAACTTTTCCTGTCCTCAAATACTCCAAACCTTAATCAGCCAAATTTGAGTTGTACTATCCCTCTCTCCCTCTCTCCTCAGTTCACCTCGAACTTAAAGGAGCTAATGAGCTGTGCAATAACTAAAGGTCAAAAAACAAGAGGAAGAAACAAAAGGCCTACAAACACAAACTCAAACCAAAACAAATCAGGCTCTCAGTAAGATGAGCTATAACAAGTTGTGCTTCAAATTTAATATCCCTGTTTTGATTTAAAAAAACAAATCAAAACAGTGTCTGGAGAATTAAAAGGGGCATTTTATAATTGGAATGTCTTCTTGTATCTCATCCATTATCTTCACTCCACCTCCCTCCAAATTAATAGCTGTTGCTGGGTTGTGGGCATGTGTGAGCACAAGCCTGGACCAAGGACCAAGTTCTGTCCAGTGGCTAGAGTAATGGCGTGCCATTTAAAAAAAGAAAAAAACAAAAAGGTGGACTAGGGAGAACACCACACATATCTGCATTTCCGGAGGAAAGCACTGGTTCTCTTCCTCGACTGTTCACTGTATTTAATGGGAGGGAGGGAGGGCAGTTTTCTGCATCTGCGCCCAGCTCTTCCTAAACTTGGTTACTCACGTCTGATTCATTCGCTGTGTGTTTGTCTCCTGTCTCTGTCACTGCCTGCTGCTGAGAAGGGGGTCGCTGAATCACTGCCACTCCAGATGAAAAGCAATTCAAACCCGGTTCTTGGGGGATGGAAGGGCTTTTTTTTTTTTTTCTTTCTTTCTTTCTTTTTCTTCAGAAAAAGGCTCCTACTTTCCGGGATGACCGTGGAGGGCAGTTTTACGAGTCTCAGCCCGGGCTCTGGAAGACCGGGCTCCGTCCGGTGAGAGGCAGGAGGCACCGGTCCTCGCCCATTCCGGGCTTTCCGGTCCACAGGCCGCGGCGCTCCGGGCTGTGTGCTGGGACGCGCGGCGGCGGGCCGCGCTAGGGGCACCGGGGTGAGCTCAGCCCGCTGGGCCCGAGCGGCCGGGCCCCGTTCCCCGCCGCTTTAAAAGCTCCCACAATGCAGCGCTGGCGTCCCAGTTCCGTTACAATGTCTCTCAGGGCGCCGGCGAACCGGCGAGGCGCGGGCGGGGAAGCCGAGGAGCCGCGGCTGTAACCCGAGCGCCCGGCCGAGGGGGGCGCCCCCGCGCCGCTCCTCTCGCGCGCTCTGCCCGCGGCCCGGCGAAGGGGCGGAGCCGC
>LNAC01000210.1:4071519-4223250 GCA_002007465.1 Ailurus styani
ATTAACTTTACTCGGCCGCTGGGATTTCTGGGCAGCGCCTGGGACCCCTCCCTCCTCCTCCCGGAGCCTTCGGGCTCCCCCTTCCCCGCCCCCTCGCCCCTCCGTCTACACCTTGGGTTTCTTCGCCGCTTCTGCCCTCCGGCCGCGGGCTCCCTGTTCCTCCGGTTCACCTTTTTCCCCGTTGTGTTCGCCTTTGCGCGTTCTCCCCGCCGCACACACGCGCCTCTGACTGAGAAGTACAGGCTTGTGCCCTGCTTCTCGGTTTCCTCCCAGTGTCCTTGGCAGGGGAGTTTAGAGGCCACTTTTGTTGGCCAGGGAAACGTATATATATGGCTTCTTTAGCATTTTTCTCTCCAAATGGAAATCGGATGCTCGCTGGCCGAGTGGCGGTTTGGTGAAAGCTTACTTTCTCCTCTGAAAACACGATTGGTTTTAGGTTTTAAAATTTTGTGTGAACGCTTAACCATCATCCTCCGTCCCTGTTTCCCCCTGCCTCCAACCCGTCTGAGGAGGGGAGTCCAAGACAGGGGACTTTCAAAGTAATTCCGTTTTGCAGACTAGAAACTTTGCGAGGGTACATCGCGGAAAGCTTAATAAGCTTGAGCCTGAAGGGACGTGAGCTTTGAAATCTGGGTCCTTGTGCGACACTGGAGCCTACCAGCCGAGTACCTGGGTTCGTAATCGAGTGTTGCGTTGTTATTTTAGCATCGTAGAGCCGCCTGGTGTTGCTAAACCACTACTATTTCAGCATCAGATGGCATCTTGAGCAGTACAAGCGTTGAATTTAATTACGGGTCAGTATTGCCCCTGATCTTCGGGGATTTAGAAGGGAAATAGATGCAGGGCACATTTCCTAGCTGACTTAAACCCATCAGGTTAGCTGTGTCAATACATCAAAGCCTTGCATTAAAAAAAATTTCTTCCAGCCTGGTAACAGCGAGGAGGAACATTTACGGATTTTCCAGTATGATGTGGCTCAGCAATTCCTCATTAGATCTGTTGTGTCACCAGAAAGGACCTTTAAATATGTATAGCTCCCTGCTTTTTTTGCCGATTGGATTAACCCCTTATTCTGGTAGAAGGCCTCAGGTAGTTCCTCCCCCCGCCCCCGCCCCTCCCCCTTTTTAAAGTCTTTCATCTTTGGGTTGCCAGGAGTTGGCCATCCAGTTATGAAGGAATAGAAAATGGGAAGCTTTCTTAATGGATTTTCAGCAACCCGTCCTTTTCCTGGGTGAGGCAGTAGGGAATGCCTGCTAGCCCTCTGCAGGGAGAGGTGCCTGGCGGACGCAAGAATCAGGAGGAAGGACACAGTAGTACTATCATTTTGGAGGCTGGTGTGTGTGTTTATCTCTTAGTGGGCATATTAATGCTACTTTTTTTTTAATTTTATCTCCATGGCAAATTCTTCCCAAACCATGAAAACTCCCCATACCCCACTCTAAGAAGAGTGAATGTAATTTGATTATTCTGTTGAAGGATCAGACCCACAAAATATAATTTGTAATGTAGGTGATAAAACCTTTCAAAAATCTTCCCCTTCCTCATATTCTCCCCTTTTAAGAGCCTCAAGCTGGTACTTTCAGTAATAGACACAACTGTTAGTAATACATTGAGTTCTTTCGAGGTTCATTAATCAAACCTAATTTCTGGGCTTCGATAGCTGAGGGGGACATCAGCCCAAAGAGTGAGAAAATCATGAGACTCTGCAGATAGGAAAGGCATTTCAGTTTGCTAAAGTGTCATTGTGCTGCAGGGAAAAGCTTTTAAAAAGAAGAGAGAATGTTTAGGTTGTTTTTAGCGTGCATGTTTACTAAATTTGGCATTGGTTGAGATATTTGGGAATTGCAGTTATTAAATTCTACCACAGTAGTGGTATTTCTTTTTGCCTAACATTCTGTTCTTTTAAGGTTTTGATTTTTTAATGGGAATCTCAGTTCTTAGCTTTTGTAGCCATCTGTTCTGGCTTGCATTAATTCTTGACTTGAATGCCTTTGCCTTTGAGAAATAGTTTTTCAGAATTTCTTGCTCAGTTGCTCTATCTTATGTTGATATGTGTGTGGCTTGAGAGTAAAAATATTGTTTGTTGCTGGGTATTGCTACTTTTTTCATTATGGTTCATTCCTGACATAATGGCTTTGCTCCTTTACTGTAAAACATTGAGGTCCTAGATATCTTGCTAGTGTTCAAAACATTGCAAAACTCTGCAGATAGAAGTGAGTGGGACTGGGAGTGGTATAGGAAAACATTATGCATCATAAATCTGAAAATTTGGATTTAAAAAATAATGTATCACCTATTTACTCTTCTTGGGCGCTAGCTTGCTCCAACCCTAAATAGATTTCAAAATGCAAAGTGTAGAGGTATTTTCTAAGAACTGTGTATAGTGGAAAGAGTGCTTACCACAGCCAGCCAACCAGATTTGGGTGGCAAATGTGACTTTGTCCCTTTGAACTGAATGAGTTCGACGTGCTACTTCAACATCATGGTCTATACTTTGCTTTCTGTAAAATGGAGGTACTGCTACTAAAAGGGATGCTGTGACGAGTAGAATATCTAATATAGTGCCTGGTACATTGTAGCCAATAAATGGCATTATTTCACACTTCTCCAGAACTGAGCTCTTCATTACCCAACCTTTCAAACAGTTCTTCCTCTGTTTTTCATCTCATCCATCCAACAAGTGGCTCAGGCCAGGAGACTGGAGTTTATCCTTCATTGTCTCTTCTGTTCTTTTACCCTTTCTACCACCACTCCCCTCCCCTCCCTTCACCAGTTTGTAAAAAAAAAATCCTTATCTACTTTTATGGAAAAATCTCTTTCAAATCTGTCTGATTTTCAGCCTCCACTATCCCTCCATTCTACTTGAAGCCATCATTATCTTTCCCCATTGCCTACTGCATATATGCTGTACCCCTTCTGGTCCCTTTTCCCACCAGCAACCTAAAAAGAAAAAAAGTCACTTGATGTTTAAAGTCTTCAAAGCTCTTAGTAAACACATTTATTTCTCCGGATAAAATATGAAATCTTCAGCATACCTATAAGATTCTGCATGATTGGGCAACTGCCCCCCATCTTCCTCCTTTGCCAGCCACATTGTCCAGTTCTCCAGCAGACTCACCTCAGGCCTCTTGCTTATGCTCCTGGTCTCTATTTTAGGACTGTCTCCTGGAGTAATTTGTTATCCTTGGATACAAATTCATATATCATCTTTATAAATGTCTTATCACCCTTATCATCATGTAACTTAGAATCCCTTTATTTTCTCTCTCACACCGCAATCATCTTTCCTTTTTAATGTTTGCCGTAACTTATAGCTATGTATTAAGTAACTACTTAATGTTTCTCTCTCACCCTCCAGGGCAGAAATAATGCCTGGTTTATTTGTTAGTCTATAGTCAGTGCCTAGTGCATTTAGTAGATGCTCAATAAATGGTTTTAGTATAATGAATAAGATAATAACATTATTTTTGTATTTGTATCTTGATTGCCATCTTTATCACTGTTCAGTCTTCTTTTCCATAACAGAAAAGCCAGACTGTCACTCTCCTGTTTTTCTTCCTCGCTGGTGTTGTGTATAATATGAAACAGCCTTTGTAGATACTGGGTAAAATTAATGCATTTGGGCTCTGTGGAAAATTCAGAGTAATAAATTGAAACACCTTTAATCAGTGTTACCCTTGTGATTTTCTTTTGTAGATAATCCTTTTTCTAAGTACATCATTAAAGTAATTATGTTTTTTTTTATCAGCACAGGATTACTGAAAGAAAAAAATCTTACTATGTCATATTATTTTACATGTATCATATGATAATACATTAGTCACTTGAAAGGAAGGTAGAGAAAACTAGTAGAGAAATAAGAGTTATAGTCCTAAGGATGTTTAGTACTGTCCAGTTGTTGATGTGACTTGCATAAATAACTAGATATCATTTGAACATTTAGTTAAGGTAGCAGAGTGGTTGTTTAAAAATTGGAGCCACCTAGAGGTCTGGAAATTCTCTTTCCTTCTTTAAAGCATTCCTTCGTTTAGCCAAAAAAGTCTCATGACTTTCCAAGGCCAAGGAAGGCTTAAGCTTTGTTTGAGTGTTTTTGTCATGTGGTTGCTCTTTACAAATTATTAGTTTGATGCACTATAGCCCTGAAGTATTTATGTTCTCCTATTATTTCTAGTCTCTAATTCTTACATAATCACCCACATTTTCTTTTGACTTGTTTCTTAGGCCTTGAGTTTCCGTTTAGAATTTTCCTTTTTACTCTTACAGTTTAATTCCAGTTCCTATCTAGTTTCGTATTTTGTAGGTTATAAGGTATACAGAGAACTTAGGAGTTGATTCTAGTTCTTTCAGGATTTATTTGTTTACACTTAACCTCTGGGTTTCTCCTGAATGTTATGCCTCAGAAGTGGTCTGGACTCTGAGTTTTTGTCACCGAAAAGCTAGATGTCCTTGGGTTTGGAGAGCAGGGAAGATTTAAAAAGCATTTTTAAGGCCTATTATGTGCCAAGCTCTGGGTTAAGTGCTTTCACAAGAGAAGAATGAGTAGTTCACCTGATCAAAATCATAAAAAGGAACCTTCAGCTTTCCATTCATTTGTTTTACTCAGGGAAATGGTTCTTGTTCCCCCCACTTACCCACCCTTTATTTTCTAGTTGGGAAAGTGCGGCAAGATAGAGAAGCCCTCTCTAGCCCATCCCATTACCTTAGCTTTTTATTTGTTTAGACCTGATTTTACTTGTATAAAAATATTGGAAGTGGGGCCAGAGAGGGGCATGACCTTTGATTTGTCTTTGAGGTAGGTCTCTGTGCCCCAGGACATTTACACCATGAGTAGCTACCACTGTGGAGGAGAAAAAAGTTATTGTTTAAAACCCGGTTATTTTTTTCTCTCATGTATACATGCTTACTTGGTTACTTTGGATGACCTTGAAGACGTTGCCTGGGGCTTTATAGCACCAATAATATCTATTACCTATTTATTTCACAGCCTTGCTATAGGATTTAGAAGTCTTATTTTTGGCAATGTTTTTTTTGCCACATTCAAATATATCCCAAAGCTCATTACAATTAACTCCAGTGCTGTCCAAGTTTTATGCATCAAGAAAAATATTTTCTTACTCAGTAGCATGTATTTTAACTCTTTGTTTTGATAAGAAATCAGATATGAGTACAGGTTGTAACAAGAGGAGAGTTGTAATAATTTTCTACCCGGTTTTATTCATGTGGATGATATATTTTGTCACTTGTTAACTGTCATTGGCCCCTGGCTAAATCATGTTTGTGTTTAATTATAGTAATTTTATTATTGGAAAATCACTTAAAATTAAATTATTGTTCAAAAAGAAGCACATACATTGAAAAAATTAGAGTTCCCTTACTGGATACGTATTGGGCAGAAAAGCAAAATGTCACTCTAATTTTTGCTTAAAATATTTGAATAGATTCATAATCTTTGAAACCCTACATAGAAATACTATTGAAAGATAGGTTGGGAATAATTTGCAGTGTTTAATGTAAAATTTGGTCATTTCTGAAGCAAGTTCTAATACTTGATGCCATTAGATGTCAGGAAACCTAAAATAGTTTACTTGTGCTATATTTTTCTTTTTGTACATAATGATTTCCTTCTTTTCTATTTCTTTTTTTTTAATATCTTTACTGAAGAGAACTGAGGTAAACAGCTACTGACATGCAATGAACTTCACACATTTAAGTGTACATTTAGATAAGCTTCCATCCTACATATATAAATATAAAATCATCACCACAGCCAAGATAGTGAATATATACATTACCCTCCCCAAGTTTCTCCGTTCCCATTTGTAATCCCTTGCCTGTCCATCATCCACAGAAGCTTTGGTTCTGTCTCTGCAGGGTAGTTTGCTTTTCCAGAATTTAAATGAATGGAATCATGTAGTGTATAGTCTTTTTCAGTCTGGCTTCTTTCACTCAGAATAATTACTTGGAGATGCATTCATGTTGTTATATGCAGCAATAGTTCACTCTTTCTCATTGCTGAATAGCATTCCATTGTTTGGATGTATAACAATTTATGTATATATGTACCTGTTGATGGACATTTGGGTTGTTTCTAATTTTTGTCTATTAAAAGCTGCTGTGAACATTTGTATATCATCCTTGTATGGATTTGTGCCTTCATTAGTCTTGGGTAGGAACCTAGGAGTAGAATGGCAGGATCATGGTAGACATATGTGTAGCTTTTTCAGAAACTGCCAGACTGTTTCCAAAGTGATTATATCATTTTACTCTCCTCTACCAGCAGTTTATAAGCATGCTAATTCCTTCACATTCCGACCAACACTTAGTATGATTAGTCTTTTTAAAAATTTTTTATTAGACTTTTAATTTTAGTCATTAATAGTATTTCATTTTTAGTTTAATTTGCATTTCCCTAATGACCTATGGTGTTGAGCATCTTTTGATGTATTTTGTGCTATCTTCATATCTTCCTTGGTGATCTGTTCAAGTCTTTTGCTCACATTTTTATTAGGTTGATTGTTTTCTTATTATTGAATTTTGAGAGTTCTTTATATATTTTTGACAAGTCCTTCATCAGATATATACTTTGTAAAGATTTTCTTCCAGTCTGTGGCTTGTCCTTTCATTTTCACAATGACTTTGAAGTAGGAGGTTTTTAATTTTGTTGAAGTCCAGCTTATGATTTTCTCCTCTTATACATTGTGCTTTTGGTGTCCTTTTTAAGAAAACCTTTGCCTAAGCTACGGTCACAGAGATTTTCTTCTAGAAATTTTCTGGTTTTCTTCTAGAAATTTTATAGTGTTAGGTTTTACGTTGAAGTCTCTGATCTATTTTAAGTTATGTTTTTAAAATAGACTTTGTTTTTTAGAGCAATTTTAGGTTCGCAGCAAAACTGAGAGGAAGGTACAGAGATTTCCCATATACTCCTTGTCCTCACACCTGTATCCCCTCCTCCATTATCAACATTCCCCATCAGAATGGTACATTTGTTGCAGTTGAACCTACATTGACACCTCATTATCACCCAAAGTGCACGGTTTACATTAGGGTTCACTCTTGGTGTTCTAAGTACTGTGTGTTTGGGCAAATGTATAATGACACATATCCATCATGATGGCTTCATAGAGTAGTTGCACTGACCTAAAAAATCCTCTGTGCTCTGCCTGTTCAACCCTCCCTCTCAGCTAATGCCAGGCAACCACTAAGGTTTTTACTATCTCCGTAGTTTTGCCTTTTCCCAAATGTCATAGAGTTGGAATCATATGGTATGTAGCCTTTCCAGATTGGCTCTTTTACTTACTAATATGCATTTATGTTTCCTACATGTCTTTTCATAATTCAATAGCTCATTTTAGCCCTGAATAATATTCCGTTATCTGGATATACCACAGTCTGTTTATCCATTCACCTACCAAAGGACATGTCTGCTTCCAAGTTTTGGCAGTTATGAATAAAGCTGCAATAAGCATCCATGTGCAGATTTCAGTGTGGATATAAGTTTTCACCTCCTTTGGATAAATACAAAGGAGCACAGTTGCGGGGTCATATGATAAGAGCATGTTTAGTTCTATAAGAAACCGCCAGACTGTCTTCCAAAGGACTTTTCCAAAGAGTACCATTCTGCATTCCCACCAGCAATGAATGAGAGTTCCTGTTCCTTCACATACTTATCAGCATTTGGTGTTGTCAGTGTTATGTATTTTGACCATTCTAATAGGTATGTAGTGATAGTTCATTGTTTTCATTTATATTTCCCTGATGATATATGATGTGGGGCATCTTTTCATATGCTTATTTGCCCTATATCTTTGGCAAGGTGTCTTTTAAGGTGTTTGGCCTGTTAATATTTTATATCGATTGAATTGAAGTTCATTTTCTGCATATGGATATCTAATTGTTAGAAAGACTATTATTTCACTACTGAATTGCCTTTGCACTGTTGTGGAAAATGAGTTGTCTGTTGTACCTCTTTTTATTTTATCAATTGACATTCACAGCTGGATAACACAAATTAAAGAAGCAGCAGCTAAATCCTATACTTGACAATAAATGTGTTTTTGTCATGTTTAATAAAATTTCTAGTTTCCTTACTATAGCCTTTATGTAAAGGCTGTTGGGGGGGCACATGTATAACTTACCCCTTTAAATTTTAATTATCTTTACTGTTAGTGAAAATTTTTTCTGTTTTCTCTCTTTGAAAATGTCCCAACCTAGATCACACCTTCCATTTTAATTTTTCTAGTTTTGATGATCTGTCTCTTCTCCTATTATTGAGTGGTGACATGTGGTATATATTGGAAAGAGTGCCCAGTTCACTAAAGCCTGGCTGGACCTGGGTAGCCTTGGAGTAGTTATAAAGCTCACCTCTTCTCAAGTTTCCTTTAAATGGGGTTACTAATTCATCACTTAGGGCTGTTTTGGAATAAAAGTGATGTTTATTGACGTCCATATATGGAAATGAATGCATGTGAAATGTCTCAGTGAAGGGTTAGTGCCTTTTCCATTACCAACTCCAGTAAGCTGTGTATACTTCTTCTGTCTGAACTAGGAGTCTGAAGAGGCCCCAGTGCTCTTTGGAGATGACAGAAGCTCTGCAGTCTGTTTAGGCTGATGGTCTCAGAAGAGAATGTGGTCAGTGTAGATCATCCAAGTGTGGAAGAAGAACATTTGCTAGTTAACGTGGGTGATCCACCTCATCCCTCACAGTCTGGAGTTGGCTATCTGCTAGGCCGTTCTCCATTAGTACTCCTTTGTCTCTACTGAATTTCAGTCTCCTCTTCCCTTCTCTCCTCCCCCTCAACCTGGAAAGAGTATGCTCAGGTCTCTCTTGACATTGCTACTCCTTCTAACTGTCTCCTTTCTTAGCCAACTTCTTCCAGGAGTTGTCTGTGCTTAATACTACAACTACATTACCTACCAGCTCACTCCCCAGGCAGGCACCATTTCTTGGAAACATTTCTTGCCACAGGCACCGATTTCTTAATTGCTAAAATCAATAGAAACTTGTTACCTCTAACAGAACAGAAGCTTTTTGTAGTATATTTACGCTGTTGAGCCATCTCCCTCTGTCTTCAGATTTCTTGGCTTCCCTGTCAACAATTTTTGTTGTTGTTCATTCATTAATTAATTAATTCATTCATTCAGAAATGAGCTGCATGACCTTCTATGCAGGGAGCTGTAACAGAGAATGAAACACAGAAGTGCCCTCCTAGAATGTACATTCTATTGGAGGAAGTTAGATAATGATCAAGTGATTTTACGTGCTTTATAGGATGATAAATGAATCAGAGGGAAAAAATATAACAAGTTGGAGAAATTGAAAATGGTAGGGATGGGAGTAGAGGGGTTATTTGATATTAGATGGGCAGGAAGTCCTTACTCATGAAAGCACATTGGAGTAGAGAACTTAATGAGCAAAGGACATAAACTCTGCAGCTATCTGGAAGAAGAACACTCCAGACCCAGGAGAGAGTGAGTATAGAGGCACTGAAGCAGGTACCTGCACTTGTGCCCGTATCTTAGCTGCCAGACCAGTGAGGTTGGGAGTAGGGGGAGGGAAGGGGATAGAAGCAGGAGACAAGGTAGAGGAGGTAAGGGGGCCCATATACCACGTACTTCCTGGCTATGATAAGGATCTTGGTTTTTACTCTTGAGTGAGAAGACAGTTGAGGATCTTGAACAGAGGAATGAATGAGTTGGAGGGAAGCGTGGAGTCGTAGACAAGAGCATGAACTGTGGAGCCAGCTGCCTAAATTAAAATCCCAGCCCTACACCTACTGGATCTGTGACCTTGTAGTAGTTCTGTAACATCTCTGTGCCTCATCAGTAAAATGGGAATAGGAATGATACCCATCTCACTGTGTCGTTATAAGGATGAAATGGATTAATATTTGTAAAAAAGAGCATGGCAGATGTATTATAAAAATGCTTAAGAAATACCATTAGTAAAATGAAGAAGGCTTACTTTGCTGCCATGCGGAAGGGGCTTGTCAAGAGGAATTAAGAATAGAAGTGGAAAGCCAGGACATGGAAACAACCTGAGCGTCCATCAGTCGATGAATGAATAAAGAAAATGTAGCATATACATGCAGTGGAATATGATTCAGCCAGAAGAGAGGAAACCTTGACATTTGTGACAACATGGACAGATCTTTTTTTTTTTTTTAAGATTTTATTTATTTATTTGACACAGAGAGAGATCAGATCACAAGTAGGCAGAGAGGCAGGCAGAGAGAGAGAGAGGAAGCAGGCTCCCCGCTGAGCAGGGAGCCCGATGCGGGCCTCGATCCCAGGACCCTGAGATCATGACCTGAGCCGAAGGCAGAGGCTTTAACCCACTGAGCCACCCAGGCGCCCAACATGGACAGATCTTTAAAGCATTATGCTAAATGAAATACACAGAGAAAGACAAATACTGTATGATCCCGTATACACATGCAATCTAAAAACAAAACAAAACAAAACACCCAACTTATAGGTACAGAGAACAGACTGGTGGTTGCCAGAGGCGGGGAGTGGGGGTGTTGAAATGGATGAAGGGGGTCAAAAGGTACGAACTTGTGCTTATAA
The DNA here is from genome assembly GCA_002007465.1 of Ailurus styani. Taxonomy (NCBI): domain Eukaryota; kingdom Metazoa; phylum Chordata; class Mammalia; order Carnivora; family Ailuridae; genus Ailurus; species Ailurus styani. Next base: position 4,082,086 of record LNAC01000210.1, read on the forward strand.
GGTACATATATCCAGGAAATGTAATATACAGCATGGTGACTTAATAAAAAGAAAGAAAAAAAGACAAGAAGTAGGGAGACCAATTAGGAGATGATTACAAGAATTCACTCAAGGGTGGCTTAGTTGAGGTGCTAGTGGTAGAGATAGGGAAAAGGGTCACATCATGGGTATATTTTGGAAATGAGAATGACTTATTGGCTGAGGAATAGATCTGCTTTTCCTCCCATCTCTCATCTTTCTTGCTCAGTCTTCCTTGCCGCTTCCTTCTTTCCCTTTTGACCAGGGGTTCTTAAACAGTGTAGTAGTATTTGGAAATATGTGGGGGCCTTTTTTTGGTTGTCACAGAGCCTAGGCTGGGGGTATTTTTGTGCTGAGTGGTCAGGGGCTGGGCCCAGATACTCAGTGTTCTGCAAGCTGAAGACATGTCCTGTGCAACTTGCCAGTAGCATCCTTGTTGAGAAATGCTGCTTTAGACCTTCTTCCCACCTCCCTCCCCTAGTCCCCAGGCCTAGGATTTCATAACCTGTGGTCCTCTGTTGGTAGCAGGGGACCTGTAAGCTCCCTGGTGTTTTTTTTCCAAAATTTTTATGTACATTTTGGTGGGGGGAGGGTATGGTGAGTATTTTTATGAGGTTCTCGAAAGGGTCCATATCCTAAGAATGTAAGAACTCTTGTTCTGAGTGGTCTCACTCACTTTCATTGTTTTTATTCTGGCCTATGTAGTGATGGACTTTCAAATCTGTTCCTGCAGTGTTCTATGCTCAGACTTCTAGACCCTTCTCTGCTGAACCACGCAGCAGTCCCTCAAGATCAACATGTCTCCTAACTTCTTCCTATATTTCCCACCTGGGTTTGTGACACCATCATCTACCTTGTTCTTAATCTTGCTTTTCCTGTGCCACCTCACCTTGACTAATTCGTCTAGTTCTTCTGATTTTACCTCTTGGACAGCTGAGGAAAATTTTTCCCATTTCCCCTTCATTCACTACTCTAATTGAGCATCTTTCATTTAGACTGTTGGCCACTTCACTGGTCTTTCCACCTGATATGCAGCTTCCACATATCAGCAGATGAGTGCTTGGATACAGACATCTCACTGTGTCACCAACTTGCTAAAAATTCAGCATGTCAATGCCTGCAGGGTTGAATTCAGATTCTTGTTAGAGCATATAAGACCTGTGAAATCTGGTGCTAGTCCCCTGTCCTGGACTGGCCAGGTGGTTGTCCTGCCTCCCTGCTTGGCTGCCCTCCAGCTCTCCTCCCTCACCTGTCCTTCTGTGCTAGCCTGTAGCAGGATTAAATTAGTAAGCTGTTTTATGCATTGATGCTGAAACATCTAAATACGCTATTTGATGATATGAAAAAATGGTTCGACCTCTCTCTTACCCAAACTCTATGGCTTTATAACCCAACCTGGCAATCCTCTCTTCCTGAAGGAGGTGCTCACTCCCTTAGAAGGCTGTCTTACTTTATATACCATATCCATGCCTGTTTCTCTTCTTGCTTTGCATTGTAAGTTCAGAAGCTCTCTGTTTCAAACAGATGAGCTTCTGAGAGGCTCTTCTTAAGCTCATTTGTTCATAGGTTCAAAGTGACTGAGCAGACTTTAAGCTTGCAGTCCCCCAGTGCAGTTCAAGGAGTGTAAGTTGGTTCTTTGAAGCTTTGTAACCAGTTATGCCCTTGCTGCTGGATGTTCAGTGGGGCATCTTTTTCTAAAGTGGAGCAGCTTTGTCTACCTTAAAATCTCTTGAGTCAAATGGTTCCTTCTGGTCTCTTTGGAGCCCTGGGGAGCCCCTTAGTAACCCTTGGAATCCAACTTCCCTCCTTACCTCTGGAATTACAGGAGCCTCAGTGGGCTCAGTCTTGACTGTGTTCACCCTTTCTGTTATAAAACAATTTCCTGGCCTGCACTAATATTGGGCCAAGTTTCCACCTTTAGCATTGATCATCCTATTGTACATTCAAAATGGAAAAACTTCTAAAAATCTGTCTTCTCTGTTCTGGTTGATTATTACTGCTGGGTTATAATAGGCATAGGTTAGCCTTTTTTACCCTCTGCCCCATTCATCCCCTTTGCCCTTTAGGGTTCTCCCCAGTCTTCATTCCATATGTAAAAGGAAAAAAAAGGAAAAGTATTTTTTACCACTCTCAACTATTTATTAGCACTCCTTTTGTTTCTATCATAATGTTGTGTCTTTTTTATTAGCACATTAGACATGTACTTTTCCATTATCAGATAGAGTTAGTAATATTTGTAAAATACTTCAAAACATATTTTAAATATAGCAAACACATTCATCTACAGACTATTGAACATGAAGGCACCCACCCAAGGCAGAGTTTTCAGAGTTTGGCTCCGGAGCCAATATCTTGGCAGTTGTGATTTGGAAGTTCAGGAGTAGGGAAGTCAGGATATGTTTCATGTCACATTTCCTGCTAGATTGTAGGCCTCCTTGAAAGTGGGATCCATATTTAATTATACACCAACTGTAAGCTCTTTGATGGCAGGAACTTTTCTGCTTTTCCCTGGATTCTTGGCTTATGGCACTGTTAGTTGAATGAATTCAGTGTGCTAGCCATCATTTACCCTCAAGGGGAATCATGCTAAACTGCCTCTAAGCATTTAGTTGTGTGACTAAACAAAAAGTTTAAAATGTAGAGAACTAAAACATTCATGTTATGTAGATGACTGAGGTGATACTGAAATTTGGGTTGGTAGGGATGGATATTTTACTTGGCTTTCAAAAATACTTCAGTAAATCGTGAGTACTTAGTGTGTTCAAGAGTAAGGTTTTGCAGAGGATATGTGGAGGGGTGATAGTCTGTGGAAGCTTATTATTGAGAACTGAGGTTGCTGTAAATACATAATTACATATGGCAGATTAAGTTATATATAATATTACAAATATATTAAGCAGAGTATGAGGAGAAAGTAGCTAAATGACTTAAAGGGTAATGGTATTCACTAAGGCAATTTTTTAAAAAAGATTTTATTTATTTATTTTGAGGGAGAGATTATGCGAGTGTAAAGCGACAGAGCAAGAGAGAGAAAGAGAGAGAGAGAGAGAGAGAAAGAATCCCAAGCAGACTCCACGCTGAACATGGAGCCCCATGCAGGGCTTGATTCCATGATCCCAAGATTATGACCTGAGCCAAAACCAAGAGTTGGACGCTTAACTGACAGAGCCACCCAGGCACCCTGCTAAGGCAATTTTATAATAATTGGAAACATCTAAATGGTTGATTGCAAGATACTGGTTAAGTAAATGATGGCACAGTTTCCAGATAGATTGTTATGTAGCCATTAAAAATGTTTCTGAAGAATTTATAGTAAATTGGGTAAATGCATGCTTTTTTGTTAGGTGAAATATCAGAATATAAACATATATACACAACTTTAATAAAAAAAAAGAAAAAAACAGGCATCCAGGAGGAAGAAGAGCACCAAGAAGAAAACACACCAAAATAGAAACATTGCATCTTCAAGTATTTTACGTGTGTGTGTTTGTTATATACACATATACATATCCTAAATATACACTTCATTGAATTTTCACACACCAAACGTACCCATGCAACTAGTTCCCAGGTTAAAAGATGGAACATTATCAGCATTCTCACAGGCCCCCTTGTGCTCTTAATTTTCAGGGACATTACATAGTTTTAACTGTTTTTGTTCCTTAGATAAATGGAATCGTACAAAATGTACTCTCTTATGTCTTAATTTCTCACACTCAGTGTGTATGATTCACCCATATTGTGTATAGTTCTATAGATTGTTCATTATTATATATTATGGATGAACTTTTATCTTGCTCTTTTATGTTTTCCAAAATTTTCTGTAATGAGCATGTATTTTATAATCAGAAAAAGATTACATTTATTTTTTAATTTTTAATTTTAAAGATTTTATTTTTGAGAGAGAGAGTGTGCTCACACAAGCAGGGGGAGAGGGAGAAGCAGGCTCCCCACGGGGCAGGGAACCCGACAAGGGGCTTAGTCCCAGGACCCTGGGATTATGACCTGAGCCAAAGGCAGACGCCCAACAGAACTGAGCCTCCCGGGCACCCCTACCTACATTTGTTTTTTTTAAAGATGCAAAGTCAAGTTTGTGTTTAGGTAGATTCAGTTACCCAGTTCAGCTAGACCATGGGACATGTGGAGGAGAATTGAGAAAATAAGTTGTGGCTGTTCAGAAACACATGTGGTACAGTGCAGTGTGAACTCAGTATCAAGAGAACCAGACTCTCTTTTGTCATTTCGTAGTCCTCGGACTGTGGACATATCCTTGAATTCTTTGATCTTCAGTTTGCTCATCCATTGGTCAACTAGGTGTGATGATATCTTTCTTATAAACTAGGCATAAGGATGAACTTGTGATAGTCTGTGAGTCTGCTAGATGATGAGGTCCTTCATTTAAAAATTGGGAAGGAGACAAACCATAAGAGACTCAGTCTCACAAAACAAACTGAGGGTTACTGGGGTGTGGGAGGGTAGGGATAGGGTGGATGGGTTATGTACATTGGGGAGGGTTTATGCTATGGTGAGTGCTGTGAAAGGTGTAAGCCTGATGATTCACAGACCTGTACCCCTGGGGCAAATAATAAAAATTTTTTTTTTTAAATTGGGAGTTAGAGGGGATGGATGTACAGGAAGGGAGCTCACGTCCAGTTGCCATTAATTTTCTCTATGAAGTAGGGGCAGAGAATTATTTGTAAGTGAAAGCACATGCTTGAGGTGGTGGTTTGCACAAAGCAGAGAAGCTTTGGGGCAGGCAATCCCTACGGGCTCAGGAAACTAGGGAGCCCAGGGCGGAATGCAGGGAGAGTGCAGCAGTGCTGAGGGCCCAGCTTAGTTTGGAACATACATGTGAATATAGTGTGTGAGTTCTTCCTCCAGAAGATTTTGTTTTATTTGGGCTACTATTAAGGTGATTTTTCCTGATTATACAACTGGAGGATGGAGGAGGTAAAAATAGAAAGAAAAAGGGAAGAGAAGAAAAGCCCACTGACCCGTGAGATATGCCATGTCCAGTCTACAAAGAGAACACTGTTTTTAGGAAGCCTCTGATTTGAAATGTGTTCTAGAAGTGCACAGTGATCTGTAACTTAGAATATCTTTTTCCAAGGTTATTTACACTAAATGGGAGATTAAGATTTTACTGTAGCCCACAAAGCTCTACAAAATAGGGAACTTTTACTAATATTATATTTTCTAGCTCTGTGACTCCTAAAATTGCTAGCAGTTTTAACTATTTTAGATCCTCAAGATAGAATAGGACTTGATATGTCAGCCTGGAACTGTATTTATGGATGGTATTGTTTCTGTGAGAGTAATACTCAGGTGCAGTGAAAACTTCTGGGAATGTACTCTTGAGTTTGAGCACTAGGTTCTGAACCCAATACTGGGAAGTTGGCTGTTTGCAGATAAATGATGTTGGTATGTTGGGCGATGCCTTTACTCATCTTTGATCCATCCGTTCATACAATATCTGTTGAGTTGCCTACAGGCTGGATTTACAAAAACAAAGAGAACCAGTCTTATCTTCCAGATAGTTTGTATCTGGGCCAGATATTTAAAGAAATCACTTTTGGAACGTAATCATGGATAAGATGGAGATGTGGATTCTTGGGGTTGGATTGGAAGTGTTTCTGGGAAGATGTTCCTAAGTCTGCCTAAAGAAATCAGGGAAGGTTTAAGGGGAAATTCACTCTTGAACTAACACTTGAGGATGAAAGGCATTTTCTGGGAGGATACAGATAGAATGATAGACACCCACTGGGAACAATACATAAGGGAGAATATGGTCTGTTGGAGAACTACAAATAGTTTCGATATCTCTAAAGTTAGACGTGGAGAATGGAGTAGGGGAATGGGAAGAGCCATTAGAAAATCGCCACCACCACCCCATCCCAAGGTTTGGGGTAGGATATCACATTGTCCTAAAATTTGTTTAGGTTTCTGTTGATAATATGACTGGTTATGAGAAACACAGTTTTTCTATTTCTGTCCTGAGTTAAGATTTTTATTTATTTAGATTTTGTACTAGGAGGAAATTTTGAGATTGCTTTAGAATTAACTGGGACTTAGAGTACTGCTCAGTGTCTCCTAATATAGTATATTCAGATCACCTTGTTTATATTCACTTCACAAACATTTATGAAGCACATGTTATATGGAAGGAATTATACTTGTTGTGGTTGGTATTTTGAGGATTGGAAATGGCCCCTGTCTTTCAAGAAGCTTATAGTCTAGTTAGCAAGCAAAATTTGAACTTTCAAAAGCCCTATTATGGAAATAAAGACGATAGCAAAAGGAAAAGGGATGGACTTGTTACTTAGAACTATGGGGAGCAGAGAAATCTACTTAAAAGACTGTGTGCTCTAATCAAGGACTGAAAGATCAAGAGAAGTATGACTGGTGGACAGTGGTGTAAAGATAGGACAAGGTGATTGGGGAACTGGAAAGGGTTGCCCCAGCCAGAGGACCAGGGTTGGGAGGTAATACAGTGTCTAGAGTCACTAAATCTGGTGTGTATTGCTGCGAGTAGAGAGAAATGAGACTGAATATGTGGCTGGGGCTAGGTATTGGGGTCTTATATGCTGCACTAAGGAATTTGAACTTTATTCCAAGGCAATAAGCTTTCAAGAACAAGTCTTCTACTGGTCTTCCTTTCAAGCTCAGGCTGCCACTGTCTCTAATTCTCCCTCCCATTTGCTATGTTCTGAACAAGCCTAGCGTAATACACCTAGTCCTGATACTGTGTGACAGGGACTCTTCTGGTTTTGTATGGATTACCAAGGAAATTGTTATTTTAGTCTAGAATTTTGGGATGTTTTCATCAACAGCCTAATCCTTTGGTGTTGGTTCTCCTTACTTTAGATTTTTGCAGTACACTATTCAGTTTTTCAACTATTTTTGTGTCCATTATATAATTTGATTCTTATTTTTGGAAATAATCTAGCTTATAGCTAGAGAAATTAGCTCAGAAATCCTAAATGAATAGCCCAAGATCATTCAGTAGTGAGAGTTCAAGATGAAATTAGAAACAGTGACTTTATGACCTGTTTGGTCCAGGAGTCCTTCCATGAAGTCATTATGCCATAGCCTCCCACTTTAGTAATTCTGACTACCAGGGAATGTATGGCCAGCCGTATTGCTATGGCATTGGAGAAATGTCTGCATAGATTCATCCTTGTTGGGTGGGATATTTTGAAATGGCTGAGATTATGGGTACATCTGTAATCATTACACAAAGAGAAACTGGTTTATATGGGAGTTTGTCTATAATCATCTTTTTAATTTTTTTCTCTATTAAAGGAACAGCCTAACTTCTTAGTAGGCCTCTTTCATTCAACTAATCATTTTTTTTAAAAAAGATTTTATTTATTTATTTGAGAGTGACAGAACGCACACACGAGAGACAGCCTGAATGGAGTTGGGGCTGGGAAGCAAAGGGAGAGGGAGAAGCAGACACCTTGCAGAGCAGGGAACCCGACAACCCACCGACTGGCTGGGCTCCATCCCAGGACCCATGAGATCATGACGTGAGCTGAAGGCAGACACTTAACTGAGCCATCCAGGGGCCTCTCATTCAACTAATCATTTTGATTTTTTTTTCTGGAAATAATCCACCTAAATCATTGGAGTTTTTATTCTTAATTTCATATACTTAGCAGGAAAGTTGTTTTCCATTTTTCAGATATTCAGCAAGATAACAGTTATGCGTACACTAATTTTGTGAATCATTTTTAAGCAGTATGACTTACAAAGTTAAGTGCACAACTTAAAATATTTGTAAAACAAAAATTGGGGATTTTGCTTTACAATTCTCTTTGATTTTTGCCAAGAGCAACAGAGTTGGCCTTTTAAAAGTCATTATTGAGGTTATCTAGGTTGTAAGGCAGCTGTAGTACTGGCAAAGATTCTAGTTTTTATAGTTAAGGACCACTGACATTAAATACTAAACCTATAGAATTCCGATAGAGATGTCATGGTGGTGACACCGGGAGGTCATACCATATTCAGAAGAATAGCAATGGAAAGTCACTTAGTTAATAGTATGATATGAGACTAGGTCTTGAGACCCTCCTCCTAGGCTCCCTGTTGTGAGTAGGATCAGGCTTAAACTCCTCAGCCTAGGCCTTTGGTCTTCCGAGGGAGTGTGAAGGCTTTTCCCACATCTGACAACAAAGGCACAGAACACAGACAAAAATAAGGACTTGCTTATCAGCACTGAGTGAATGTAATTTGATGGCATTATAGGAATGACAGTAAGTTTCAGACCTATCTCAGAAATGAAGACGAACTCTTACATTCTGTTAAAAAAAATACAGTAAACTCTAGTTGAATATGCAGAGGCTGGTGAGCTTCTGATAGAGCTGATCTGGAACACTTTGTTCAATTCTAAGGTCAAATCAAGTTATTTTTAAGTTAAATGACTGGCACTGCCCTAAATATAATACCCTTATGTATCCGGAAGTCAGACTGACCAACCTCACCTGTCTAATAAGAGCATGTACAGTGGCAGTCACAAAACCTCTATGTTCCCTCACGTATATCTTCATTATTTCTTATTTAATGCTGTATTAATTATATATGTACTTCCTATGATTATATTAATAATTATATTGTTAATAAATAATAAATATTGCTTATCTTACTTCCAGTCCAAAATGTTTTAAACTTCAGACAAAAGCCTGTGTGTGTACATGTATATTTGGTGGGGAGGAGTTCCGGAGCAATGGAATGAGGGCCTTAATACAAAGGCACACAGGTAAAACTAACATTCAGGAAAGAGGCAGGACAAGACCAGCATTCTCTAAATTCAAAGTATAGTCAAAAAGGTGGTAGTGATACTGCATATGATTATGGTGCCTTAGAGTTTTCAGATCATTTTCACCTCTTTTAAATCATGTGATTGTTAGAGCAAACCTGTAAGAATGGTACACTAAGCATCATTCACATCGTCCATTCAAAGTGAAGCTGAAGACTACATTGTCTAATGTAACAAATATTTACCCCATTCTTCCACAGTCAGTTTGGTCCTGCCCAACCTTCTAGGTGTCGTATTCGGGGGATTAGGTTGATAATGTGTCCACCAAAGAAGCTTGAAGCAGGTGAGGATTACCCGGACTCACTACCAGCTTGTAATGAAAGCACATTTTGAGTAAACTACACATACCAAAAAAATTAAATTAAAATAAGTAAATAAAATACACATACAGATAATGTTTAAATAAACATTCATTGGCAAGTAGCATTGAATTGTTGAAACTGCCTGGATTGTAAGCTGGATGAAGGCTCTGATCTTTGTGTTTTTAGGTGTTCCCGACACACCTTTCAAGGAACATTTACTTGAAGCAGACAACAGTATGGCAGAGGAGAGATTCTTGGTCTTTTACTTGTCATGAGGGGTTCCAGGCTTCAACAGATTCTTACAGTTTGTTTACTTAAGGATGGAAGTATCTCTAAAACATTGTAACAAGCCACACATACTTGAATCCTTTAGTTTCACCAACATGATTCTATCTCTAACATTCATCAGGCTAATTATAATTAACAAGCTGCTGATTACACCAAGAAAATCCATCCAGTAGGTAATGAGCAATGTCCCCAAAGCATTTGTCTTTTGTAACCCCCCCTGAAGTATGGGTTTCCTGATTGGATCCCACCAGATCCACCCTGGACAGTGCACTGCCACTATTATCAAAGTTACTGCCTAACCTAACCAGTGTCACAGATTGCAGGCTTTATGCTGAAATGGCTCATAAAGTAAATTGCAGATATTGAAACACATCTAGGCTGTTGAGATATCTAGGCAGGTTACACTATTATTTGTGTATTCTGTTTAATAAAGAAGTGTGCCTGTTAGGCATATTAATTTGATTATAGAAGTCTTAACAGAATGTGGAAAGTAAGTTTGTGATATTATTTTTGCCCATATTAATGCAGCATGAATTGGGCATGTGTGCATTGTATCTGATTAGTGACTGTGTGTGTGTATGTGCACATGTCAACTTTATGTAGCCCAGAGACTCAGTGAATCTCAGGTGTAGGTTTGTTTGTTTGTTAAGATCCGCTAGCAGTGGGAGGGATAGAGGGAGAGGAAGAGAATCATAAGCAGACTGCACTGAGTGCAGAGCCCCAGGCAGGTCTCTGTCTCACGACCCTGAGATCATGACCTGAGTCGAGACCAAGAGTCAGATGCTCAACTGATTGAGCCACCCAGGTGTCCCTCGGGTATAGTTTTCTAAGAAGAAATGAGAGCTAAAAATTTAAAGATTTCTCTTACTGAGGTAAGGCTAAGGTTTTGACACCCACCCATACATACATAAATAAGATATAGCCTGGTGAATGCTATGTGCAAATATTTACTCATTCAAGCATGTGGTAGACGCAGTTTGGTAGTTATAGATGGTTTTTCAGGTTGGAATATATTACCTATGGAATAAATGTGAGGAAGTAGCATACATATATTTTTTTCCTAATTTTAATTTAAATTTAACCTATCTATGGTTTATAACCATTCCCCAAAGATAAAAGCATATTGAATTTTACACTCTGCTTTCCCACATGTGGTAGTAGTTGAAGACCAATTAATAGACAAGCTTGTCCTAGAAGAGTAAGAGTGTAGAGTAAGAGTCAAATAATGAGAAGCTACAACAGCTGGCCTAGGCAGGAAGGGAAGCCAGAGAGAAAAAGTGAGAGCATTGCCCTCCCTGAAAGCAAAAGGGGAAAGTCTCAAAAACAGAGATAGCCAGCGGTATTGAAGCTGAAGAGGGAAGTCAAGTAGGATAAGGACTTGACTTTTGGCAATAAGGAGGAGGTCATGGATGATCTTCTCAAGAAGAGTGAAGTAAGCATTGAGTTAAAGAATGTGAGGAAATGTAGGCTGATTTTTAAATACTCATAGTAATTTTATTTATAATATCCAAATGCTTGTAATGTGCCATGTGCTAAGCACTTTACTTGTATTAACTCATGTAAATCTCCCAACAGCCTTATGGAGTCTATACTTTTTTATCCCCCATTTTACTTGTGCAAAAACTGAGGCACGGAATAATCTACCCAAACTTCCATGGGTAGGAAGAGTGGGCCAGAGCTAGGATTCTAATCCTAGGGTGCCCCTACCACTATTTATTTTAAATAAATACCATCCCGTGCTGAAGCTTTGCCATAGGGGAGAGTTTGGGTGCTTTTGTGTTTTTTGTACTGTGTTGGGTGATGGGGACACAGAGACAGTTCCTACCCTTGAGGAACTTTTACAAGAGTAGTAGGGAAGATGGATCAACAACACATGCAGTGTTTTCATTTCTGTGGTAGAAATGTGTAGCAGGTGGAGTCAGGACACAAGAAGACTGTGGCCAGTTTTTAATTGTTGGAGGAAGGAAGGGGAGGAATCAGAAAGGGTCTTTTGGAGAAGGTGACTCGCTTTTCTTTTTTTTTTTTTTTTAAAGATTTTATTTATTTATTTGACAGAGAGAGACACAATGAGAGAGGGAACACAAACAGGGGGAGTGGGAGAGAAGCAGGCTTTCCACTGAGCAGGGAGCCTGATGCGGGCCTCGATGCGGGGCTCAATGCGGGGCTCAATCCCAGGACCCTGGGATCATGACCTGAGCCGAAGGCAGACACTTAACGACTGAGCCACCCAGGCATCCCAGAGAAGGTGACTCTTAAACTGAGGTTCACAGTGACAGAATTTGGAGTGCTGGTTTAAAAAATATAAGTGCAAGAAGCTGGATTTCATCCTTAGGTTCACTTATTTGTTTTCATCAAATATTCTAAATACTCTTCCGCTGTGGTTAAAAACTGTTTTAAGCAAATATGCCATGTCTTTAAAAGTCTGCAGATGGCTTTTCCTAATGAGGTATTTAACTCACAAATGTGAATGTTTTGTTGCTGTTATTTGTTCTGGCTTGGTGGGTCATTATGCTGTAATACTCATAATACAGTTATATGGAACATTCTCTTTAGAGAAAGAAAAGACTTCCCTCATATATTTTATTTTAAGAATTTAAAAAAGCACACACATATACACAACACAAAGATACACAGCATCTTTGGTTTAAAGAGAGAGTATTTAATGGAAAAAATAAATGTAGTAACTGCTATGTTTTCTGTCTGGGGTGGGAAGGACCTTTCTTTACATAATCATTTCTGCACCTTCATTAAAAGCACCTTAGAAGAAATGAAATTGTTGCCTAAATGAGGAGAACAAGGAAATCAGCAAAGAAGGAGTTCTGGAAATCTTGCAGGATCTTTCTAAGTAACTTTATTTCTATATCGTAGGTGCCTTACATTAAGTGATTACATGATGTCACTAAGTTTATTTCTTATTTATGTATAATTTTGTTACCATTTTTTTAAAGCAAGCAAATTTAACTCTTTTTTTAAGTTCAAATTCCATAAAACAAAGTTGTTTTATTGCATTGGCTCACTATTGGTTTTGTTTTGGGGTTTGTTGCCCAAAATAATAGTAAGAATCATGAACTGAGTGAATATTATAGATACAGGGCTCTGCTCGGTCCTTTACCCACATTTTTGTTTAATCTTACAACTCTGTAAGGTAAATTTGTTCATTTTACAAATGAGAAAATAGGCGTGGAGAGATTTTTTTAAACTACAGAAATTTAACTGAGCATTCAGTGGGAAGACCTCGTTTGAGAAGAATGAGGCCAACGGAGGGAGAAAAAGCAGAGATGAGGAAGGGCATGGAAGTAAGCAAAAAAAGCAGGAGCAAAAAAAGAATGAGAGATCAGACAGATGAATCGGTCAGCAGACCGACCTGGTGGGGTATTGCAGGTTCTTGTTCTACAACCCCTGAGGCTGTGGGTATACAATGCCCTTGTCTTGAATTTGTTAGCCTTCTTTGTACATGGGGTATCTCTTTCTTCAAATGCTTTATGGCAGGGTTTGCAAACTCATTACAGCAGTCAGGCAGATGGCATTAAGAGGTAAGGTAGGGTTGGTAGAAAGGATGAGTGGTTGAGACTGTGGCAAGTTAGAGTGTGTGTGTGTGTGTGTGTGTGTGTGTGTGTGTGTGTGTGTGTGTGTGTGTATGCCTTACTTAAAGGGGGTGGTCACCACTCAGCTCAGCTTGATTACTGTCCTTAGGAAATGTGGGTGGACCAGGGTTTGGCATATCTTCAGGTTTTTTCAGAGAAGCCATATATCTGGATATTTGGGGGTGAATTCCAGCCTATTCAAAACATCAAAACACCATGTTGTCCCATAGTGGAAGGTGGATTTGTGCTTTAAATTGTATCGTGTCTTCTTGTTAGCTGGTGGGAGTAGGGTAGGGGTAGTACTAAGTTCTTAGGTCTGTGAGAAAGAATTTCTTTCTTTACCTGAGCAGGCCTAGCTGAGGCAAGGGCAGTAGTTAGAAATGCTCTAATTTTAATTTTTTCATCATAGGGGATGTAGATGTCAGATTGTCGAGATAGTCTCATTTCAGGAATTTTAAGCTAGTTTTCTAAAAGTTCATGGAACAAGATATTCCAATTCAGTGAATTTTTTAGATAACTTAAATTCCTTTAAAACTTTCATTTTAAGAATTAAGGATATCAAACTGTTTTAACAAACAATATATTAAATATAACATTTGGGAGGGAGGCGTTGAAGCACATTATTAGCATATTATCCCATAAATTTAGATTTTGCCTAGTAGAAAATTGGCAGTGGATGTGCACTTTTTATGAGCTGTTTAAGGAGATACTGAGGCAGTTACTTTATTAAAAGAAGAAAGAGTTATATTGCTAGGGCGACACTTGTCCCAATTTACTAGATCAGTCCTGTTGTTCTGGCATAACAAAAGGACCTTTTGTCCAGGATGATAAATTATATGGTTACCTTATATAATGTTAATAGGTTTTTAGTTGCTGGTCCCTTTCTCATAGAGGGGGAGTGAACCGGTATGCTGAATGACCTTGTTGCTTCTAGTAAAATTAATCACTGAAGCAAAGGCTAAACCAGTCTTCACCGCAGTGTGACTCTCTCAGCCCTCCCTGAAGGATCTTTGCTATTGCTGTCATGGTTTTACTTGTCAGCAACATTTAAACCATGATCGATTATTTCTGTATCATCGTTTTTGAAGCCATCCTTCTTGTTAACTTTAACTTACTCTTACATCTGTTTCAAATTTAATTTGTGGTATGTGAGGGAGGCATAGCAATCCCCATTTCAAGGGTCTATACTAAAAATTATCCATAATCATCCTTAAATGACACTTAGGTAAAGGTAATAAAACATTGATTTTATGAAAGCACATTTCCAGGCAAATGTCTTTTATTGCATGAAATTGAACATACTGGCTGCTGCTTTCCTGATGTATCAATTTTTTCCAGAAATTATATTTTATAATTAATTATATATGAGGGATATCATGTTCCATGTATTTTTCAACTTGGAATAAAAATATAGAAGGCATGTTAATCAAGTTGCAAATGAAAAAGTTTGAAGATATAGGTTAAATCTAAAAATGACAGACTGAGAATTCAGAATGATTTTAATGGCTTCAAACAATGGCTGAACCATAAAAAGACTAAATTTAATGGGTCAGAATATAAAATTTCTACATTTAAATTGAAAATAATAGCAGTTACATAAGTACAGGAGTGAGGAAACTTATCTCAACATACCTCATATGAAAAGAACAGGAAGAAATGGCCTCTTAAAAGGTTAATGCAACCTTTCATTTCTGGTGGTGTATGAGACTAGATACATTAAACTACTCTTCTACCACAAGCTGAAATAAAAATGCTAAATAAGTTATATAAATGTGCCTTTAAAAAGATGAGGGGGAAACATGGGCCAGAAGATGAAAGTAAGAAGTCAGTGAGGTGAGTGAGACAGCTGATATGAGAACACTTGTTGAATCCAGCAAATACCAGCTTTGACTTACTTAGTCTCTTGTTGCTCTCTCCAAAGCCCAGAGCTAGATGTCTCCACATCAGCCTGGGATCCATCCCCTAAAGGCTACTTTCATAGTGTAGCATTGAATTAGAACTTTTTCCCTGATCGCCTCCCAGTCTTCAGAAACTCTAAGGAAAACTGCCTATCTAATATTTCATAACCAATAACTAGCATTCGTGGAGGTTTGCAGTCCCAATTTAGACCTACCTGGGTGGTTCAGAAAAGACAATATATAGTTGTCAAGTGGTTTTTGCATAGAAGCTCAAGGCAGAACCAAGCGCAGATTCCTTATGGGGGAATCTTCCTTCAACCCAGGCCTCAAAGAGTTTGAAAAATGTAATTGCAAGAAATTTTAACTCACAGTCAAAATTATAAAACAGACAAGTAAACAAAACATCATGACTAGATAATAGAATTAGACATGGAGTGATCCCAAATATAGTTATCAGACAGAGAATATTAAGTAACTTTGTTTTAAAGAAATGGGAATGTTAAAAATGTTAGTGAATAGCAAGTGAATATAAAAATGACAAAGGAGGTCTGAAAAAACTAAATAGAGCTTTGAGAAAATAAATATATAATTGGATTTTAAAAATCAACACATAAGCTTAATGGTAAATTAGACCTAGCCAAAGAAAGAATTCTTGAACTGGAGGACAATTCTGAGCTTTCTGACTGACCCACAGTAAGAAACTCATTTATTGACGTGTGTATACATGTGATACCTGTGTATAACTTAAGCCAGACTTTCAAGAAATTGATTGTATCCTCCTAAGGGTAATGGGTAATGTTCTCTGTTATTTTTCCTTTCTAAGTTGGTCTTTTTCATTTTAAAACAAAAATTAAATCCAACCCAGGAAATTTTATAAAACACGGTAGGTTGTGAGCACAGTTTGAAGAAAACTGATTTCAATAAAGTTGAAAATACACATACCCTACAACCCAGCATATATCCACCAGTGTTCAGAGTACTTTATGTGGCCCACCCCAGAAACCCTGGAAAAAAAACAAAACGTCGGGTGTGGAAAGTATAACTATGGTGTGCTTTATACATACAGTGGATTACTGTAGGACTGAATATAATGAACCACCACTAAATACAGCCCAGGCACCACCCCATCAGTGTGCCTGGTGCCTGGAAACAGCCAGCCTAAGCCCATACCTGCACATGGGAACTCTTTCTGCAGCTTTGCAAATGAACAGATCACCCATCCGAACAGCAACACAATATTGAATAGAAAAAGATTATATGTGGCATGATTCCATTTATATAAAGTTCAGAAATTTGGGCAGACTAAATAGTTTATCATTTAGGTATAAATGATTATTTTTCTAAAGGCAAGAGTAAGCTCAGAATTTAGGGGAGTTTTAACCTCTAAGTGAGTTAGGAAGAGTCAAAAGGAGCTTCAGTGATACTAGTAATTTTTTTTTTTTTCCTAAAACTAGCTGTGGGCACAACTAGAATTCCCTTGGAATTCTTTAACCTTTATCTCTCTTCAGCATTTAATGAAAGTAATTTAATTTAAAAAAAAAAAAGGCCAGGACAGAATCTACACAGGTAATAAATCTTTAATGCTGATCAGACCCTCTTTAGAAAGTCATTTTTAGTTTTGGATGCCAAATTTCATGGACATTAACAAATTGGAATATGTCCAGAGAAAAATATCCCGGGTGATGATATAAACCTGGTCTTGAGCCTTTCATTTTTCAGATGCAGAGCATGTGGATTTTGAGCGTGGGGCAGTTTTGGTTTCCCCAGGCCTGTTGGCTAGTATATGTGGGAAGTGAACTCTGCTCTGTTAAGTCTTGGGGCTGCATTAATGTTGCACCATGTAGAAATGAGTTCTAAAAAATTGCTACAATTTTTGTGTAATTGCTAAATATTTTGGGTTTTTTCTGTCGAATGCTGTAACTGTAGGCCTTATGTGACATGTTCTAATATACCAAATAACAGCTCAGGAATGGGATCTTTTCATTGCTGGGTCAGACAAGCCCTGTGCTCTTCATAGCTTCTAGAGACATCTTTAAATTCGGTAGTATCCATCGAAGGGAGACATATCTGGGTAATTTTGTTTGGTGCCTTTTGGAGGAAAGACAGACTCAATCCTAACGTTGCTCTGTCTTTGGCTGTGCAAGGAGCCATTTTGTCTGACCAGGGCCTTAGTGGGACTTAGGCATGGAAGGCTGGGCAGATGGTAGCCTTTATCTAGGTAATGATCACTTGAGGTAAAGGGATAAATTAGCAATTACTGAGGATCTACAATGTGCCAGCTGTTGTTAGGGATTTTTTTTAAGACTTTATCTTTTTAGAGCAGTCTTAGGTTTGCGGCAAAACTAAGAGGAAATTACTGAAATTTTCCGTATACACCACACGTGCAGAGCCTTCCCCATTATCAGCATGTTCCACCAGGGTGGTACATTTGTTAAAATTAATGAACCTACATAGACATATCATTATAACCCAGTCCATAGTTTACACTACCATACACTTTTGGTGTTGTACATTCTATGTGTTTGGGCAAATGTACAATGATCTGTATCCACCATTAGGGTATAGATTTGCACTGCCCTAAAAATTCTCTATGTTCTGCCTATTCATTGCTCCTTCTCTCTCAACCCATGGCAACTACGTACTGTCTCCATAGTTTTGCCTTTTCGTGAGTGACTGTCATATGGTTAGAATCATACAATGTGTAGCTTCTTCAGATTGGCTTCTCTTTCACTTAGTCATGTGCATTCATCTTTCCTCCATGTCTTTTCATGGTTGATAGCTCATTTTTAGCTCTGAATAATACTACATTGTCTGGATGTACCACAGTTCATTTATTCATCTACAGAAGGGCATCTTATTTGCTTCCAAGTTTGGGGAGTTATAAAGTTGCTGTAGACATCCACGTGCATGTTTCTGTGTGAACGTAAGTTTTCAGCTCCTTTGGATAAATATCAAGGTGCACAATTGCTGGATCCTAGAGGAGGAGTATGTTTATTGCACACCACACTGTCTTCCAAAGTGACTGTATCATCTTGCATTTTCACCTGCAGTGAATGAGAGTTCCTGTTCCATTTGCTGTTCTTGGTGTTTCAGATTTTGGGTGTCCTAATAGGTGTGTAGTGGTATCTCATTGTTTTAATTTGCATTTCCCTAATGATATATGATATATGATATAGATGATATAGATTTGTGATTATATCATATAGATCATATAGATATATGATCTATATGATATAGATTTGTGATTTTCTTAGGCATTATCATATAAAAAATTCTATCCCATTAGGAAAGAAGTGGTCCTATCTCCATCTTATGGATGTGAAACTCAGGGAGGAGTGGCTAAAATCAGTATTTGAAGCAGAGAAGGCAGTCCTGTCAGGAGAGCAAGGTGCAGAGTCCTGGCTAGAGGCAGTGTCATGGAGTGTTCAGGAACATAGGCTCCAGTAGACAGGGCCAGATTCATATACAGAATCTGCCATTTGCTAGTAGGGTGAGCTGGCTTTTAAGTTATTTGCCTTATCAGGAAATAAGGAAAATACTTATTTCATGGGATTGTTATGAGCAGTAAATGAATTAATATGCATAAAGTACTTAAAACAGTGGCTCGGCACATAGAAAGTGGTATAAAATGAAGTGTTTAGAGAATTTTTCTCCCTGACTGTAGGTCTAGCAATTCTCCTGGTCTCTCTGACCCTGTAGCAGAGCCTGCCCTCAGTTTTAAAGAGGTGAGATAGTTATGTCCACTCTGGTTTCTGCAGCATCCCAAGTTCGGTTCTGCCCCACCCAGAGGTGGGAGTGACCTTGATGATTCACATTCATCAGTTCATCTTCTTCCAGGATCCTTCATCTTCCAGGGGCATAGAGATGTTGATTATGATGCATTTATTACAAGATATAGCAGGTGCACTTATTCCCAAGAGCTTTGCTGTACAGATGAGGAATTGAGGCTCAGAGAGATTATGAGTGTCCCAAATGCACATCATAGCAGAGCTCAGCTTAGGGTGTTTGCTGCACTACCTCCAGAACATGTGGAGGGCAAGGCCACTTTTCTCCTTGGAGCCTTGACCTATAGTGTGGATGACCTCACATTTTTTGGGTTGGATGGACCATTGAGATTGTGGGTTCTGAGTGCCTTTTCAAAAAGGCCTGTGATGTATAGGCTGCTGCTGGCTTCCATATCATGTCAGCATTGCTTGCCTCTTCTGTTAGCTCATCTGCTGAATGCTCCTCTTAACCCAGTTTCTCTCTGAATTGTGCAGGCTTCTTTTGGCTTTCTCTGTGTTTCCCTCACATCTGACCTATCATTTCCCTTAGTTATTGGCTTTTCACAACCCCGACCAAGTTACTATTTATTTGTCCCCCTCTCCTCTTCTGCCACTCTGTTTGCTTAATCATTTTCCCTTTTTTATCCTGTTTTCTCCCTTATTTATCCTTACACACTGGCTCTTGTATGTTTCTGCTGTTTTTCCTGTATCTGGGGTCCAGAGTGGAGTCTTGAGTTTTGGAGTCATTGCTAGACAGTGAATGGTATGAACTGGAATGTGGTATGAGCTGACCAAAATCCATGATACATCAACAGATGAATGGATAAAGAAGATGTGGTATATATATACAATGGAATACTATGCAGCTATCAAAAGAAACGAAATCTTGCCGTTTGCAACGACATGGATGGAACTGGAGGGTATTATGCTGAGCGAAATAAGTCAATCAGAGAAAGACAATTATCATATGATCTCTCTGATATGAGGAACTTGAGGGGCAGGGTGGGGGGTTGTGGGGGGTAGGGAGGGAAAAATAATGAAACAAGATGGGATGGGGAAGGAGACAAACCATAAGAGACTNGTGAGTGCTGTGAAAGATGTAAGCCTGATGATTCACAGACCTGTACCCCTTGGGCAAAGAATAAAAATAAAATTAAAAAAATAAATAAATAAAAATTAAAAATTAAAAAATTAAAAATAAATAAAAAATAAATAAAAAATCCATGATACATCATGGCAACTGTGTCATCCAGTCTTGCCTCCTGACTTTGTTTTGATTAACTTGGAGCCAAACTGAGCATTATTAACATAGCATTGCAGTCAATATCATAAGGTCTCAGCAAGGGAAAAGAAGACACCAAATGTGTGCAGACTGTAATTCCAGAAATGATCCAAGGACTTCCCTTCCTTAAGGCACTAAGGCAGGAAATGATAAGGTCTCAGAAATAGGTAAAGTATAATAATTACGAGTGCCTGGCTTAAATAGCATTTAAACATAAAGATACTCTTTTCTTCAACTTAAGGCAACCTTATTGCTTATGCTCTTCTTTGAACTGAAATGAAAACATTTATTCAAGATTAGCATACATTATGAAACAGTTCAATTTAGGAAATTAAATAATCGTTTAAAACATACTTGAGCATGATGAAATGTTACATAGTAATTGTCAATTCCAATAGCAGGGTATTCTTTGCTCTCTGAGTTTTTTGCTTTTTTAAAAAAATATATGCTAAAAATTTTCTATCAACTCCTATTTTAAAAAGAGAATGAAAATCATTATCACTTGAAATTAATTAGTGTTATTTTTAAAATGAATCCATCACATTTGAAAATACCCTTCTTTATGGTAGGGTTTTAGAAAATTAGTTCTGAGACCAATAGAAGAAAAACAGGAGAAAGTTTAAAACATCTCCGGTGGACAACCTTCTAGTCAGAACTGTGAGGTCTTTAAAAGCAATCTTAGGATTTTTCTTGTTGTCTTGTAGCAGTATTGAACAGATAGTAAATTGACAGAAATAAAGCTGGATAATCAAATCCGATAATCTAAGGTTAACTAGAGAAATCTGTGGTATTTTAAAAAATTTCCAGTGTGATTGGGGAGTGGTGGCTAAAATCAATATTTGGTATTTCATTTGTGTTAATACAAAAAACAAGGCCACAAGTTTGCTTTTTAATTTTTTTCTTTCATTTAAAAAATAGTACTCCTACCTCCCAACCAATCCATCCTTGTAGGTAGAGAAGGAAAAGAGAAATCGTATCAGCTGGCTGCCTGCATGCCACCTCAGGAAATAGCATGTGAAATTCCTGCTTTATCAAGCCCCTCATGCTGGCCTTCCTCCCATCCTCATTTAGTGAGTGTGCCAGATTCTATGCGAAGTGCTGGGACTATAAAGAAGAAATGAAACAGGATTCCATGGTACAGTAGGGGAGTAGATCTAACAAATAACACAGAACGTTCTGGAAATCTCCATTCTTTTCAGTATATTTAAAGAAACTGTCTGCTGCAGGACTGGCCACAGCTTCACAGGTCATTACCTTTAGTTCATTTAAATCAAAGACCAGTTAACTTATTTGAATTTTTTTTTTGTTCTTCAAGTCTTTTTCCCTCCTAACATTTCCATCAGTTTGATGTTTTCTCTTAAACGCTGGGCCATGTGTGCTGTCCTAATCACTGGACCATACCAAGATTATGCTGTTTCTTTATAAGTGCTTGCTTAATGTAACCATTTAATACGTCCCAGTGTCACATTTGTCTGATGCATGTTCTACAGGGAAACATAGCTTCTCTTAACACGGTTAGGTTTGTTCTTTAACCTATTTACATTTAACAGTGGTTTTGGGGGGCAGCTCAAATTGGAGTAATAGGTCTTCAGTAAAAACAACTAGATTATTTGACGAATGCTTATCAAACTCTGCAGTTGACCTGAAAACAACTCTGGTGTGTGGGTTAATTAAGTGTTAGCTAGAGGAAGAAGACCCTATCCAAGCAACCCTTGGATAGCTTGTCTAGTAAAGTTTATGTAATGCATTTTTCAAACTTGTCTAAAAACGATTGCTTGGTTATTTAAAAAATAATTGATCATATCCTTTGTCTTATCCTTCTCCTTTGTCACTCTTCTGATTTCCTGTGTGACATTTAATAACAAATCAGACTAACATGGATGCATTTCAATTCTAACGGTTTATAGATCAGTTTATTAGGACAGAAGGGGAAGGTGCAGTAAAGAAAGTGAACACTTACTAGGAGAAGCATGGGTTATGTGAACTAACCGGGGATGGAAGTCTGGTAGAAAAAAGCAGGATCTTTCAAATCAAGTACTCCTGAGTTCAAATCAGAGTTGTACCATTTACTAGCCATGTGATCCTGGAAAGGTACCAAATCCTCCTGAGATCTTAGTATTCCATCTGGAAAATGGGGACTATCAGGATTTACCTTCACAGGATAGTGGATAGCTTCTATTTATGCATAGAGTGTTGCCTGGCACTTATTTTCCAAGTGTCTACTATAACTTTTTTAAAAGGCAAGAACATGGTTCAGATCAGGTCACCCAATCTTTCTGAGCCTCAACTTTGTCATCTGTATAATGGGACTTTCAACATAGTAACATGAAAAAGTTCAAAAATTTTGGAGTCACGTGCAGGTATAATGACTTATTTCACAAAGGCTTCTGGATATCCACCAGGATATGAACTCTACTATAGCTCTTTTTTTCAGGTCTTTTTGGTGCTTCCAAAATATTCACCTGGTACTACTATTACTCCGTATTAGTTATGTCACACAAATATTGCAGAATTACTGGAAAGAAACCCTTATCTTATTCATATTTATGATCCCTATTATATTTTAAATATATTAAGGGTTTAGTAAATGTTTATTATATAAACAATTTTTTATTCTTATCATTGCCCTCAGCTTTGCAAACTAATACAGCTAACAGCATCATAAAGGATTTATATCTACTTTTATTATTTCTGTAATCATTTTATTGTTTTAACATTTTATATGGAACGTGTAAAACCTAAGATACCTTTCTTACTAACATTGCATATTTAGTGCAACTGAGTCATAGTCACAGATGTAGGGTGGCTGTGAGTTTTGGTGTCAAAAAAGAAAAAAAAAACTTTGTTCCTACCTTTTCTTTTATTAGAAAAACTAAAAATTCAGGAGAATTTCAAATTTGCATAATATTTATGGTTTTAATCTATTTTCTGTATACAAAGATATCACTTATGAAAATGTGACATTGCATTCTATTTATAGTTGAATGTGTAGTTATAGTTGAATATTTAGGGGGGTTTTTTCTTTTTGATAAAAAGAAATGTGCTTTTTTAAATTTTTTAGGCATCTTGAAGTCACAGAGGAAAGAGTAGCTTCCTCCAAACCTTTAGACTTTTTCTTATATGACCTGTAAGACTTGAACAACTGGAGCAATAAACTCTTTTCTGATTTCTACAGTAATAAAAATGCCACTGTTTTCCCTTGATTATCCGTCTGGTGGGCCTAGTTTAGAGGAAGGGAATATACCAAACAATTAAACAGCAGTCACTAAGAGGTACCTACAAGCAACTGAAGGGCTTGCATCCTTTATTTCGTTTATTAAAAAAAAAAAAAAAAAAGGAAAAAGTACGTCTTGAAAACTGGAATTTATTTTGCTCTTTAGTTCTTATTCTATTTTGGTTTTTTTCAGTGTATAGGAATTGCAGTAACCTGCTACCATGTTCATTTGCATCAATAGCTTCTGTTTGCATTCTTATAAACTAAATAAAGGCTGTGTATGTGATAATAAATATATATTAGTTATCTATTGCTGCATAACAAATTGTCCTAACCTAGGGACTTAAGACAATCAATGTTTTCTTTCATTTTGTTTTGTTTTATCTCACCTAATTTATTTGGGTCAGGAATCTAGGAGTATCCTAGGTGGGTGGCTGTAGCTCAGAATCTTATGTAAGATGAAGTCCACGTGTCATCCCATGTTATAAGTAGTCTCTGTGAAGGGACTTGACTGGGGCTGGAAGATCCACTTCCAAGGTAGTTTGCTGACATGCCTGGCAAATTTGAACTGGTTGTTGGTAGGAGGCCTGTTTCTTACCAGGTGGACATCTCCATAGGGCTATTTGACCATCTGTAATAGCATGATAGAAACTGCATTGTCTTTTATGACCTAGCCTGAAAGTCACACATCATTTCCATGATAATCCTGCTGGCTATACAAGTTAACTCTGCTCACAGTGGGAGGAGAATACCAAGGGTACAAAGACCAGGAGGATCTTTGGGGGCTGTCTTGGAGGTTGCCTACCAAACTAGAATGTCTAATATGCTCAAGTGTCCAGTGAATATTCAGATAACCTAAATTGTAATTTTATCAAAAATCATGTAATTGTTGGAGTATAGAGATTTTCTATTTTTACATCTTTTATCCCAAATTGCACACGTTAACATACATTGATTATTAGTCCATTTCAGTTGAATATAGATGGCAGTGCAAAATGTCTCTGCCTTCAAGGAAAAGCAAATATTTCATTATAATTATGCCAAGTATTACAACAGAGGTACGTACTGAAGATGACGAGGTCAGTTGTTGAAGAACATGAGCTCTGAAGTCAGTTTGCCTGAGTTCAGTTTCTGGCTCCCTTATTTATTAGCTATATGACCTTGGACCACTTATTTAACCTTTCTATTCTTTAGTTTCCTTTTCTGATTATTCCCTTTTTATAGCTTACCTTCCTCATATGGTTGTGGGGATGTAGGAAACAGTACCCAAGAGTACTGTTAGCCAGCCACTTGAGATTTTCTGGAATGAATCAGTTTGGATAAGGGAAGGTTTCCGGGGAATGTGAGACATTTGAGTTGTCTCTTGGAGGGTAAATTGGAGTTTGGTCAGCACAGGAATTTGGTGGAACCTGAGCACAAGATGCCAGCATGCAGTAGCGCTAGAGGCTAAGATGCTGAGCAGTGGGGTTGATGCTGGTGCAAGTCATGTGGTAGCTTCAAGGGAATGACTAGAAAGAAGTTTAGACAGTGGCATGCAAGGATGTGAAGAGTCTCAGGTGGAGCCCCAGTACAATGTAAATTTTCTGAGATTATCTCACTTTAAATCACAAATTTCTTACTGCCTTCATGACCACTCTCACAATTGCTAGATCTTATATCCATATTTGCGGTTAGGAAAATATTGTCACTACAGTTACAGGCAAAACAAAAGAAGTTTGGACTTTTTTTGTGGAGGCTTTTAAAAACAGTAGAATGATAGGATTTGCTCTTTTTTGTGTGTGTTTTTGTTTTTTTAAGTGGTTTGGGCAATAGGTTGAATAGTTAGGATGGTTATAGTAATCAGTAGGGAGAGGACTGAAGCCTCACAGGAGAATAGAGAGGTGAGTAGAAGTATACAAGAGCCTGAGACCCTTGCTTCTTGTCTGTTTTGGCATTTCCCACAGGCATCCGAAGCATGTTCCCAAGACACGGGCAAGACTAGGACACTTCCCATCCTTTTCCAGAGAACCTTGACTCATCCAGAATTTTGCAGTTATAAAAATCTAAAAAGGAGAGATTTTAATGTTAGCATATATGTAAGTATCATTTTAAA
Organism: Ailurus styani; assembly: GCA_002007465.1. Lineage (NCBI taxonomy): Eukaryota > Metazoa > Chordata > Mammalia > Carnivora > Ailuridae > Ailurus > Ailurus styani. The sequence goes on from LNAC01000210.1 coordinate 4,107,346, forward strand.
TTATATGTGAGAAAATAGGCACAGTAATCTTCTTGGCTTTTAAATGTCTGACTCTAGTATTGATAACCTTATTTTATGGATAAAAGAAGATAATGATTATGTCTATTTTAGAAGCTCCTTCTCAACTGCACACTTCCCACATTCAAAAGATTTTTTTGAAGACAAAATTGAAAAGAAAGATGAGGCTTTAAAAGAAGAAAAGACAGGTAAAAAATGAGATTTTTGATTTAGATAAATAAGAATCCCTTTGCCAAAGAGAGCTGGATTCCAGGTGACTTCTAGGCCCAAGGGTGGGAATTAGTGTGCTTAGTCTATTTAGCCTTTCTCACATGGTTTTTAATTCTCTTCCAGTACTCTCTCCCAGCTGGGCTGACTCTTCATTGCTTTTTGGATGACATGCTCCATGGACAGACTTTTACCAAGACACATGAGCCTCAAATATGTGTCTTTCTTTAGCTTCTTTAGGAGATAGGTAGGTCTAGTTGAAGCCAGAAGGCTCTAACCCATCTGACATAAAATGATGAAACAGGAATGCTGTGATATCTAGTTTGCTTAAAGCTTATTTATTTTCATGAGAAAGAATTTTAATGTGAGTGCTGCCCTCTTTTTCTTTTAAAACTTGGAAGCATGCACTAATGCACCTTTGCATGCAGCCATAACCCTATGTAAAAAATAATCCAGAAATGGATAATAGTTTTATACAACTATTAAGTTATATGAAATGTTAGTCTAATAACCAGACTGAGAGACAGTGTCTCCATTCAGGGATATAATAGCCTTGCAGGGAGAGCCCAGCTGTGGAAGGGAAATTTTGGAGTAACTTACCCCATCCTCAGCTGTGTTTGAAATTTATATATTTTATTATAGTTTGCATCAGATTTGGGTTCTTTCTCTCTATACTATTTCTAATTTGATATTTTCTATTGTTTCATAACTAAGATTTTAAGGATTGTAACTTTTTTATGGTATTTTCTATTCATAATAAAAGTAGTTTAGTGTCTTTGTGTGCAAAAACAAATAGTTGATAGAAGATGGTCTTGTTATTAACGTAAACCTTTCTATAAATAAATGCAGAAACATCTGTTAAGGGCATATTCTGAATGTGGCAGACATCTGAATTGCGTCAATTCCTGCCTCGAGGCCAAGATTTCTTTCTTAGGCTTTCGTTATAACTAATGGCAGAGTTTCACATTCTCACAGCATTAGGCAATAGAATGGTCAAAAGAAATGGTGCCAAGTTACTCTCTTTCTTGGGTTAGCTAGTGGTAATAATTTATACTCACCAAGGAAAAATGTGGCATGTTTTTGTTTTTATTTTTGAAGACTGAAAACCTGAGATCCCTTCTTCAACGTCACTTTTAGGCCCTGGCTTTAGGCAGTTTTCCAAATGTCTAACTGCTAAACTGCTTTCAAGAAATTATTGTGGTATTGCAGGAAGCTTTGGTCAGGAGAAAAAGGCAGCCCACAGTCTTTCCTAGAACACCATGGGCCCATCAAATGACCTTTTTCAGAAACAACGGAGATTCTTTTCTCAATGGCAAAAAAATGCTAACTGAAACTAAGCAGAAAACAAACTCACCCCACAAGTATTGTAGTTCAGATGAGTAAGGGAGAAGGTCAGAGAGGGGATGAAAAATTCTTCTTGGGAAAACTTTTGAAGCTAAATCTTACTTATTCAGTCTTTGATACTTATAAGTTAAAGTGGGTGGTTTAGCATTTTTAAGTTAAAAATTAGCCAGGACTGTAAGAACACTGTGTACCTTTTCAGGTGCCTGTGTACCTCTTCCTAGAATACCTGTCTGGTGCTCTACTCCTCCTCAAGACTACCTCAACACTCCTCCCACTTGGGGACTCCAGCGCCGTAAGGTGAGTCTGCAAAGTTGTACTCCTTGCATATATCCTAGAAGAGTATCATTTAAAGTGACGTTTTAAAAACAACCTTTCGAAATTTTGGGGGATTTTCAGAGGTTCACTGATGAACTCTCAAGAATCATCATTTGTAAGCCCTATATTTAGATAAGTATAAAGTTTAATTAGCAATAGTATCTTTTGCCAGTGTAGTATAAACCCTAGGTACAAATTTGGGTTGACACTAATAGCATTATGAAACATGCTTTAAGATTTCAGATTTGAAGTCTGAAGGAAATTTTTCAAATTAGTATGTCACCACTCTTAGGTTTCTGAGCATTATTCTACTCATGCTTTAAATTGGTAGCCTCTTTTTTTATTAATTGATTGATTAAGTTTTTCTTTTAATTCCAATTAGTTAGCATACATTGTTATATTAGTTTCCGGGGTACAGTGCAGTAATTCGACACTTCCGTATATCTCCCTGTGCTCTTCAGAACAAGGGTACTCCTTATTCCCCATCACCTACTCAACTCATCTCCACCCCCCCTTCCCTTTGGTAACCACCAGTTTGTTCCCTGTAGTTAGAGACTGTTTCTTGCTTTGTCTCTCTCTCTTATTTTTTTTTCCTTTGCTTGTTTTGTTTCTTAAATTACACATATGAGTGAAATCAGATGGTATTTATCTTTCTCTGACTTACTTCACTTAGCATTATTCTGTCTCGCTCCATCCACGCTGTTGCAAATGGCAAGATTTCATTCTTTTATGGCTGAATAATATTCTATTATATATAGATACACACACACACACACACACACACACACACACACCCCACACACTTTCTTTATCCATCCATCAATCAATGGATAGCAGCCTCTTTTAAAGCAGAAAACTATTTCTAACAGTGAAGGTTAGAAGGTCTTGATAAGTTTGAAATAGCTTATAGTTTGAGTTTCCATCCCTTAAGTAGTGTTAATTGGCTTCATTAAGTAAAGGGGGTCACAAAGTCTCTTGAGGTGGGAATATACAACTAAATTAATTTTCACTTTTTGTACGCTTGATGTGTATCCTCTCTTGGACATTAAAGTGACTCATTGGTCTCAGAAGGGAAAATAATTTGATCTTGTTTGTAGTATGTGAATCATTTGCGAATAAACTATTCACATTTTACAGGTGAATAAACTCTTTAAGGGCACCAACCAGCATGCTGTCTCTTAAATTCCTTAGTCCCTCATCTGCAAAAGTTATGTGCTTGCATTTTTGCTTCAATGATGATTTTTGAATGTCTTACATAAATTAATTCCCCCTGAAATAAAAAGTATAACCTTTGAGCCTTGTAGTAATTGCTCAACTATGTGGAGGGAAATGTATTCCTAAAACCCCAAGTCCTTATACTCAGTGGTTCGGTTTTCTTCCTATAGACTCTGTTGAATTTCTTGCGGCATTAGCAAAATCCATGATGAGAAGGCCCCAAGTGTTGAAAGTAAAAGATAGTCTGATTCTAATAGAGCAATTTTATTATATCCATGTAAAAGCTGAAAAATTCTAGTTAAGCCCTGTTATTTGTAATACAGTCTAAAGAAGAAAAGTATAAGGAACAGAATGTATTATGTAGTTCCACTTACTACAGTTCTCTCCATAATTGTGTCATCACTTAAATTTAAGATTTAGCTTTCATCACTGATAAAGCTATTTCTGTAAATCTTTCTTTACATCAGTTATTTTCTATTTGGGAGGATTTATGTAAAAGTTATACCAAGAGGAACTGTGGTTCAGATTTAATGTTTAGAGATTGTGTATACTTGGGTTTGAATGTTTCAGTTATTTTGTTTCTCTTAGAACACTGTTAGTTACCCCCTCATACAGGTTGGAGATGTAGGAGCTGCTTGGAGTGTGCTGCTGAAGAGTTAATTTTTTGCTATTTCTTTTCAAATGTTTAGTATGCCAAAAATTAACAGCCTTTGATTCTTCAAGTGCATAGAGACTCCCTTAGCATACTGTCTTGCTTTCCTTTTTTAAATGGAATTTTTTCTGTTTCAAATAAATGAACAGTTCCTGGATGTGGTAGAGCTACACATAAAACTGTTTTGCTCTTGCTGGCTACTGAAGTAATCCAGTTTACTCATTGAAAGAGGATGTGTGAGTTCCCTAAACATTTTTGAATGAAGCATCTAATTTCACTTATGTTGACTTTGATACCAACAAAACCAGCCTTGAATTCTCACTATTGCTACACTGTAAAACTACCTTAACGTTTTTTTTTTTGTGGAGCAGCTTTAAATTTTTAATGTCTTACAATCAGAATATTTCTACTAAATTACATTTTCTCCACAGTGATAGTTTTTCCTAAGCCATTATTCTTTTAGGGGATGATATTTTACTTATCACAAGGCATCTTTACCTAGGTTTGTAAATTTGAGGCTGTGTGAGAACAAAGTTTAAAACTCCTATTTTACGTAAAAAAGAATTCGACTACGTAAAACAAAATAAGATTTTGCAGATTATTTGTTTGCTTTTCTCTCTATTTGGAATAGGACTGCATTCTTCTCCCATCCCCTTTTTCTGGTACCTTCCTGTAAAAGGCATTAATAGAGGGAAAAGAATGATAAACAGGATTTAGCCCTATAATCTTCTTTCAAAACTGCCTTGTAAGTAATTTCCCATCATTTCTGTAATGAAGCTTATGATGGTAGTATATTGTGCTTCTGGTAGTGGGGAGTAGTTTCAAAATACTCTCAACATTTTATATTTTAAGCTCGCTCTGTGTGTGTGTGTGTGTGTGTGTGTGTGTGTATTCGTGTTTTCATGTTAGGTTTTCTGCCCCGTGTAGATTTAGTGGAATTTATTTTTTATATGCTTATACATGGTTTTAATGGTTTAGATGGGGGTATTTCTAAATAAAACTTGTAAAGAGATTTTTATTTTTGTTACAGGTAATTCATGCACACAGATTTTAGGAGGCTCGAAATGATCTTTCGGCAGAAAAACTTGGTAGAAGAAGGGGGGACATTTTCTGTAATTTAAGTTGTCATAGTAACCTGCATCAAACCCATACTTGGAATCCAGGCCTGAAGAATTTCAGTGACAATAAACATTCCAGTTGCATTCATCTTTTTTTCCCCTCTGAGAAAGGAGCCATCAATTGTGATCTAATTATTTCATTTCTGTTTTTAGAAGATGAGTAGCAGCTTGCATTTTTTAGCACTTTGAAATTTCCCTGGCAGAGTAAAAATGAAAAGTTAGCTGTTTATATTTGAACTTGGCATTTTCTGATAAAGTATCTCGAACTATTTCAGATGACAAGATAGGTTCAATATAATGGTTATAATGTGATAAAATATGAAAAAAACAGGATTTGATAAGGATTTGAAGAAATTGCCACATATATTTGTTAATTTGCAAGTTTTAATATTAAAAGTATTAGAATCTGGTTTTCATGGAACTCTGATCTGGGAATGTTAGAATTTTCCCAATATCAAATTGTTACTATATTTATTTAATGGCATCTTGTACTTAAGCATGAGTATACTTAAAAAGGATAAGGTATCATTTTTATTAGCAGAATAAGTTTACTTTGAGAAATTTGTATCCAGGCATTTTTTAGATTTGCTCTCTTTCACAAAAGACAATAGAATGTTGTTTCTAAAGACAAAGCTTTTTTAGGGTTTGCTTCACTCTTGCTTTTTGCGAGGTACTGATTACTAATCAAGGTAATTTGGAGTTAAAAACATTCTCCTTCAGCAAGGAACAGTAGGAGAAATAAAGAGATAAAGGTGTTTGTGTCCATTCATTTTAGAAAACTTGGAACATAAATTGGAAGAGTTTGTGACTAGTCTAATAAAAATAATATATAAAATTAGTAGTTATTGGATATAACTAGCTATCTGTAGATAAAAATGGTAAAATTCTTGTAGAAACTTTTCCACATGTATATGAGACTCTTAATCAAATGGATAATTTTTTAAAAAACATAAATCAAAATTTGAATTTTAAAAAGTATAAGGTAGCTATAGAAAACCTAGGTAATCTGTTTACTGGGAAACTTGAAAATGTAATCACCTATTATCTCACTGTTTAGGGATACTTACTATAAATATTTTATGGGAAGTATCTGCAGTTTTATAAACAAATTAGGAATCAAGCTGTCAAATAGCCAAAATACTAATTAATGGTGAAACACTAGAATTTTATCTCCTATTAGAATTAGCAACATACTTGCTGTCATCACTACTAAAGTAACTTTTTTTTTTAATTTTATTTTTATTCTTTGCCCAAGGGGTACAGGTCTGTGAATCATCAGGCTTACATCTTTCACAGCATTCACCAAAGCACAAACCCTCCCCAATGTCCATAACCCATCCACCCTATCCCTACCCTCCCACCCCCCAGTAACCCTCAGTTTGTTTTGTGAGATTAGGAGTCCCTTATGGTTTGTCTCCTTCCCCATCCCATCTTGTGGGAGGGAAAAATAATGAAACTAAAGTAACTCTTAAACTTCATATAAACCCAGAGACTTGTTCAGTCTTAGTACTTAATAAAAGAATATCATATCTAGTATATCATTAAAGATTCAAAAACATGTACATGAGACATATATGAGTAACTTTTATGTTAAATGTAACCTAGACCAGTGTAATTCCTATATTGGCTGTGGGAGAAGTTAGATCAGAATGCTCATATAATGCAACTACAGGGCCGACAGTGTTGCAGCCAGTAATGGAATCTGTCTGTCTACCTACCTACCTACCTGTCTGTGTACCTGCTTATTTATAGATAATATTTTTTTACTATTTAATGAAATGGAAAATGAGAGTAACGTAAAAAGTAACAATGTCAGGACACAATATGAACTATAGTCTTGTATTTTTAAGTGTATTCACATAGGAAATAAATGAGGGAATATACAAAGTATTAATGATGATTATCTGCAAGTGGTAGAATGATAAGCAAATTATTTATTATCAAATTTTTATTACAGATTCTCTAAAAAATATATATAATCAGAAATTTGAAAATTGATTCAGTTTTCTAAAACTCTAAGGTTGATCAAATGCCTAAGATTTTATTATTTCTTGAAAAATATTATTGTAAAAACATATTTATTGAGATGGAGTATATACAGAATTAAATAACAAGGGGATCATCAGAATCTCTGGTTAGGTCTGAACAGACTACACTCTACCATTCATATTCGACTATGGTATATACCTGTGCATCTGGTATGCCTCCTGAGAGTGTGGGGCCCAACATTCCTGAGAATGATAAAGAGCAATATGTTCCTATATTTAAATCTCAGCCTTTTGCCCCTTGCCTATGTATCAAGTGCTACAGCAGTTTAAAAGTTCAAATAGTGATTGCCAATGACGTTGAATCAAACTTACTAAAGTCTTTATGGATTAAGTGGGACAATTGGGACAGTTATTTTAATTCTATAGCCATTTTTATTATTTACCCTTCTCTCCCCTTTCCCTTTGACTCTCCTGTTTTGTTTACAGCAATTATACCTGGGCAAGAGACTTAATAATTTTTGGGAAATGTACCCAGCGTGAGATGCTGTCTTAAGTACTAATTTTGTTAACTTTTTTGTGCTGTTCTTCCTGAATACAGCTTTTAACAGTGGACTTGTTTTTTCCAATAATTATAGATCTGCAGGTACCACCACTCCTTTGTGACTAAGGAAGAACTTTGGTCTCTCTGGCATGTAAGACCCTGAAAAGGTCCTGGCACAGCTTTGAACCTGTCTCATCACAGGGCACATATCCCTGAGGTGAGCGTGGTGAGGCAATTTCCCGCCACAGGAAGCATGCTCTTTAAAGAATTGCAGTTAATGACAGATGAACCATTTATAAGTTTAAATAAAATTTGAATTTACATTGTCAAGATAGTTTTCAGGTTTGTTTGTTAATTATCTTCTAAGACAATGCTGGATACTAAGAATTGCTTTTCTGACAAGACATGTCTGATACCTTCTATTTTTCTGAAATTCTAGAAAAGAGGTTTTGAGCAAAGCATTAGTCCTTGTATTTTTAAAATAATTGCTCATTTAAAAAAAAGTAATACAGTTTAAAATGTATGCAAAGGTATAAAGTGAAAAACAAGATTACCTTCTTCCTCTTTGTATTTTCTCTACTTAAAGGTAAACATTGTTAATAGTTTCTTCAATATCTTTGCAGAAAATGTGTACTTATGACATATATTTATACCTATTTAAACTTAACAGTAATAGTTTGTGTGTAATGTGTGTGTGTGTGTGTGTGTGTGTGTGTATTACACATGATTCTTTACAGGTTGACTCCTTTAATTACCAGCATAATCTTAAAGGTAGATATGATTATCAGATTGCGTTTTGAACTGGTGGGAGTTCAATGAATATTTATTGGTTTTCATTCTTCCATTTGGCTGAGTTTATATATAAAAATAATGATAGTATGTAATTACTTAATATACGTGAGACTATGATTGAGTCTACTCCTGATTGCACCAGTGACTATCATTCTCTATGACCTAGTTTCTGTCCCTATAAATTAAAATGGTGCCTATATCTACCTGAATGTGGTAGGGAGAATATAAAAATTAAACAGGGCCAAAATACAAAATCAATTTTTGTTCTTATATACTACTAAGATAATACTAAGGTAGGAATGATACCATAACATTCCTTCTGACTTTAAAAAGGCAATGTCTTTCATTTAGAGTGTACCTCTAAAGTTATAGAGGTAAAATAGGACGGCATCCATATTTTCTGCCCTTAAGGAGTATATACACATACACTCACAAAGTTAAGAAGGTTCACAACAGATGGAAAACATAGTTTTTATTGCCAGGTGATAAACTCTTGAACTTGTGCTCTCTCTCTTTCTCTTTCTCTCTTTTACTCTTCCTTTCTCTCACATTTCAACCAGAGTATACTTGGCTCCTTAGGAATTTAAGGAAACTTGTCTTAAACCTTCACTTTCAAAGCTCATGAAAGTCTCCCCATGATCTTGCTAAGTCTAGAGTCTTTGTGTCTCCAGCAAGCATCCCCACATCGGTCTTTGACTTGCCTCTAAGGATAGTCTTCATTTTGTCCAGGGTTAAGCCTTTCTCTTTTAATAGTTTCTGTGAGAGCACAGCACAGCACAACATACACATACACTAACACCACTTAGTAGAACCTACCCGAGATCTGGGACTTAGAGGAAAGAGATTCATGTTGCAAGAAGTGCAACCTTGATAAATCTTCCTGGATTCTGGCGTCATCCTTAACCCTTACTTCCAGGATGTCTCGAGAAGCTGTCTGGGCGCCTGGGTGGCTCAGTGGGTTAAAGCCTCTGCTTTCGGCTCAGGTCATGATCTCAGCGTCCTGGGATCGAGGCCCGCATTGGGCTCTCTGCTCGGTGGGGAGCCTGCTTCCTCCCCTCCCTGTCTCTCTGCCTGCCTCTCTGCCTACTTGTAATCTCTCTCTGTGTCAAAGAAATAAATAAAATCTTAAAAAAAAAAAAAAAGAAGCTGTCAAAAGGGACACCTGGGTGGTCCAATTAGTTAAGCAGCTGCCTCCTGCTCAGGTCATGATCCCAGGCTCCTGGGATGGAGTCCTGCTTCGGGCTCCTTGCTCAGCAGGGAACCTGCTTCTCCCTCTGCCTCTGCCTGCCACTCTGCCTGCTCGTGCTCTCTCTCTCTCTCTCTCTCTCTCTCTGACAAATAAATAAAATCTTTTTTAAAAAAAAGTTGTCGGGCGCCTGAGTGGCTCAGTGGGTTAATGCCTCTGCTTTCGGCTCAGGTCATGATCTCAGGGTCCTGGGATCGAGGCCCGCATCGGGCTCCCTGCTCAGCGGGGAGCCTGCTTCCCCCCCTCTCTCTCTGCCTGCCTCTCTGCCTCCTTGTGATCTCTCTCCCTCTGTGAAAGAAATAAATAAAATCTTTAAAAAAAAAATAAAAAAAAAATAAAAAAAAAATAAAAAAAAGTTGTCAAAAAGTACCGTGTATCATCTGGACTCATCAGTCTGGGTACAGGTCAACTTATCTTGTTATTTATTGTGTGACCTTGACTGCTTAGTCTCTAAACTCCAGTTTCCTTATGCATATGTTAGGTAAGATTAAATTATACAGTTAATCCTTACTGTGCTGTGGTTCAAGATGCCCACCTCCATGCAGCTGAAAACTTCTGACTTCCCAAAAACTTTACTAATAACCTACTGTCAGCTGGAAGCCTTATCAATAACATAAAAAAATTAACAAATAATTTGGATATTATATGTATTATATACTATATTCAAACAATAAATAAGCTAGAAAAAAGAAAATGTTACAATCATGAGGAAGAGAAAATACAGTTACAGTATTGTACTTTATAAAAAAAAACATAAAAAGTGGATCCACACAGTTCAAACCTGTGGGAGTCAACTGCACATGTAAAGTGCAAGTACAAAATTCAGTGGATGATAATTATCACCATTTTTATTAAAGGAGTGATGTTTTCCCCAAATGTTTCAATCTTGTTTCAGACCTATGCTAGATATATTTTTTAAAAGCAGACTTTCACTCTTCTGTTCTTACAGAAACTATATAATCGTTCAAACCAGACACTTTGGAAAATGAAACATGGCACTATTGATAATTATGCTGGGATGACAAAGTAAACCGTTGCTGTTGTAGGCACACCAGAATGAGAGGTCACTTGGGGTATACCCGTAGTGCCTGATTTGTAGCTCATGCTCCAAGAACACAGGTCATTGTCATTGAGTAAGATAGTGAGGATATAGAACAAGTGAGGTCACATTCATCTTTTTGAGCTTTAGTTCCTTAGTCGTTAAGCTGAGGTTAACAATAACTAGCTCACAGTGTGGCTGTAAAGATTAAATGAAATTGCGGCCTTATAAAACACAGTATATATGTTGAAATTAGACACCTGTTAATTCCCCTCTCTGTCTCTGCAAATTTCCTTATCTGTGCTGATGGGTAAGTTTTAAGTATAGCTGTGTTATGTACTTACTTCTCACACCTCCTTAATGTATCTTTATAGTTCATTTGACTGGCCATGGTAGGTGGTAGTCATAACCAACTGCACATGTGGTTCCTTAGTTTGCACTGGAGAGGTGGTCTGTATTGCTTCAGTTAAGCACTTTTTAACATCGAAAGGCATGAACTGTAGTGTTCAGGAACCACACCTGCTTTCCCTGTAAATTCTCTGTGATATTTTTTTTCTTTTGTGTTTTTTCTATATTTTAGATGATTCATAGCCTAAATAGGATTTTTTTCCTTAAATATTTCAAATGTGAATGTTTATGCATTTAATAGGCTTTCTGTGAATCAAAGGCACTTGTTTTGCACATCAGATGCAGACATGTATTTCTTTCTTGGGGAAAAAAAGTCTAGCTGAAACCTTGAAAATTGATAGACTAATTGGAACATATATACCAAATTTGATTTTTTTTAATTTATAAATACATTTTAATAACACAAAACTGGAGGAAGTAATAGATTTCAAGGTTTGGGTCTTTTGCAAAATGACCACAGCATTTTCCCTGTTATCTTCCATAGTTGTTCTCTTCATTAGCCAATCTGTATTCAGACCTAGATTGCCCAGTCTTCAGGCTTACAGATAGGTAGTAAATGATTTTAGTCATGTCATACTACGCAATTGTGGAATGAAGAAGGTGTGATGGGAGTACAGCAAGAAGTCTGTGCAAAGGTTAAGAAAGCCTGCTTGTGGATACCATTTAAGTGTTTAAAAGTGAATAGGTCTTTATGAAGTAGGAGAATGCTTTTAAAAATGGCCTGGGAAATAGCATATGCAAAGCCGAGAAAGGCACATGAAGAGCATGATGTGCTTGGGGCTTAACGAGTACAGCTAAGTGTGACCATGAATGTGGATGGAAAGGAGAAGACTAATTTTAAAAATGGAATTCTTACTCTGATTGGCACAAACAACCTTTTCTGGGGCTCTGGGCTTTGTATTGAAAGGATCAAAATTATAAGTAGATAAAGTTCTATTTGGAGAAAAAGTAGAAGTGTTAAGGATTTGGAGCAAGCTAAACTGCAGAAATCTCTGTAAGGAGAAAGATTACTCACGTTCTTTATTCTTGATAGTTTCTCCATAATCTCAAGAAATTAAATATTTAACATATCCTCGTTCTTCAAAAGGATATTGCTGCTATAACATGTTTGCACTTAAAAAATTAGACATAAATAGGTAACATTAAAAGCTATACTGTTTCCAGCCAGTTGATTAAACATTCCATTCATTTTGTTAACATTTTCTCCTGTGAGCTGCTCTGTAGCCACCAGACAATTTTACTGTGCAAATTCTTTGCACATTTTGCCTTGACAAAATGTGAATTGTGTGAGGGATGAAATGACTAAAAATTGCTTTTTTTTTTTTGTACAAGAAGTAATGCTTTCAGAAAAATCATGCTGATTTTCACTACCGTTGCTCTTCCATTTTGCTCCCAAGAATTGTTTGAATGTATACATTCCATCTTTGTATATATGAAGAAGTAGAAATATACATAATGATTTTTACCGTTAGCAAAATAGTAATTTCAGGGATGTCTGGCTGGCTCAGTCGGTGAGCATCTGCCTTCGTCTCAGGTCATGATCCCAGGGTCCTGGGATCAAGTCCCACATCGGGCTCCCTGATCAGCGGGAAGCCTACTTCTCTCTGTCCCATTCCCCCTGCTTGCTCCCACTTCCCTCTTTTTGCTGTGTCTCTCCCTGTCAAAATAAAACAAAAACAAAAACAGTAATTTCATATAGTAATATTTATATCCTCATGTGAAAAATAAAATAATGTCATATGGCTGACTACCTTAGTTCTAGAACCATCTTGCCTGCTTCCTTTTGTATTTTCCCTGTGCTACATTATAACATATACATAAAATCTTTATTTTTTACTTGGAAAGCACTTTGAATATTCAGATTTGAGCTAGAAGAAACCAAGACCCAGTTGGAGACTGCTTTGCTCCCGTTAGACATCTTCTCTAGGGCAGAAACTCTTCTACACATATATGTTGTCCCAGTGCCTACCCAGTAGATAAAAATCTGTCAGATAGGTGGATACATCTCTTGCAACCCACATCTTTTTGATTCCTAATCAGTCCATGTTCTTTCCTGTACACTTGTACTTCCACCATCTGTTTTTCTACTGCAAAATGGAAGCCCTAGGTTTCAAATTATGTATAATGCCTAGTTGTTGGCTATCATAATCCCATCCTCATCTCACAAGAAAGCCAAGCTCACCAACGTGAACAAGGGGACTATCTAGGCTGAGAACCAGTGGATATACCAGAATATTCCTGAATAAATTTAATTTCCATTTTCAAGATGGATGGCACTTTGTGCTTTTCAATATGTTTTTCATGCTTGGTTTGATTAAACTGCAGAGTCGAGAGTCTGTTGGATCAGAGACTATATTTCTAGAATAGTGTTTTTAAGCAGGGGTAGTTCCGCCATCAGGGGTGTTTAGGAAATTTGTGAGGTCATTGTTGGTTATGACAGTGATTGAAAGAATGCTGCTGGCATTTATTGAATGGGTCACAGAGATGCCAGGCATCCTGTCCTGGTACAGGACAGTTCCACACAGTGCTATTAAAATTGCCCACTCTATTTTCCTATTAAAAACCACAGCTGAACATGACTTTTTACATGTATACACAAAGCATTTTTGCATTGTCTTAATATATAATGAATTTTCCAGGAATGCAACTATTATGGAAATTAAGAGAAAATCACATTTAATTCAGAATTTGAAAGAGTTGCTCCCCCAGCTTAATAACCATGTCACAAACACTAGTCCCTCTTGTAGTATTTGCGTTTCCTATCAACAGACCTGCACTTACATACCAGCACTCGCAACTGTTGCATTTATGGTATAGGCATACCTCAGAGATATTGCAGATTTGGTTCCAGACCATTGCAGTAAAGCTAACATCACAATAAAGGGAGTCAAATGAATTTTCTGGTTTCCCAGTGCATATAAAAGTTATAGTTACACTATAGTCTATTAATTGTATAATAGCATTATGTCTAAAAAAACAATGTACATCCCTTAATTTAAAATGTTTTCTTGTTACAAAATACCATCATCAGAGCTTTCAGTGAATGGTAATCACTGATCACAAATCACCGTTACAAATAATAATGAAAAAGTTTAAAATGTTGTGAGAATTACCAAAATATGAGAGGGACACAAAGTGAGTAGATGCTGTTTAAAAAAAAAAAAAATGGTATGAAGAGACTTGTTTGTTGCAGGTTTGCCACAAACTTTCAGTTTGTAAAAAACACAGGATCTGCAAAATGCAGTAAAGCCAAGCACACTATGACATGATGATGTGTGCCTGGAAAGGCATAAGTGTCTAGCTGCTTCATTATGTCTTGTCATTTACATATTTAAGTTCCTGTCTCTCTGTTATAAAATATTTTTCTTTTATTTCTTTCTGGCTTCCTTGTTGAGAATGGCCTGTTTGGGGGTTGAGGAAGCACAAAGGTAGAAGCAGGAAGATGCAGTAGGAGGCTGTTGGCAGTTATTCAGGTTAGCAGTTACAGTAGGGTAGATAGAGATAGAGCTAACAGGATTTCCTGACAAGATTAGATACGGGTTATGAGAAGAAAGTCAAGGATAACTGTAGGCATTTGGGCCTAAGCAACTAAAAGGATATATTCTAGTTGCTTTGAACTGAGATGAAAGAGAGTGGGTGCAACAGATAAGGGGTGGGGGGTAAGAGTAAGAGTTCTTTTCAGACACATTGAGTTTGAGATGTCCACTGGACATCAGAGTGGCAACATTGACTAGGCATCTGAATGTGAGGCTGAAGTTCAGAGAGGGGTCTGAGCTCAAAATACATGGGAATTGTCAAGTATGTGGCATTTCAAGAAATGATCAAGTTGAATGAAATCACCAAAGGAGTGAATATAAATGGAAGAGAGTTAAAGGACCTATGATTGAGATTTAGGATTCTCAAACATAAATAAAGCTTAGACAAGAGATTGAAAAGGAATGTCAGTGAGGTTGGAGGAGAAGAAGAGAGTACAGGTGTTCTGGAAGCCATATGAAGAAAGTATATCAGGAGAAGGGAGGGATAAATAGACTCTTAGATTAAAGGATGAACTAAACATGGTGGATAAGCTTGGTTTGGGTGGAGTAAAGGGGGTAAGAGCCTAACAGGAATGAACTCAGTGGAGAATGGAAGGTGAGAATATGAAAAGATATGAAGGATAGCTGATGGGGGAAGTGGGATCAGAAGAAAGTTGTTCTTGCTTTTTGTTTTTGTTTTATGATGGGAACTATAGCTACTTATTTATTCACTGATCTACTATAAAAATCAAAGGAGATCGTGGTGATGCTGGAGCTGATATAAGGAGACTGGCATCCTGGTTAGCCATGGTGTGCCTATGACTGCACCACTGGTTTTCCAAGCATCTGGTATGCCATAGCCCTGGAATAGCTAACTGATACACAATAGATTTTGAGACCCTGGGACCAGAAGGCTTTCTCACTCACCAGTGTTTCTTCCTCTTTTGTTTAGGAAAGTTTATCAGGCACCAGCCAAGGGTTTAGGCTTTAGCCAGATACTAAATTAGAAATTAGTGGGAGATGAGAAGGGAAGGCAGAACCAATTCCTTCTTCATAGGCAACTACCTGAGAATAGCCAAAGTTTGTCCTTCTTGTCCACTTCAAATCCTCTTAACCATTTTGACTTGGAGGCAGAATGTCACAAGGCCTTTAGAATAAGGAAAGTGAGGCACCCTACAAGGGCACAAAATACAAGGGGGCACTCACTTTTAGAGTCATGCAAATACAATGTTAGCACTTGAGAATGATGCCTCCTTGCATTTTATACCCTAGGTACCTTGCTTGCTACACACCCCCTAATTCCCCTGGTCCTGAGAATGGGCACTATGGTTTAAGGAACAATAGAAAACTCTTTCCCTAATTATCTCTTCTCATATTATCAATTGGCAATTAATGTGCTTTAGTCAGTCTGATATTCCTCTCCTTCCTCCATATCTGATCGACTTTGGTGACTAACAGACATGAGGAAGACTTGGTAAAGAAGAAAAGAAATGTTTCTGGGCTGCAAAATTCTATTGTTAGTGATTAGACGGGAGTGGGGAATGATTGGTTGGGGTCTTTGGGCTAGGAACATGAAATTTTAGATACCTAAGAGGCAGGAGAGAGGGAACTGGGGGATAGAAGGGAGGAATCAATTCTGTTTACGAAGACTAGAATAGAAACTGTCCCTCTCGAGCTTAGTACATTTGTCATTTTTGAGAGTTTTAAGGGCCCTGGTACCATTTTGTCTTTCCATCTTTGGAATCCAAGGGTGATAGGAGGTTATCACTTATCTTGTTAGTCCTAAGAATTGAGTTTCTTGTTCTACCCAGTGCAGATCTGAGGAAGATTTTCTGAGGTCATCTGAAGAATTATCCATCTTTGTACCTCAGGAACTGAAGGAAGCCTTACAGCAACATTTGTAGAACCCAGAGAATTCTCAAACCTTTGTATCCTGGAGAATATTGTCATGTGGTCTTGTGCTTATCGCCTCTGAGGGAGCCATAGTGATAAAAGTATAATAGAGAATCATGGACCATCTTGATCATAGTATCTGAGTTGACAGATTCTCATATGAGGAACATTTAGGAACAAATATGTAGATACAGTGCAGATGTGCTTGTGTGCAAAATGAGAGTCAACTGAAGGAGTAGTGGGAAGAGATTCACATAGATGGCTCTGCGGAGCTCCCATCAAGAGTAAGTGTCTAGAGGGGCAGGCAGCAGACACACTTTGAAGAGAAAGGATGGACGAGGTTAGAGATATGATCAGTGATTCTCTTATATTAATGAAGTTGCTGATTAGAAGACTGAGGAAAAGCCCACTGAACTTACAAGTGACAAAGTTTTCTTCATTTTAAAGTGACTCATGAAATGGCAATAAGTCCATGACTAATTATGAGTGAAATAAAAGGTAACTGACTAATGATCCTATTTTTTTAGACTTGGAGGTATTTCACTGCAAAAGTTATACCTTTATATATCGCAGCCACATATGGTAGTACTGGGAGCAGTACTATCAGACGACAAATTTTTATTGCAGTTTCTTTTGGGATGAGGCCTGATGCTGCTTTAGTTTATGTTAGTTCCATATCTAAGAGTTGACAGTCATGCTCATGGAAAGAAGTTCTCACTGAAAATAGTAGACGTTTGACTTTATTCAGTCCTTTGAGAATTTCCCCAGAACTTATTTTCCAAAAAATTAGTCAAGAATTTCCCAGAGGAGCTGTCCTCTTTTTCATAAGTAGTAGTATTTTTGTTAGTAGTAGTTACTCTTCTAGGTCCTTGCTTCCTCTTTACCTCTAGTACCACAAATAGCTGAGTCAAGTAAATGTGAGGACATAATTAACTGAGAAATGGAGACTGACCCATGAACTTCAGTTTAAATCTAGTGTCATTAAATCTTTTTTTATCATATGTGTGACAAATAGTAGACCTTTAGTAGTAAGTGCTTTTTTGAAACCATTAAGTATAATGTATATTCTGCTTAGTTATTTCTTTTATTAGATGGTAGAGTTTATTAGTTCATGATTTGATGTCTGGTTGCAGACTGCCTGGATTCAGATCCTGGCCCTACTTCTAAAAAGATATGTGATCTTGGGCAAGTTTTGTAACTTGGCTCTGCCATGGTTTCTTCTTATAAAAAGGAGGGTTAATAATAGTGCCTGCCTTTTAAGATTATTATAAGGACCAAATAAATTGACAGACTTAAAGCACTTAGAACAGTTCTGGCATATGATAGGTACTTAATAAATATTACAAATGACTTTAACAAAAGCTATTGGGCATTTAATATTTTAAAAGTGAGAAAACCAAATCTCTGCTCCTTCCCCAAATAGCACTGTAACTGGCAATGAATACTTGAGTGTTGGTTGTGTGAATTTTAGATGAGACTTTTTTCAGTGGATGTAAACAGCTTCCTGTGTTTCTGAAGATGGAGGAATAGAAGTCATCTTTCCGTCTGGCCTCATATCAGTATATCACTCTTGACACACTCTTGACGCTGTGTTTATATATTATTTACATTTTTGCTAATCATATAAGTAGTTGAGTTTTTATAAATTTGTGGGGACTGTGATTAGTATCCAGATTTGGGTTTTTTTGGGTATTCCTTGTCCATGATGTTTCCTTCCTTGTGAATGTTTGGAGTGGTGTGGTTTGTTCCATCTTTGTGCTTTGTCCCTCCACCCAAATTAATAGAATCAAAATAAAGGAAAATGTATCTCCCAAAATAAAACAATGATGAGATTTCCATGTAGGCAGCAACATGTTATCCACAGGGTTCTTTGTTGATAAGAGGCGCATAGTCATAAAGGTAACTGAGTTCTCTTCATATGGTATGCCCACAGGACTTCCTCCCAGCTTCTCTCCTGTTTCCAGTAATCCAGTTGTATAAACACATGGGAAAATGTGGCTTCTCTACTGATAGCCACCTGATGGGACAGCACTTTGGTATTCATGAAACACTTTTAAATAGGTGAATTTAGGGTGATGCTCACAGCAGACTTACGAGAAAAAATACTCTTATCAGTACTCTACAGCTGAAAAAAATGAGCCTGCATGAGTTTAAGGGAGTTCAGGGTTACACAGTTAAAATACGCAGTGAACCCAGGTCTGCTGACTCCTTAAATCCTGTGTCCTTCTCGTTTTATTGCTTTCTCATCAGAATCACTCGGGTTCAGTAAAATCATGTAATAGGACCTGAAATAGTAGCCGAGACTGTTCATTAGAAATCATAATCACAGAATTAGAATTTCAAATACCCTAAGATTTGACACTATATTTAACTGTTGAAAAGTTTACTTTTTATAATAAAAGGCCCTACTTTCTCTTTAGATATATTGTTCATTCCTTCTGGTTATATAACATAAGCATTTTCTAACTAACTAAATTTTTTTTTAATTTTATTTTTATTCTTTGCCCAAGGGGTACAGGTCTGTGAATCATCGGGCTTACATCTTTCACAGCATTCACTAACTAACTAAATTTTTAAAGAATTTTTTTTCATTATGTGTATACTTTGTCATTAAAGTAGATTTCATGTTGATAGGAGTCTTTTTTCTTTGAGTGTGGCTAGTGTTGAGTAGGCCTAGATTAAGACTTTCTGGAATTCTTAGAAGAGTATAATTACCAATTCTTATCCTGTACTTGGTAGGTAGGTGAGTGGTCCCAGGAAGAATAAAATGGTTCTGTTTTTGTAACCATTATTTTTCTAAACCTCATTCTGAGTAAATGGCACATTTCTGTATTGCAGGGACAAACCTCAGACCTGTAGCATTGGTTTGAAGAATATGAGTGTGGACCTTTGTAGCTTCGTGGAGATGTGTCTAACCTGAGCTGCCAGTGCCGCAGATGCGGCCAGAGCTGGCTGGTGCCAAATGTCAGTGACTCGCTAAGGGAAAGCTCCCTCAGTGCAGAAGCAGGCCTTTGGCAGAGAACTGCCTACTTCAAGCTCACATTTGGTGATCAGTCACTAATGAGTTCTGAAAGACCCAAACTCCTGTAGTAATAATAATAGCTATTTTTTAAGCAATTACTGCACGCCAGATTGTATTTAAGTCTTCATCTTCATTGTTATTTAGCTCTGACAAATTTAAGGATGATTATTCCCACTTTAGAGCCAAGGAAACTAGTAATTTGTCTAAAGTCGTAGAGCCAATTAAGTAGTGGGGTCAGAATTTGAATTCAGGGCTGCCTGACCACTAAAATGTGTTCTTAACCAGCAACTTCCACATGAAGGATGATAAAATATGTCATGTGCGTATACCTGTGCCCATAGCAGACATAATTAATTGCTCATGGTATGTGTTCCGGCTGAGCTGATAATCCTTTTTAGCATTACATTCTTGGCATCTGTAGTCACACAATCAGACTTTTAACAGGCAAGGTAAAATATACTCTAAATGTGTCTTTATTAACTTTCTCTGAAATTTCAGTGGTATGTTGAAATTGGGCCAGTTTGCTTTTGGGAAATAATAAGGTAAATTATCGCTTTGTTTTATAGGAAGAACAAACATGCAATATTTTTCTATGGAAGTCTTCATTGGTGTGGACAGTTGAATTGAATTCAGGATAAATTCCATTTTAAAAGTCTTCTTCATGACAGAAAATTTCAAGGCAAGTTGATTTTTACTGATTTATAATATTTAGTTATTTGAAAATTTTCTTGAATGGATATTTGAAATAAAAAACAAATTTTGACACTGCTCAGAGTTTGTTATAATGAAATTAGATTTTTATACAATCAGAAGAAAATGAATTTAAAATTCATTAGATTTTAATCATAGATCAAAATACTAACCCTTTAACAATTGAATTTAAAACTGTGTTATGACTATAGTTGTAGAATTAAAAACTTGTTGAGATTACAGCTTTATTTACTTAACTTGCTTACTTATTTATTTATGGTCCTTTTTCCTTTCAGACCTTACTACTACTTCAACTGAAGATAGTATTTTATTTAAAAATGTCACATATAGTCAAACAGACATTCATGCCACTATGTCTCTTGACCCCTTGTAATAAGGGACTCCTCCTCACTGCAGTATTATTGAAGAGCATCTTAGCATAGGATTCAGGGTTGACATGTTTAAACCAAAGACCAGTAATACCTGCTATAATAAATGATCATTCCTGTCTGCTGCTTAGTGTTCAGATTTCTAGAAAATGCGCTCTTCACTAATATCCTCTGAAATCTGACACAAAACTGAAAAATAGAAAATGATATCAAAGTATATTTCCATAGATAAGCTACCTCACCAGCAAAGAGACTGAGGTATAATTTAGTCCAAATTAACATGTGAGGCCATGGAGAATTCTTTATCTTTTGTGTGTATCTTTAAAGTTCAGTAACATTATACTTTGTTACTTATCTCCATTTGTAAAGAAATGAAAATTTCCTTACTTATTTTTCATAGTGATGTTGTTAGAAGAAAATATATGATACTGAAAATAAGACAATGTATTATTATGTTGTAAGAAATGCTGACTTGAATGTGCATTTTTTTAAAAAAATAAATGAGATTAAGAGAAATAACTCAACAGTGTTTCTTTAGTAACTCTGCTTATTCTCAATAATGCCATTTCTGGTTTTCCTTTATTGATAGGGTCCCAGCTATTCATACTATATAAACAGAAGACAGTACTTCTCTGTAACATTGTGACCACAGACCCCACTAAATCTGACTAATGGTTACTTTGAAGTGCTGGTGGCCAGTTGAAGTTTATAATCTGTTACCAAATTACTATTATCTTTATTTTCATCCTGTATTTTGCCTGTCAAACAGTCATATTCTCCAAAATTGGAGAGTCAGAACCTTCAACTAAAGAGTTTGTTTAACTAGAGGTAGGAAGGCCCTATTTTCCTTTGAAACACTTGGGAAATTCACTCGTTTTCATTTGTTTTAAACTTAAAAATCTGGAAGTTATTTAGGGTTGCTTAATGGGTTTTTTTGTTTGTTTGCTTGATTGTTTAGTTGATTGGAGTTTTTGGTTTTGGATTATGTAATGACTCCCCCTGGTTCTAAAGTCTAACTAGTGCCTTTTAGTTGCTTCATTTATAGTGTTTCTTTAGATTAAGAATAGCTTCTCCTGAACCTAAGATTTTCAAATCTCCCAATAACCTTAGACCATAGCTCACATGACCTGGATTTTTGTTGTAATGTTACCTTAATTAATCTGTTATATTATTGCTGTTTGTTCTAGAAAAATCACAGTTTTCTAGATCTGGGAAGAAGGAGGTTTTTTATGTATTAATATTTTATTGAGGCATAATTTGCATAACATTATTAATTTCAGGTGTATAACATAATGTTTCTGTATTTGCATGTATTGTGAAACGATTACTATAATAAGTCTGGTTAATATCTGTTCCCATAACATAGTTAAACATTTCTTTTCTTGCAATGAGGAACTTTTAAGATCTGCTGTCTTGGCCACTTTCAAATATGCAATCCAATATCAGTAACCGTAAGCACTATGCTGTATATTACATCCCCCTAACTTAATTATTTTGTAACTGTAAGTTTGTACCTTTTGACCCCTTTAGCCATTTTTACCCACCCACACCTACCTCCTGCCTCTGGCAGCTACCCATCTTTTCTGTGTATCTGTGAGCTTGGTTTTTTCACGTTGCTGTTGTTTTAGATTCCACATATGAGTGAAATCATATGGTATTTATCTTGGTCTAGTTTATTTCACTTAGCATAATGCCCTAAAGGTCCATCCATGTTGTCAAAAATAGCAAGATTTTGTTCTTTTTTATGGCTGAACAGTTCGGTTATGTGTATATGTATCACATTATATGTGTATATGTGTCACTTTTTTTTTTTATCCATTTGTCCATTGATGGAGAGCACTGAGGTGGTTTCCATGTCTTGGCTATTATAAATAATACTGCAGTGAACATGGAGGTGCGTTTATCTTTTTTAGTTAGTGTTTTTGTTTTCCTTATATAAATACCCAGAAACAGGGGCGCCTGGGTGGCTCAGTGGGTTAAAGCCTCTGCCTTCGGCTCAGGTCATGATCTCAGAGTCCTGGGATCGAGGCCCATATCGGGCTCTCTGCTCGGCAGGGATCCTGCTTCCTCCTCTCTCTCTGCCTCTCTGCCTACTTGTGATCTCTCTCTCTCTGTGTCAAATAAAGAAATAAAATCTTAAAAAAAAAATACCCAGAAACAGTATTACTGAATCATATGGTAATGCCATTTTAATTTTTTGAGGAACACTTATACTGTTTCCCATAGTGGCTGCATGAATTTACATTCCTACCAGCAGTGCATAGGGGTTTCCTTTTCTCTACTTCCTTACTAACACTTGTTATTTTTTGTCTTTTGGACAATAGCCATTCTAACACGTATGAGGTGGTAGATATCTCATTGTGGTTTTGATTTGTATTTCCCTGATGTTGATGTGTCTTTTCATGTACCTGTTGGCCATCTGTATGTCTTCTTTCAGCCATCTGTATATCTTCTTTGGAAAAATGTCTTTTCAGATCCTCTGCCCATTTTTTAATGATTGTTTGTAGTTTTGCCATTGAATTATAGGAGTTCTTTATATATTTTAGATATTAACCCCTTAACAGATAAATGATTTACAGATATTATTTCCTATTCAGTAGGTTGCCTTTTCATTTTATTGATAGTTTGGTTTGCTTTGCAGAAGCTTTTTAGTTTGAGCTAGTCTACTTGTTTATTTTTGCTGTTTTTGCCTTTGTTTTTGGAGTCAGATCCAAAAACTCATCTGTAAGACCAAAGTCAGGGAGCATACAGCCTATGTTTTCTTGTAGGGGTTTTATGGTTTCAGGTCATCCATTCAAGTTTTTAATCTGTTTTGAGTTTTTCTTTATGTATAATGTAAGATATTCTTTTGCATGTGGCTGTCCAGTTTTCCCAGCACCACTTACTGAAGAGACTGTCCTTTCCCCATTGTATAGTCTTGCCTGCTTTGTCATAAATTAATTGACCACATATGCATGGGTTTATTTCTGGGCTCTCCATTCTGTTCCATTGATGTATGCATCTGTTTTTATGCCAGTACTATACTGTTCTGATTACTCTAGCTTCGTAATATAGTTTGAAATCAGGGAGCATGATGTCTCTAGCTTTGTTCTTTCTCAACATTGCTTTGGCTCTTTGGGGTCTTTTTTGGTTTCATACAAATTTTAGGATTGTTCTATTTCTGTGAAAAATCCCATTCGTATTTTGGTAGGGATTGCATTGAATCAGTAGGTCACTTTGGGTGGTATGGACATTTTAACAATATTCTTCCAAACCATGAACATGGAGTATCCATTTATTTGCATCTTCAGTTTCTTTCATCAGTGCCTTATAGTTTTCAGTATACAGATACTTCACCTCCTTGGTTAAATTTATTCCTAGGTATTCTTCTTGATGTAATTGTAGATGAGATTGTTTTCTTAATTTCTCTTTCTGATAGTTCCATTATAGGAGGGATCTTTTTATTGATGTTATTATCTCTATATAAAGACATATGAAAAAGAGCTTTATAACTTTTAAGTTCTGTACAATTCTTATATTGAATGAGAAAGTCGTTATAAAGATAAAATACAAAAATTAATTTTTTTTCAGAACTTAAGTTGCCTGTAAAGTTGTTTTCTGGCAGTTGTCTGTGTCAGCCCATCTAAAAGTTGTAACAATTTTCCTCTTCCCCTTTTTCTTCATGCTATCTGATATGTTTTGTCCTATTATATGAATGTTCATTTGTGTTTTTTACTTACATTAACAAGACAGGATAGGTAATGAAATGAAGTTCATTCACTGGTTGAGACCTTTCCTTTTTCTTTTCTAGTGATTTGTAAAATTGAGTTGATTCTTTATTTCTCTGCTATGCACAAACAGACAAGTTTTCTTCTTTCACGAAAGTTTTGGCTTTGCATTTTTAGTACTTTCAACTGGAATTTTTCCCCTGTAGATGAATAATAGTAAATGAGGAGACATTCTTACTTACTGTTCTCTGGTTTTTCATATGGGAATGAAAATCCCTATAAGATTAGGTAAGTAAAATATTTCTAACAGAAAAGCTTTTTTCTGATTTTTTTGTCTTTTTATTATATTAGTATTCTTAACTGTTAGTAAGCATATTTATTCTGAGGTACGCAAAGAAAAATTGGAAAGCAGTGCTTTCTATTGCTGGATAAGTCTAGGTCCAGTCAGCAGAGAGTAACCACACGATCACTGGAACAGGGCAAGTTTAATATAAAAGACTGTAAGTATGACAGGGAATAGGAAGTGAGAGATTGACAAGCGGTAAAGAAAACTCTGTAGAATACAGGAATAGCAGGTATAATATGACTTTAATAGCCACTACCCTACGGCTGAGATAGAGTACCCGAAAAAGGGGCCCCTGGGGAGTTTCAGAGTTTGTTGCAGAGGACTTGGCTGTGGCTCACTGCAGAAAAGTCAGTGTGGTGCCTTGTTGATGAAACTTACCCAAAATTCACCCCCCTGGGATCTTGCTGAGGATGCATCTTACCAGAGGCACTCCACGATAAAATCACCCAAGCTGGTGCTGGGGCAGCTGCAGAGTCAGCTGACCTCTCTACAGTTGCAGGAGCTGGGCACTGAGGGAGCCAGCAGGGAACAAAAACCTTTCCTCTTGCCCTCTCTCCTGTGTCTCTCCAGTGCCCTCTCTTGACAAACCTTCGTATGCTGCAGTTGTCAAAGAAAACCTATTGAAGGACCCACATCCATTTTGAGAGCAAAAGGATGAATTTGGAGCTGTAGTTAATAACCACTGTAACCTACAAGATCATTCATGACAAAAAACATTTTTCCTTCCCCATGGACTGTGACAGCCTGTGAGGTAGCTTGATTTCATTTCTACTAAAGTGTCTACTGAATGAATTGTTAGGCACATCAGCTTACTTAACTCCTAATGAAATGTATTAATACTTTGTAATTGGTGTATATCTGTTCTCTTGATGAATCCTTAAGAATCTGTGTCACACTGTAAAAGCTAATTATTATTTTTTAAAAAGTGTTGCTTTATTTCATTATTCTTACCTACATTCATTAGACCGTAAATATCCAACTAAATGTTACACAGGCAATTGGCAGCCACCTGTGAAGAATTTATTCTTGCTTTAAACTCTATTTGATAATAGCTCTAGAAGCTTATTATTTGCTTAGGAAATACATTTTTAATTTTAAAATTCTTTTTTTTTTTTTTTTTAAAGATTTTATTCATTTATTTGACACAGAGAGATTACAAGTAGGCAGAGAGAGAGGAGGAAGCAGACTCCCTGCCGAGCAGAGAGCCCGATGCGGGCCTCGATCCCAGGACCCTGAGATCATGACCTGAGCCGAAAGCAGAGGCTTTAACCCACTGAGCCACCCAGGCGCCCTAATTTTAAAATTCTTGACATTACATATAACTAGATTGAAATTTTATGACATTTAATATTTCTTATTGACAAACAAAATTCATGAGCTAAAAAAGACTAGACTAAAAACAAGGAAAGGGGGTTCCTGACTGTCTCTGTTGGAGGAGTATGAGACTCTGGATTTCGGGGTCAGGAGTTCAAGGTCCACATTAGGTGTACAGATTACTAAAAAAGTAAATAAATAAATAAAACTTAAAAAAAAAGAATAAGAAAACTTTATAAAACCAAGTATGGATCCCAGCATTAGTAGCCAAACGGAGAACATGAATTTAATATCTTAGTACATGTATGGAAACTAAACACTTAAAATTATTAAAACTTGAAATCACTGACCGGAAATTATGTAGGTCTCATGGGAGAACTAATAGAAAGTATCTGGTGGTAAACCTGTGTTGTGCTGGTTGTACCCCATGCCACTTCCAGGGGTAAAGGGGTGTTGAATGGATACTAGGTTAAATCAAGGATATTGATCTCCTATTAGAAGAGCCTTTCACTGCATTTGGAAAGTTTCATCTGGCCCCAGACCTGATGACTCATGTTAGCCCCTTTGTAGTCAGTTATTTAGAATAACTAGTTGATGTATGGCGTCAGTAGGTACATCCAGATTTTCTCAATAAGCCTTCTCTCAAGAGTTGAACTCATTCTGGTGAACCTGAAACTCTCTTGCATCATGGCAAAGTAAGACTGTTGTCTTCTACCTGGTTTGGTTTGGCCATAGTGGTGAAGTAGTGTGCTGTCCTTGAATCAAGTAAACATCTGTAGGTGGCCTTTTGGATCTTAGGTGGCATGGGGATGGACTGCACAAAGGGGACTGGAGAGCTGGACTGTGGTGGTTATAACTGTCCATTGGTGAGTGTCTCCAGTTCGACCAACATATCTGCTTGACAAAATTGGTTACAGATTACAGTGTACCGACTTTATTCTTTTAAAAGAATCTTAATAATATTTAAAAAATGCCACATAAGGGAAGCTTGCTTTTTAAAAATAGACATAACTATCTTAAGTTCAGTGAATAATAATTGTGAGTGAGCTTAAGAATGCTAAACTCATACTTTTAAAAGAAAGTATAGGGCGCCTGGGTGGCTCAGTGGGTTAAAGCCGCTGCCTTCGGCTCAGGTCATGATCCCAGGGTCCTGGGATCGAGGCCCACATCGGGCTCTCTGCTCAGCAGGGAGCCTGCTTCCTCCTCTCTCCTCTCTCTCTGCCTGCCTCTCTGCCTACTTGTAATCTCTCTCTCTGTGTCAAATGAATAAATAAAATCTTAAAAAAAAAAAAGAAAAAGTATGGCCATTAAAAATAAGACTTTTTGGTGTGTAATAAACTGATACAGAAGAAATTTCTAAAAGAAGAATTATAAATATAGTTTGAGAAGTTGCAAATTATGAGTAAGTATATATTTCCCAAATTGCCTACCCTAATGGGTACAGCACCCATCTACATGTAAAGTATGAAATTATGTATTAAAGAATAAATGTAGTCTCATTACTTTATACTCATAACTCTTAGTAATAGCTTTGGTACAGCAAAATCCAAACTTAACTCCTAGAGCAGACTAAATAATATAAATGTTCTTCATGCATATGTAGGCTTATGTAGAAGAAAGTGTGTGTGTGTGTGTGTGTGTGTGTGTGTGTGTGTGTATGTGAGACTAAATTGAGTTTAAATGATACTTTGAATTATAAAAACATTCCTGAATGTAGGAAAAGATTTATCATTTTGCAGAAGGACAATGAGTTATTGTTCTTTTAAAGGAATGTTTGGATGATGTAAAAATCTACTACTTAATTTAATAGCACATTTTTAACTTTGATGTTTTAAATAATTCTCTTATAAGAGGGAATTTAATTTTCTTGATATCCATTGTTTGATAATGTTTTTTAAATTGTGTCTCTGGAAGTGCCTCAGGGCTGAAGCTTAAAATTTGCAACTTTATAGCATTTGTCTAAGATGTAACAGGAAGATAATGAAATAAGAATCTCATTTGTCACCTTACGTATAGTAAGAGTGAATATTACCTAATATGGCAAAATAAATAAGAATTTAAATCTTTAAACTGGATTATCTGGGAAGGCCCTAATGCAGTCATATTTGTCCTTATAAGAGAAAGGCAGAGGGAGGTTTTTTTGGTTGTTTTGTTTTTTGAGACAGAAGATGATGAGGTAATGGGACCGTGGAGGCAGAGATGGGAGTGATGTGGTCACAAACCAAGGAATGCCTGGAGCCACCAGAAGCTTGAAGAAGCAAAGAAAGGACTCTGTATTAGAGCCATTGATGAAGGCATGGCCCTATTGATATTTTGGTTTTAGCCCATAATCAAAACTGACTTTTGGATTTCTGGCCTCCAGAATTATGAGAGAACAATTTTTGTTGTTTTATACCAGTTTGTGGTTATAGGAATTCTAGAAAATTAATTCACTTAGTGCATGGATTGATCGAATCTTTGTTTCCCCCTGAAATTCATTATGTTAAATTAATCACTAAATCCAATGTGATGGTATTTTGGAGGTGGGACCTTCGGAAGGTAATTAGGTTTGGATGTCATGAGAAGAGCCCATAGGATAGGATTAGTGTCCTCATAAGCAGAGACCAGGTGGCTGTCTGCAAATCAGAAAGTGGTCTTCATTGGACACCAGATCTTCTGGCACCTTGATCTTGGACTTCCCGGACTCCACAACTGTGAGAAATAAGTGTTTTCTAAACTATCCAGTCTATACTATTGTGTTGTGACAACCGAAACTGAGCAAGACACCTAGAAGTGAAACAAATGCAAAAATAAAATGTAAATATAAGATGAATCAACCATACAAGAGAATATTTCACAGAGATTAACAACTATATTTTAAAAGAAAATATTGTATTTAGTGATGGTGGCTAGATAAGACAGGTACTATCATACACTGCTGAGAAAGTGAAGGAAATTTGGCAAGGTAGAACAAAATTATGGAGCCATTAGAAACAATTTTCAAAGAATATTTAAGGTAAAAATATGACTATGACATAACACTAAGTAAAAACAGGATTTAAAATTTATTTACATTATGGGGGCACCTGGGTGGCAGAGTCAGTTAAGCCTCCTACTCTTGGTTTCAGCTCAGGTCATGATCTCATGGTCATGAGATCAAGCCCCGCATGGGCTCAGTGCTCATCACAGAGTCTGCTTGAGATTCTCTCTTCCTCTCCCTCTGCCTCTCCCACTCATGCTCTCTCTCTTTCTCTCAAATAAATAAATCTTTAAAACAAAATAAAATTTATTTATATTATAAACTAAATTTTAAGTACGTATTATCTGTTTATAGAAAAAGAAAAGTGAAATAAAAAAAATACAGTGTACAGAGCAAATTTACATTTCTTTAATACCTACTTTTCTACTGCTTAACTCTGTGACCTTGGGCAAATTACTGAAGCTTTGTGGGCTTCTGTTCATATCAATAAAATGAGGAAAATAAAACAACTATGCACCTAATAGAGGACTGAATGTGTTAATATTTTTAAACCACTCAATGCCAGCATATTCCAGGTGTGCAATGTATATTACTTATTTTTTGTCTTTTTTTAACATATATTGGAATAAAATTTTCAAAATCTAAGGAAACTGTTCACCTGATTACTTCAAAACCCATTTTATTCTTCCTGCACTTAAAATGCAGATATTGAAGAGAGGCTCCACTTCCAGAATGGCAATGTGAGAATCTCTGCAATCTCTACAGCGAAATAAGCATAACCAGTGGAAATGATTTTTTAAAAATTAAAGTCACTAGATATTGTCCTATAGGTATACACCAACTGAAGAAACATTTATCCAGGAAAATCTGCTAGTACTTGATAAGAACAGCGCTTGGCAATTAAGTCATGACCACCCCCTACACTTCACCAACTCCCCACAACTCAAAGTTAAAATAGCTCCACTCCTAATAGGTGTGGCTAAGAAGATGGGTGCTCTGTTGTTGATCTCACAGTGAAAGGATACCATATCTTCATTTTTTTTTTTTTAATAGAGCGGACACACAAGGTTGGGGAGGGGCAGAGGAAGAGAGAATCTTAGGCAGGCTCCATGCCCAGTGCAGAGCCGGACTGGGGGGCTCCATCTCACAACCCTGAGATCATGACCTGAGCCAAAATCAAGAGTCAGATGCTTAACCAACTGAGCCACCCCAGTGCCCCCAAAAGATACCGTGTCTTATGAGGATGGCCGGCTACCAGTATGTCTCATCCCCTCCAACTTTTAAGTTATAGAGGCTACATTCCTGGTGAGTGCAGCCAAGATGTCAAAGGCTCCACCTACCCCATACTGATAGAATGGAGACTCTACTCCAGATGTAGCAGACCTAGAATACTGGGGCCCCAGTTGTCCTCCTTCTACCTTGCTTAAAAAGCAGTAGTTTCACACTGAGAGAGGCAAGCCAAGAGGACCAGATGCTGCTGTCCCCACTCAGCCCCTGGAGCATGGCTCTAAGATTCTGCCTTGGGAAGAGGTAATCTGTTAAGAACAGAGAGTACCAAAGCTCTCCCCAGAGGAACTAATTTTACTTAAAACGGAGTTCGGGAAACTCAAGTCTAAGGATGCTCCCAAAAACAATGGCAATCTTGAGAATAAACAAATAAGAGCAGGCTGATAGATCACTTAACTAAGAGGAAAAAGCTAACCCATAGGCCAGCTCGCTCTCAGAACCAGGGAATGAGCTAAGAAAGAGGTCAGAACAAATCTCAGAGACTAGAGGGAAAACTACCAATGCCCAAATTTAACTGGACCAGACTGCGAAACAATGTATGCCCCAAAGCACTGTTTAAAACAATAGAGCAATCAGCCAGCAATTAGTAGAGCCAAAGATCTGGGTTGACAAGATAAGAAAAAGAGACAAAGTTTTGGTAACAAGACACTGGCATTCCCTGGTGATTTTCCTTAACAGAATGTCCTCCAGGTTCATCCATGTTGTAGCATGACAGGATTTTTTTTCTTTTATATGGCAGAACAATAGTTGGTTGCATGTATATACTACATTTTCTTTAAGCATTCATCCATTTCTGACATTTAAGTTATTTCCAAGTCTTGGCTAATTGTGAATAATGCTGTAATGGACATGAAAGTACAATGCCTCTTTGGGATCCTGATTTTGGTTATTTGGGGTAAATATCTAAAAAATGGAATTATTGGGTCATACAGTAGTTCTATTTTTAATTTTTGGAGGAACCTCCGTACTGTTTTTATTTACAGTAGTATACCCACCAGCAGTGCACAAGGGTTCCAATTTCTCCGTATCTCACCAACACTTATTTTCTGTTGTGTGTTTTATGTAATGGCCATCCTAACAGGTGTGAGGTGTTACCTCATTACAGTTTCGATAGTGTTAACATGATGACTAGTGATGTGGAGCATTGTTCATGTATCTGTTGGCCATTTGTATGTCATCTTCAGAAAAATACCTATTCTGGTCTTTTTTTTTTTTTTTTTTGAGAGAGAGAACATGTGCACAAGTGGGGAGAAGAGCAGAGGGAGAGAAGAGCAGAGGGAGAGAATCTCAAGCAGACTCCATGCTGAGTGCAGAGCTGGACATGGGGCTCAATCTCAGGACCCTGAGGTTATGACCTGAGCCCAAATCAAGAATCAGACACTTAACCAACTGAGCCACCCAGGCACCCCTCTTTTGCCCATTTTTAAATTGGGTTCTTTTTGATTTTTGCTTTTTCTGGCTTTTTTTTTTCTGAGTTCTAAAATCTCATGTATTTTGGATAGTGAACCCTTATCAAATATGTGGTTTGCAGATCTTTTCTCCCTGTTGATGTTTTCCTTTATTGTGCAGTAGATTTTTAGTTTGATGTACTTCTGTGTGTCTGTTTTTGTTTTTGTTGGCTGTAATTTTGATGTCCTATCCAAGAAATTAATTGCCAAGCCTAATGTCAGACTTCTTCCCTGGGTTATCTTCTAGGAATTTTGACAATTTTAGGTTTTACATTTATATCTTTAATTCATTTTGAGTTGATTATTGTGTATGATATGAGATAAGGATCCAGTTTCATTTGTTTTCTTGTAGACCTATTGCAGTGTATTTTGAAATCACAAAGTATGATGACTTCAGCTTTGTACTTCTTTCTTAAGATTTTTTTTTTTTTTCTATCTGTGGTCATGTGTGGTGAATTTTAGGATTGTTTTCTCTGTTTCTGTGAAAACTGTCATGGGGATGTTGATAGGGAATGCATTGAATTTGTAGATCACTTTTGATAGTTGTGGACATTTTAACAATCCTAAGCCTACCAGTACATGAATGTGGGGTGTCTTTCCATTTGTTTGTATGTGCTTTAATTTCTTTCATCAGTGGTTTGTTGTTTTCAGTGTACAAGTCTTTCACCCCCTTGTTTCATTTATTCCTAAGTATTTTATTATTTTTGGTGCTTATTATAAGTGGGATCATTTTCCTAATTTCTTTTTCAGATAGTTTGTTAGAATATAGAGAGACACTGATTTTTATATGTTGGTTTTGTGCCCTGAAATTTTATGAATTCATTTGTTAGTTCTAACAATTCTTGTGTGTGTATGTATGGATTCTTTAGGGTTTTCTACATATAAGATCTCATCATCTACAAACATAATTTTACTTCTCCCTTTCCAGTTTGGATGCCTTTTTTTTCTTCTCGCCCAAATGGTCTAGCCCTGACTAGACCATTTTAAGACTGTTGAATAAAACTGGCAAGAGTAAGAATCCTTGCCTTGTTCCTGGTTTTAGAGGAAAAGCTTTCAACTTTTTACAGTTGAGGATGATGTTAGATGTGGCTTTTCATATATGGCCTTTATAAGTTGAGGTAATTTCCTTAAATTCCTATGGTGAGAATTTTTATATGCAATAGTGTTGATTTTGTCAAATGCTTTTTTACATCTATTGAGATGATCACATGATTTTTATCCTTCACTGTTTTAATCTGTGGGATGTCACATTAATTAATTTTTGTATTATGAGCCATCTTTGCATCCCAGGGATAAATCCCACATGGTCATGGTGTATGATCCTTTTAATGTGCTTTTGAATTTGGTTTGCTAGCACAGTGTTGAGGATATTTGCATCTGTGTTCATTAAGGGATATTGGACATAATTTTCTTTTCTTGTACTGACTTTGTCTCATTTTGGTATCATGGTAATGCTGTCCTCCTAAAATGAGTTTGGATGTATTTCCTCTTAAGTTTTTTGAAAGAATTTGAGAAGAATTGGTACTAATACTTCTTTTTTACGTATTCGGTAGAATTACACCAATCAAACCATCTGGTCCTTGGGTTTTCTTTGTTGGGAGATTTTTAATATCTGATTTAATCTCCTTACTTATGATTGGTCTGTTTGGATTTTCTGTTTCTTCATGATTCAGTCCTCGTAGGTTATATGTTTCTAGGAATTTATCTGTTTCTTCTAAATTATACAACTTATTAGTCTGTAATTGCTTATAGTTGTCTTTCATCATTTGTATTTCTTTGGTATCAGTTGTAATGTCTCCTCTAATATCTATTATCTATTAAATATCTATTTATTTACTTGAGTCTAATCTCTTTTGCTTAGTCTAGCAAAGATTTGTCCATTTTGTTAATCTTTAAAAATACTTTTATTTTGAAAATTTCTGTTCCCTATTTCTTTTATTTCTGCTTTAATTTTATTATTCCCTTCTTTTCCTTGAGGCATAAAGTTAGGTTGTTTATTTGAGATCTTTTTTTTAATGTAGGTGTTCATTGCTATAAACTACCCTCTTCATACTGCTTTTGCTGTATCCATAAATTTTGTTATATTGTGTTTCCATTTGTCTCAACATATTTTCTCATTTCTTTTTTGCTTTTTGACCTACTGGTTGTTCAAGATTGATCTATTTAGTTTCCACAAATTTGTGGATCTTCCAGTTTTCTGCTATTGATATCTAGCTTCATTCCATTGTGGTTAGAAAAGATACTTATTATGATTTAGATCTTAAATTTGCTGAATTTTTTGTAATTTAACATGTGATCTATCCTGGAGAATGTTTCATGTGCACTTGAGAGGAATTCATTTTCTGCTGCTATTGGGTAGAATGTTCTGAATGTCTTTTAGGTCCTTTTGGTTTATAGTGTTGTTCAAGTTCTGTTTCTTTATTAATCTACTCTAGATGATCCATCCATTGTTGAAAGCAGGGTATTATGTTTCCCTGTTATTATTGTATTGCTGTTTCTCCCTTCATTTCTGTCAATGTTTGCTTCATATATTTAGATGCTGTGATTTTGAGCACATGTATAATTATTATGTCTTCCTTAGTGCTCTTGACTCTAAAAATACTGGCAAGTGATTGGACATTTATTTGATTAAAGTTAAGTGTGTTTTTATGATTCAGTGCTTAACCCACTTTTACTATTAACCAGCCAATTGCTATTCTAGCTGTAGTGGATAAGAGACTTCTGCTGGGTGTTTCTGGCCTTGGGGCTAAGAACTTATTCTTTTTTTTTTTTTTTTTAAGATTTTATTTATTTATTTGTCAGAGAGAGAGAGCAGAAGAAAGCACAAGCAGGGGGAGCAGCAGGCAGAGGGAGAAGCAGGCTCCCCGCTGAGCAGGGAGCCTGATGCAGACACCACCCCAGGACCCTGGGATCATGACCTGGAGCCAAAGGCAGATCTTTAACTGACTGAGCCACCCAGGCATCCCGAGCTAAGAACTTTTTGAAGATTAGATTTAAAAGTCATTAAGTCGTTAATAAAATTAAACATTTATTAAGCATCTACTTTGTGTTATTGCCTATTAACACATAGCTAGTAATTGATACCATGAGAATGACTCTGGCCACTTAGGGAAAAGGTATGAAGAAGTGACATAGAGGACAGAGCCAGAAAATCGGTAATGTTAACATGAAAAAAAATAGCCCATAGTGATGACTGTTAGAGAGTAACCAGATGAAAGGGAGAAACCATGGAGGATAGGATGTAAATCAAGACAGGAGAGTGTTTGCAAAGGAATGGTCAGCAGTACTAGTGCTGTAGAGACATCAAAGAAGGTACAAAGAAAGAGTAAACAGTATATTATAAAGATATGGCCCTCCAAACGTGAAATTCTTGGTGAACTTGGTGGAAGTATTTCATTGGTAAAGGGAGGACATATGATAGTGGAGTTTGTGAGGTGAATGGAAATGGATTGTAAGAATTTGAAGCCATGTGTGAATTTTTTTAATAGCTTAAAAATAAGTTTCACTCAGAACTTTATTCTCTTTCCCCATATTCTGTGAGATTATAGGTGATTTTATTTTCCTAGAGCCTTTGCCCATTTACTGAATATTC
Organism: Ailurus styani; assembly: GCA_002007465.1. Lineage (NCBI taxonomy): Eukaryota > Metazoa > Chordata > Mammalia > Carnivora > Ailuridae > Ailurus > Ailurus styani. The sequence continues at coordinate 4,142,391 of LNAC01000210.1, forward strand.
TATAATATTCATATTTTACCTTTGTAGTAGGAAAAGACTACACCAGCTACATTTAGGTGTATCTAGTTGTTATATATCCGAAAGGTATAATGATATGCAATAGCCTTACTTGCTAATATGTTGAAATACAAAACCATGTTTTTTAAACAAGTATTTTGCAGACTAGTAAGGACTTTTACCGGCCTACTAATACGCTTTTCTTTGGGATTTTCTTTGATGCTACAGGGAATAAGAAAGGCTGTTTCAGAGGGTTCTAAATCCCTAGGTAAATAAGGGTCTGTGCTGAACTGTCTCTTGGCTGCTGTAATCCACATACATGAAATTATAAAAGCCTCCCCTGACCCTTGAATTTTACTTCTACCTGTAGCTTACAATAGTAGAGTGGCAGTAAATGGGGACAGTTGGGCCCTACCTTACTTGATGGAATTGCAATGAAAGAGATTGAAATTTTTGGTTGTCTGCTTCTTCTTGTATTATATGAGAGGTGGGGTGACTGGGGAAGAGTGTTTTACTTACCACATATTTTATGCAAGACATTATGATGAATTAAGGGTGTCTCTCTCTCTAATTTGATTGTAAATGTCTATGTTGACCCCTGAAGGAGCCCTGGCTAATTTACTTTCTCCTTGAAGCCACATTTGGTAGACAAAACTTAAAACTAATTTAAAAAGCAGTATAAATCTTTACTACAGTCTTTAGCTGAAAAATGTCCAGGAATGGTTATATTTATAAAAATTCTTGAAACTGAAATTTCATCCAGTTTTCTCCATTATCTCTTCTTAGCATGATACCTGTTCACAAATCTCTCTTCTCCCTGGAGACTATGTCCCCTTCACTCCTCCCTCACTGCTTGAGTCAACTGTTACGTGGATCATTTTAGCCTCTCAGGCTATTTCTGTTTTCCTGTTCCTCCATTACCTGTATTGAGCACTAAGGGTAAAGGTGATGGGGGGGTTCCATGCTCAGATAGGATCTGGGTGGGGAAATATTGCAAATACAGACGTTGTGTGTTTTTTGGTGTTTTTTATGTCCTTATTACAAATGCACAATAAGTGACAAATGCTTCACAAACCCTGTTTTTCATCTCTCTGGGGAAGGGTGACCTCTGGTGGCTAAAACAAAAAGCCCCAAATTCAAAAGACTTAAAAGCTTTATTTAATCTCTGCTCAGATTCTGTGCATATGTTCATGTTCTGTCACTTTTTGTAAAGTTCCATGTACTCCTTCCAAGTAAATAAGTATTTTTTGCCACAATGTTTAAATCCTGCATCTTTTGTTACTCATGAGCTGTGCCCTCTGGATTCATAGTTGGCCTTAATTTGAGGTCTAAAATAGGTTCTTAATAAAGTATGTTAATTGTAATTATTAACGTAACTAGATATAAAATTATATATTTGTGCAATTATTTTATTAATGATAATTGTAGCTACATAGCTTAATATATAACATATAGTTATAACTTAATTAACATTAATATATTAATTTAATTATATTTTCTTAACAAGATTGTCTCCTTGGTACTCTTACATTATGAAAACTTAAAACTTTTCTATTAGTTTAAATGGATATTATAGTTATTAGTGATCATCCTAATTAGAAAAATAATGTTACCTGCTGGTTAAAGAAGTTGTCAGTCTCAAACTTTGCTGTCTGTTTTATTCTCCAGGTTACTATTTATCTTTGAATCAACCCTCTAACCAGTGTTTAATTGGGTTGCTTCCTCAGAGGTACTTGTCCTTACCTTGTTTAGCCTATCACAAAATTGTCGATTTTATTTTCATAATCTTCACTGGTTTAAATTTGTGTCTCATTTTGTTTAAAAAGGATTTAGGACAATTTACAAAGAGGCATACTATAAAAATGGTCAAAATAAATTTTAAAATAAAAATAAAGAGATAAAGTATCTTGGCTCAGTTTATACTATAGAATGTCTGAAATTTTCTCAAAATTGATTTTGATCCATTGTTTTCTTGTACTTGATAAATGTGTTAGGCTTAATAATAAAATAATTCTTAGGAATTTTTCCCCATGATCTAAGGAATGCTTTATTGAGAAAAGAAAAAATCCTTTCTGTAGCCATTTAAAAACCCACCTTCTCATATTTTATATTTTAGAATCCTGAGTGGGGAGAGTATAAGAAGCAGAAATGGATCTGTTCCACAGAATTGTACTTGTTTTCAACGAACTTTCTGTGAGGCTCAGTAGGATGACTTTTTAAAAACACTTATTTAGATAAGATGGATTCTCTTCTTTTGTAATCCAATATTGAGTTTTTGTCTGGCATACACAGAATTATTTTTACAGCCTGTGATGTTCTGTAGAACTATTACTAATACCATAGGCATTTTTGCTGAGGTGTTTGGTATGAAACAAAAATTCCTGTGTTACTCTAAATGTAGAAGAAAAGATATTATTCCAATAAATAATACTTAACTTATTTTGTAAACCAAGTAGGTATCTTTGAACTTCTCTTTTTTCCCAAATTAGATTTTAACTAATAAGCAGCCCCAGATTAACATCTGAAGCTGAGGATTCAAAAAGCACTTTTTCACACATACTGTATAGAGAAGTACTAAGTTTTCACAGTTAATGGTGTATCACAAAATATATCCAAACTATGGCACAAAGAAAGCAATACTAATAAAGGCCAGACTATGCTTAATTATTACATTTCTTAGCCCATTAACCACTATTCTATTGATAATCTAAGATGTCTTAATTTCATAAATGTGTACTATTTTGGTATATTACTTCCTATAGGAACATAATATTTCAGTGTCCTGTAGTAATAAACCAATACAGATAATCTCTTGTTGGTTATAGAAAGAATGTACTGATTACTCAAAAATCACAAATATGTTTTTGCAAAATATTGGTACCATGGAAATGATCGCATAAAATACAAATATTTTCTATAATAATAAGGGTTTTGAACTTTGGAAGTAAAAATGGCAAATAGTTGATTGAGATATTTTTAAATAGAGGACTGGAATATGAGTGTCTGCTTCTGAAGGTGGCTTGTTAAGTGGAGTCTGAGTGATCAGAGTGGGGGTGGGAGAGCTTGAGAGAAAAGGGTTTAACAGAGATTTCAGTATCAACTATACATGTAAAACCACAGCTATTCCCATCATGATTGAAAATATTTCTTATTCATAGAAATTCAAGAAGTCTGAAAAGACGCTTCAGTGGTTTGATATGACCTGTATATTTTATTTATAAATGTGTTCCAAATAAATTTACCAAAATACCTTGTTTCCCATCATCACATACTAGTTCAATGAAATGTATGTTTCTGTGTTTTTAATTTAAATTTACGTGCATGGTATCAGCAGCCTTCAGTATAAGAAGGAAACTTCCCATTATCCCAGTGGAGCTAGTAATGAACATATGGTCTTGGGAAGTTTGGAAATTTTATGTCTGGAAAAATTCTGGCTTTAGGAATTTTTCCATTGAGCGTGCTTCACTTGAAAAGATCCTTCCTAATAGTCTGTAGTATTTATTGGCCCAGCTCATCCATTTTTGTGATGATTTATTCATTTATTTTCACATGTAAAGCTTTTAAATGTCTTTTTGGAAAATTTATGGAAATATGTATGTTGTTGCTTCATTTTTCCTAAAAGGAAGTAGGAGAAATTCAAGTCATTAATATAAAAACAATTCTATGTATGTTGTCAGATTCACAGCAGGTTTCTCCAAATCATCTAGGTAAGGAACTTTGGAATGTTTATTCAAAACAAACTTCTAACACTGTTTCGTGTAGAGAAGTATATCCCAAAATCAAGTTCTAGGTCTCATGGGAAACGTTCATGGCTTAATCAAACATTCTCTTGGGACACGTGAATCTTTAGAAGGGAGAACAATAACAAAAAAGGATTTGGAAACTGCTACCCTAATGTGCAGCAAAGAATTTTGAAGAAAATATTTTCTGGCAATTTTTGTACCTTATTTACCTGTTCTTTATAACCTAAGATATTTTTAATCCATAAAGCCTCCAAATCTATTAAAAGTCAAAGGCATTAGATTTCATTAACATGTGAAATGCCTAGTTTTCTTTACCCTTCTATAATTAAAATAGGGTTAGAAATGAGAATATCAACTGAGAAATTCTGTTGATGTTTGAAATGCTTGGGGTGCCAACATAATTAAACAGCATATGTACACACTTTGGCCCTGTTCCAAAACCAGTGATTACGTGTCTAACATTAATCCCATGCGTCTACAAAAGCTGTTAGAGTAAACATCTGGGATCTTTTACTACCTATACTAAACTATTACATAATCAGTTAAAAGAGCTTCTTACCCACAGATGTACTACAGAGAGCAATTTATGTGTATGATTTGTTTTAAAGCACACATGGGTTAGGAACTAAATACATATATCAGATACTGCAGCCATCCTTGAAATGTGACTTTTCCTCTAAGGCAAAAAGTAAGGACAGTGTTGTGCTCACTTCAGCAGCACATATACTTAAAAAAAAAAAATAGTAAGGACAGTGTAAATGTTGCTGAAGAGTTCAGTTTGACCCCAAATTCTCTATGATAAGACTTAGGATTACTTGGAGATCAAATCCTTACCAAAATTGTGTGGCTCAGCTCTCAAGCCATTATAGAATTTGTTGGAGCTCCTTTGATCAAAAGAATTTGATATCTTCTCAAGTAAATATTGAAGTTCTAAGTAAAACTTGTGATCTTTCAGAATAGAAATACCAAATTGTCAATAGCATTTTTTTTTGCTTTTACCATAGAAAATGACATGAATACCTAACTTTTCCATATCTTTTTAAATTTTCCACTATAGTCCTCCTTCATGCTTTGTACTGTCTCTTTCATCCTAAAGCACATTAAAATTTTCAAGAGTAAAATGATTTATTTGTAAAAATGATATTAATATAATTATCCAAGGTTTCTTAGAGGGGAAATTAATAACATGAAAGGCTATCCATTGATTTTTCTTATGACAGACATAAGATGAAACTGAAGAAAATAATCTTCATGGAAAGAATATACTTAAAGGGCCATGTATTTTTTTTTTCCTTAGGTGTTTTACTTTGTGGCTGTGAAAATGGTTTCTTTGTATTTAGTATGCAAACCTGCCTGATCCTTGTGGGTTTTCCCACCCTCTGGATAAAGATTAAGAGCAAGAACTGGAGTCAGACTCAGTTCAAATCTCCGCTCCATGTTGTACTAGCTGTATTGTATGTAGTTAATTAACCTTTCAAAGCATCTACATCCTCATTTGTAACATGGGGATGATGATAACATTTTCTCAGTGGGTTGAGTTAGTGTATGTGTCTGGCATGGAGGAAGCTCTTGGCATCTGCGGTATGCCTTTGCAACCACCAAGCAGAGGCCAGCTGATAGCTGGGGACAGGCCTGGGCAAGTGGGTAGGAAGGAGGAGGACATTGAGAAAACAGTACCCGGTGGGGTAGAGAGACATGGCTACCTCACAAGAGGAAGTGTAGTTGAGGAGGGGCTGGAGTGAGGTGGACAATGATAGGAACTTTACCCTAAAGTCAATGAGGAATGTTCATGGATTCAAGCAGGAAAAGCCCAGATATATACTACTAGTGAGTGGTTAAATGATTGGGGAAGTGAACTCAGTTGCTTTGGGATGGATTTGAGCTGAGGGAAGAGGTTAAAATGAAGAGGTTGTCATGATAGCTGCTGTTTAGACTGAGTTTGAGCCCCTGTGGTTAGAGGAATGAAGTTATGGATGGTTATGGATTTCTTCAAAAAGAAGTTTTAAGTGTATGAATAAGTTCTAATCCAGGTGGTAATTATTCTTAGCCAGCTGTGAGGATAGGGACTATCTGTCATTAGACCATACAACTTAATTACACAAGAGTAAAACTAGTTGACAGTAATGCCCACAGAAGAAGGGTCAGTGCCGTGGTACAGCCTTACCTTTATTAAACTTACCTCTAGGAAGTTAATTTTTACCAATAGTGTTGGACAATTGGGAAAATGCCCATTAAAGTTTATAGGGTAATACCGGAGTAATCTTCATAAATCTCAAAAATAGGATGTGGTTCATAGCAACTAATGCACATAGAAATTAAAACCAAAGTATTGCAATAAAAAGAAAATATCAAGAAAGGTAAAAGCAATTTGCAACAAACCAATCGGAAGAACAATACAGCTTGCTAATCTGCAATATGGTACTTTTTTGTTAGATGAACATTAAAATAATTAAGAATTAATATCACAGATTTTAATAGATGATGTGGAAAAGGTTTAATAAATAATTTGGACCTTATCCCACCCTTGTTTGATTTTCTCCCTCTTCAGTCCTTCAGTAAGGAAGTAGGAAGCAGGAAGTTTTACAGTATTCCCTAACTTGAAATATGGACAGTAAAGTGCTGGAGGACAAGGACTAAGAGTTACTTAGCCTGCCAGAAAAAAAAAAAAATGAATTTTTTTTCTAAGAAGTGTATTTGTTTGATCATTTCCACTTTAAAATAAAAATTTTAATTTCAGAAGTAGTTAAGAGTGATAAAAATCCTAGTTGGGGCATGGCAGTATTTCATTCAACCCCTGTGGACTCAGGGATTTTGATGTCTTTTCTCTCATCCCCTACCCCATCCATTGCTGTGACTATCCCAGTTGACCACTGTATTCACGAAAGATGTGTGTCCTGTCCCTCTGGTATTCAGACTGTAAAATGAATGAAGAATCCCTGACCTAGACGATCTATAGATCCCTTCAAGGGCTACAGGTCTGTATCTTTTCAAATGCGTGCAACTGCTACTAAAGAAGTAATGAGAAAGTAGATGGGCAACTTATCCTAAAACAAAAAGGGGAGAAGCAGTTGAGCTTGGTGATATAGCATCTATATTTCAGTGAGTTACGAACATAGCTCTGAAGTACAGCAAACTAAACAGACCAGTTATGAGATACAGAATTCAATATAGCCTAGCACTGCTTTCTTCAAAGTTTGTTAAATTACCTCCTTTTACTAGGCCTTAAAGAGAAATAGGAAGGAAACAAAGACAGGAAGCCATTTCATCCCCTCAAATTAAACAATATCAGTGGTAAATACTCTTCCTCACCTCAGTGGCTCACTGCCAGTGCCCACTCCTTACCCTCTTTGGTATGCTATTACAAAAGTGAACTCTTTACAAATAAATTTAAAATTTATCTTATTTTACAGTTTTTGTGTTTTGTACTTTTTGGAGGTATTTTTAGAAATAGAGTAGAGATTAACATTTTTTACTACCAGTATCCCTTCTTCTATCTTTTGTCAAAATTTTCATCCCATTTTTAAAAATTTTATGACCAAATTATATTTTATTAATAATTTTCTTATTTGTTTTTATTAGACTTTTAGGGCTGAAAGTTTTATTAGACATTTAACACTTAGTTTATTCAGATTAGCAGTTGAAATAACAAGATTAACACAGTAAAGTTAGGTGACTATTTTCAAAAGCAAATATATTTCAGAGCATGGACTGCCTTTTATAGCTGATGGACGCCCATGTCTACTTCAGTGGGCCCTTTTATGTGGAGGGGCTGCATACCCATTTTTGCACATGTGTGCGTGCGCACACACACACACGAATGGGTTACAGGGGAAAGAGCTTCAGAGGAGTGGCAGTGTCCTGAAACCAAGAGCTGTCCCTAAAGGTCACCACGACATGCTTGTTTCCCAAGAATCAGAGTCTAAAGGAAAATAAGGCCCCACCAGCCTGAGTGTGAAACAATCTAAAAACAATTTAAAGGGGTTTTTGCTTGTTTGTTTGTTTTCTTAAAAAAGAGAGAGGTAAGCAAATACGTATTAAATTCAATTCTGGGACTGAGCTTGAGTGCCTATAACATGTGTATACTTAAGAACTCATCTCCTTTTAGTGTGTTGTCTTTCTACCTTGGACATGCCTCCACCATCAATCATATCCAGTCTTGATTGTCTGTAACCCTCTGAATTTGGCACACAGGTTGTACGGGGTGTTTATGGTTTGGGTGAACTAGTGCCACCGTGATAAAGTGTGTGTTCTCTTCATAATGTCTTCTCTGCTGTTTTATACTTTTTTCTTAGAGTGAAGGTTTGTTTCAAGATGAAAGTTTCAAAGGAGAACATTGTCAGCCGCTTTGGAAATAGAACTGACTGGAAGTAAAAAAAAAAAAAAAAATCGGTAAAGACCACAAAGATAAATAAGCTGAAATATGTGGTTTTGATAGTTTCCTGAAAGTATTTTACCTTTTCAGCCATTTATGGACACCCCAGATCCTGCATACTTATTTGTTTTTATACTTTGTGCTTAGAAACCCAGCTTCTGAGGCATGTTAGAAAGACCAAAAATGTAGAATTAAATATTTGGCTTTTAGGTATATCTTCCATGTATACCTTCATCATCGTTACCCAGGGCCCATTAGAAAAAAAATTACTTGTATAACCTACTCTTTAACTCCCAGAATTTATTTGGGAAAATAATTCAACATGCTTTTTCTTTAAAATTCTTGTTTGAAAAAACCCCACCATTTTAAAAGGGAACATATTTAATTTGCCTCTTTTCCAACCAGATATAATTAGGGCTTAGTGAAGCCTCAGCTCCCAGTGCACAAAACTAGGACATTGCTTTGTCTCTTGTTGGTTTTATTTAATTTGACTTTAGTATCTTCACAATGAATTTATTGGCCTGATAAATTACTCCTTTGTTTTCAAAGACAAATCCTTCCTGTCACTCAGGTCTGTGTCAGTCCTTTCTACTTAGAGCTTTGTGGAACAGTCACAGATGTTTATTCTTCCTACATAATCTTAGGACTTTTTCTTATTTTCCTAGAAAATGTTTATATTCTTCAAGTTTGTTTTCAAGGTGTTGTTTTGTTTTGTTTTTTTAACTATTCTAATGGCACTCACAATGTGAAGCATTAGAATCACAACTGGGAGGGATATCATGTGTGTTCCTTATGATTGGGCAGTGAACTGAATCCAAAGCTGTGAGTTTCTATGAACCTCCCCCTCTCTTGAAATTTAACATACTGCTCAGGGGCAGGCTCAGAAGGTGAATTCTTAAGATGACTTCCACGGCATCTCCAAAAGAATCCCCAGAGGCATTAGTTTTGCTAAGTAAATAAAGCAAACTCCATTCCTTGGTTTTTTGTTTTTTTTTTTTTAAGATTTTATTTATTTATTTCACAGAGGGAGAGAGATCACAAGGAGGCAGAGAGGCAGGCAGAGAGAGAGAGAGGGAAGCAGGCTCCCCGCTGAGCAGGGAGCCCGATGCGGGCCTCGATCCCAGGACCCTGAGATCATGACCTGAGCCGAAAGCAGAGGCTTTAACCCACTGAGCCACCCAGGTGCCCCATTCCTTGGTTTTTCTTAGGCAGGTGGAAGGTGTCTTCTTTGTTTATCTGCTCCTTATAGATCTCTTATGATAAATCTGGGAGGCTGATTGGGGTCTGAATGGGTAGAGTCTTAATTTCAGTCTAGACTCCTTTTGAGGCTGGATGTTAGAGGACTGAAGATTAGTCTTTACCTAACTCTTTTTCCTTAACTCTTGAACCCTCTTAAACCCTCTTGCATCGATCTGTTAGCCTCAGCTGTTTGGTGTTTTGTTTTGTTTTGTTTTGTTTTTGGAAGTGGGAGTGTGATATAGCTATCACAAAATGATAGTGATAACTGCTTGGCTAACTTTATAAATTATCTAACCCTTATCAACACATCATGTATTTAAAATTAGATCATTATTTCATTTTCTTGACTTTGACTGGATCTCCACAATTTATTAGATTCATTTGAACAGTTGCTTTTTGTTTTGATTTTGGTAATATTCTTGATGTTTTTGGCTTTTGTTGTTGTTATTAACGCATAACTTTAATATATTAGTGTTCTTGGTTTTAAAAAAAAGGAAATTAGGTCATTGTTTATCTCCTTAACATAGGATTTCTGGTTCAGTAGCTAAGCACAAATAATTGGCTCCTTGGATTTGAATTTTAAAAATTAACAACTTCATTCTCTTAGTCATTCTGCCACATCTAGGTAAATTTTGAGCAGTGGAAAAACTTCCAAAAAGTTAAAGTTATGCTTCTACTAGTGTTTCAGTGAACTGATTATAGATAGATACCTCTTGACTATAAAAACTTGTATCCCATGCTACTATGCCGAAACCTCCTAAATGCCTCTCTTCCTTCCCTTCCACCACCCTTCCCCCCAATCTTCTCAGCTTTTAGATAGTAAATCTTTTGGCTTTTAACTAGTAAATTTGTTAGGCCTTGAATCCTTGATTCCCATTTTATTAGTCAGATAACTGCTGACTCTTTATTTGGATTGAGACTTTATTGTTTTCTGAGCACTGAATATATTTATGTAGGATGAACAGGAATTTAACATATTAATATTTTTATATATAGGTTTTATTCTCTGTGATTTTTTTCATAGTCTGAAATTTAATAATTCATTTAACCTATCTTTCCCCCAAATATGTTGCTATCCATTACATTAAAACACAAGCCATGAGTTTTTTTGAGATACCTTACATTAGTTTTAATATATACAGCTTTTAGAGTATTTCATTGTTTAGTTTGCTCCTCAGAGGTGTATACTCTTTTACTTTTTTGGGAGCTTAGTTGGATTAATATTGTTATGGATTTTTGGTAATTTAGACTATCAGAAATGTATTGATCTCCTGGCTTCGACATTGCATAGTTGTATAACTTGAAGTTATTACTAATATAAAGAGTATGTACTTTGTTCACAAGATTAGCAGTTATAAAGGAAAGGAACTCTGATTTCTAGTTTAAATTATAGTTAAGGAAGCAGAGAGAAGTGTTGTGTGTCTGTTATTATACACGTGTATAAATATGCATACACATATACATACATTAAAATACTAAATTGCAAGTCTAGATCAGCCTTACAGTGGAAGCACAGGACAGCCTGATATAAATTTGTGCAATAATGCTAAGGAGGGGTACTTGGGTGGCTCAGTCAGTTAAGCGTCAACCTTCTGCCCAGGTCATGATCTCAGGGTCCTGAAATGAGTCCTGTGTCGGCTCCCTGCTAGCAGGTAGTCTGCTTCTCCCTCTGTCCCTTCCTTTCCCCCAACTCATTTTCTCTCTCTCTCTCTTTCTCTCTCTCTCTATCTTAAATAAATAAAATCTTTAAAAAAAATGCTAAGGAGTTACTATTTAAGGACACAGAGTATACTTCAGTGAGTTTTACAGCTTTATGTCACCTCTCTGATACTGTGATGTGTTGGATCGATCTTCTCAGCTCCAGATGCAGATTTCTAATTTTGCAGAATAGCTCTACAGAAATATTGCTCTTACAAATTCAAAATATCCAAGACTTAATAACTTCTTGTTTATGACAGAATCATTGAGAATATGAATTGCTAGTTATTGTAAATGTTTTGCAACTCTTAGGATCTAGTTTTAAAAATAAAATGAGGTACTTGTTTAGTTTTTTTGTGAAATAATATACGTACAAATAAAAAAAAGTTAGTTGATCTTTTCCCCACCTAAGTGAGCTAAACGTAGCAATTTAAGAACTTGTTTACAGAGAAAACAACATATTTGAAGGAACAGTTTGGAAAAGAGCATATTTGTGTTCTCTCTGTGTATTCCCAAGCTTTGAAATGGAAAAGAGTATTAGCCACAGGTCTCTCTGTGGGTCTGTTTGTCTTCATAATCCTAGATAAGTTATTTAGATAGGTAATTTATAAACCAGCATCTGAAAATGGCTTGAGAAGTCTGTGCTGTTTATTCTGTCAATTCCTTTGTTATGATTTCATTAAATTCCTTACATTCTTTTTATTAAAACTCTCTGAGTGTGTAGGGTGGAGCATGTCTTTCTTTTTAACTGGTGACATTTGGCCTATTTTGATTAATTTGTTTTTAGGGAGGGAAGAGCTTTGCTTAAAGTGATAAGGTGTTAAAGAGCCATGTCAGCAGAATTTTATACTGCACTGATTTTTTTCCACTTCTAAACATTAGACATTATTTTTGCAGTTACTTTTCTATCTCTTTCATAAGTATGATTACTTGCACTGAGCATTTAAAAATGAATATCAAAAATTATTTCAATTAAATATTTTATTTAAGATTACATGGAAGCTACAAATTATAGATTAAAACAATAGTATTCCTTTGTAGGCATTGCCATGGGATATACAATGTTTAAGAATTCTACAGTGCAGGGACGCTTGGGTGGCTTAGTCAGTTAAGCATCTGCCTTCGGCTCAGGTCATGATCCTAGGGTCCTGCGATCGAGTCCCGCACCGGGCTTCTTGCTCAGTGGGGAGCCTGCTTCTCCCTCTGCCTGCTGCTCCCCCAGCTTGTGCTCACTCTCTCTCTGACAAATAAAAAATATCTTTAAGAAAAAAAAACAGAGTTTTATAGTGCAGTGTAATATTCACAGTAGCATCATTAATGGTAAGATTTACCATTTATTCCAAGAGTTTAAATCAGGGCCTTACTGGGCTTAAAATACCTCAATGTCGATTTTGTCACCTCTGGATTCACACTGACACTTTCTCATTAGTACTGTGCTTTTTTTCCCCAGGTAAATGTAAACTGTCAGTTTCTTTCCTGTTCAGTTAGCACCTGTGTTATTCAGCAAATACGTATGGTGCACCCACTAGGTATCAGCCATGGTGCTGGAGGGTTCAAGAGGTAGTGCAGGAATCAGAAGAGTAAGCAGATAAGCTCTGTGAGAGTTGCTGTGATGAAACAAAAACAGAATGCTTTTGGAAGCACAGAGAATGGCCACCTTCAGATCAGAAGAGGAGCCAAGAGATTGGGGAAAGATGCCTAGAAGGAGGATAAAGTCAGAAAAATATTTTCCAAGAAGGAAGAATAATATATACAGTACAAAGATGTTTGAGAGAATGATGTATTCAATGAACCACAATGTCAGCATATCAGTAGAGGGCAACTGGGAGGGTTGTGAGAGGATCACGAAGGAGTACATCAGTGACCTGTGAGGAGCTTGGATATTACAAATTTTTCGGATTTTTTTTTGGATTTGAAGGCAGTAAAGAGCCTTTTGGAAGATTCTGAGCAGGAGTGTGGAATCAAATCTGTAATTAAGGAAGATTTTTCTAGCAATAATGTACAAAATGGATATGCAAGGGAACACGTAGTGTAGGAAAGCAGAGGAATCAGGTGGCAGGCAGTCGCAGGGTACAGTAGCTCTGCTCCAAGCTACAGGTGTTCAGAACTGAAAACAACCCCCATGTCTGTCAGCCCTAGACACATGAACAAATTGTGGTTTCTCTATACAATGGAAATCTCCACTGTAGTGAGAGAGAATGAACTACTGCCATGCACAGCAGCATGGGTGAAGCTCAGCAAACGTATGGTACGCAAAGAGAGCAGCCCCCACTTCACATGATGTAGTCCATTTATACAAAATGCAAAGCCAGGTGCAACTGGTCTGTGATGATGGAGGTTAGAATAACGGTTGCCTGTTAGGGAGCGGTCAGGCCTACTTCACTGAGACAGGGAAAGGTGGGAGGAGCAGTTTCCAGCAAGAATCTCAAGGGTCATGTATTCCTTACTAAGTCCAATTTGATCATTTTGGGTCTTAAAAAGTGATTAGACAGATGTGTTTGCTTTGTGAAAATGCATCAAACTTAAAATTTCTGAAATGTTACATTTCAATTAAATGTTTCTCGAAAAATCCAGTTTTCTTAACTGCTAAGCCTGTACCTGTTTTATTCCCATTCCCTAGAAAGCCCCTTTCTACCTAAATAGTGACATATTTATTATCTTGCTGCTACTTTACTCCCACTTTGCAACTTGTTGAGGTGGGGGGTGGGTTTTGGGGACCACTGGAGTAATCCTTGGCCTTTTTTTTTTTTTTTGACCCATTTCGTTCAATGGGCTCATAGTTCTACAAGCAGCTTTGCCAGGATAACTGCTAGATGAGCAGGGGTTGAGCTTTGCTTTTTACTCTGAAAATGTAGGGCTTGATGAGATATAAACACATTGCGGAAATCAGATGTGCTAATGAAATGTAAGTAAATGTATTTAAACATAACAAAAACTAAGGGTTTTTTTTTTCCCCCGTGAAGCAAGCAGTTTAATTTGGAAAGTATGTTGGGATTTTTAAGTTGGCTGCTTTAGCTGCTGTGCCTTACAGTTGTGCCATTTATGTTTATTCATGTGCCCTAGGCTGGAGCTTTCCTCACTCACTCGTTCCACTGACTGACAGGTCACAGCCATCTTCCCCTGGCTCCGCTGGTTTCAGTAAAGGGCAGGGACTCGGCCTAAGCCCAGTTCTTTAAATAGAATATTTTCAAGTAGAATACCACTTCGATCAGCATCACTGTTAATATTTACAGTAAGTACCATGCCTTTTGCCCCGAAATGTCACAGCACACATCTCAAACTTAGCAGCTATCTTCTCTAATAATGCCGAATGCCCACAAAACAGCGCAGCGCTTCCCAGACTATTTGAAATCCAAAGCTTCCCCCCAGCTAAATGCAGAGCCGCACATAGTATCTCTTTAAAGAGAATGACATCTGAAGATGCTATAAGGAATAAAGTGCGGCACTTTGGAACAATAGCATAATGCGATACATTACACTGAATAATTAACCTCTCTATTAAGATTTTGCTACAATGGAAAATATTTGTAACTTGAAGATACCACCAAAAGATGTACCTACTTTTGCATATTATCTAGGGATTTATTTAATTGACTTAGATTTTTCTTCAGGAAATAAGTAGAATTAGCAAAATTCTTCTGGACTCAAGGATTATGGGAAAACTGCCTTTTCACAATTGTTCATACTTTTTAAATTTTCTTTGAATTGAAGTAATTCCACTTTAACAAAGATACTTAAGGATCGTGCATGGTTAGTTTTGCCAAATATAATTTCTGGCTTTCATACAGTTAAAGCATTTAGTACTTTACCAACTGAGTAAGTGTAGTAATGAAATTTTGGGAAATATTTGAACCGTTCCACTTCATATACTGTGTTATTTAAATCTTAAAACTGAATTTAGTACAAGTTTCATAGTCTGGCAACTGCTTTGACCCAGGAATCAGGCACTCAGATTTTCTTTAACTGTATATATTAATTTCAGTAGCATTTCCTCCCAAAATTCTTTTATTTTGGCTTTCAAATGTTTATATACTAACTTAGCTTAGAAATACTAATTTCCTTTACCTTCAAAGGAACATGTTTTGACATATAGTTTGGCTATTTAAAGTTACCATTGTAACCATTAAGTCAAAATGTTGTTTTGTTGCAAAGTTTACACTTATTTCATTGCAGATATAAAAATGGGTTTCTTCATCAGAATTGACTGGCTCAATATTTATAAAAATATGAATGAGAAGTCTGTAGTGATCTTGGCTTCATGAATAAAAAATTAATTTATTTTTATCCCCTATTAAGTAAAACAGTGGGTTTCATCACGGAATGTCATAAATACTAAATTCAGGAAATAAATTCATTATACCTGAGTGATAATCATAAGGTCACAGCATAATTTGCTGTCACTCAAATGGATAACAATCACTCATGAAATGCCCATATCTATTCACATGTGGAGAAGAAAATGATTTTGCCCTACAGATGCTTTGTTGTAGTGGAAAGAACTTGGGCTTGGGGGGTCTGATAACACTTGGATTTAGACCCCAGCTCTATTCCTGCTTCACTGAGACAGGGAAAGGTGGGAGGAGCAGTTTCCAGCAAGATTCTCAAGGGTCATGTATTCCTTACTAAGTCCAATTTGATCATTGAACGTCGGTCGGCTCCTTGCTTCTCAGCTCTGTGGCAATAATTAGGCTAAATATATCATTTGGCTTAGTAGTACTGGAATTTCTATGTCCTACGTCCTACGCTCACATCTACTTGATTACTTTCTCTCCTGAGCCAAAACTGGTGATTACGAGTCCTGGCAAACTTTACTAATAACTTTATTTCATAAATATAAGTAACTTTTTAGTAGTTATGAGCACTCGCTGCCACTTGCTGGCTGATTCTGGACAAGGTACTGATTTCTCTATACCTTCATTTCCTTATTTGTATCAAAATAATGCATGTCACATAGAGATATAGATGGGTATTGAATGGATTAAATATAATAGTTAACTTTTCATCTATCACAAAGTAAGAGCTCAGTCTATATTAGCTATTTATTCTTGTTGTTATGCAAGTAACAAAGATGTGTTTTTGTTTGAAGGGTTGGTTTACAAGGAAAATACCAAAGTGCATCTGCTCAAGGAGAAATATCTTGTATGTGTTTACACTTACATCTATCATTTAAAATAACCAAGTGTTCAGTAATTTTTTTAAAGTACGTTATAACGTTGCTCCCTGCCAGTTTTCTAATGCTTATGAATGAGAATCTTGAAGTAGCACATACAGTGAAAAGCGCAAATTTACTTGAGGCCAGAAGTCAGGGGTTTTTTTGACTTTGAGAATGGGATCCCTCATGCCAGGCCTTAGAGCTCTAACAGGAGTTAAGCTACCACAGATCCTGGCACTATACACATGACTCCAACTACCTCTAACCAGGCACAAAGTAGATTGGGACCCTATTAGAAGATACAAGTGCAAAACAGATGGTTTTTTATATTCCTTTATTATAATACTGCAGCAAGAAATGAAACCCACTGGTGTATTATTTTTATATTTCTTAGTATAAAAATATTTGTATAAATATAAAATATAAATATAAAATCATTAAAAACTTTAAAAATATATATTTATATAAATGTATATTTATATAAATATAAAATAGCAATTTGTTAAAAATATAAATATAAAAATAAAAAATATTTTTATATTTCATGCCAATAAAACTAAGTTGTAAGGTCCCCCCTGTTCCATAAACATGTAACAAAATTAGCAAGAGCAACACATAGTTTTTTCATACTCCTACTCTTATATCAGTGGTAACCCCCATTTTATGGTCTATTTTAGCTAGAATTCTTTATAGAAACAACTCCTTCAACATCTATACTGGGCACTTAATTTATTTCAATATATGTAAATATATTTAATATCAGTTTTCAGAATAATCTGTTATTATTCCAAAGATTGGCTAACATCTATCCATGTGATCTTGATCAAATGATGCAATTTGGCCAGGCCTCAGTCTTCTATGTTCAGTAAAATGATTATACTAGTTGATGGCCAATGAGTTGCTAGCTCTGAAAGGCAAGATATCTTATCCATTTGGTTTTAGTGAACTCTATGAAATGATTGACCTTTTCCTAAAGAGAAAATACCATCATGTGCCCGTCCCTCTCCAGTTTCTCCAGTACAAGGAATCCACAGCTCCCTTATTACCACTTTTGTCAGGTAGAGCCAAGTGTATTTTGGGTTACTGTTGATTGGCTTTTGACTTGGGAAGAAGAATATGGTAAGGATGGAATGGTAGAAAGGAAGGAATAAAAGAAGAGGCATGTGCTGGGATCTTACTGACACTTGTGTGGGAGATAAAGTTGACTCAGGGCTACTACCACTAGAGAGACTGTGACCACTAGGAACTGACTTACATTGACGGCCATAGGGGCCATCAGAGGACTTGACCTAGATCAAATTGTATGTTTCTGTGTGTTGGCCTTCATTCATTTCCATCACTTTTATGACATCCCTTCATACCTACCAAGGGGCCATTGTCTCATGCCACCATGGCTCCCTGGCCTCTCTATATCTTCTTCTCCTGTGATCCTTTTCAGGGTATGATGTTCCAAGTTAAATTCCCAAGCAGAACACTTGACTTAGTAATGTTCTGTCAACCAGAAGTCAAAGAAGAATTCAGTCTAATAAACATGGCCTTGTGTTTCCATGGGATATTAGAATGACTAAAAATGGTAACCATTTTGAGGGGATTAAGCAAGAAATTACTTTCTGGTAGTGTCAGAATATTAGACTGGTAGGAATTATTTTGAAGCAGAGTTTGCTTTTGAGACTATCCTTGGTTACTGGAAACACATCGCTTTATTCTCTAAAATGGGCAGTTGTAAAGATTTTGCTTCCTCTTAAAATTACACTTATTACATAGAAATCCTGTGTTCTTACTTGGAGCTTTAATTAACAGATCAAAATTTACCCAAATTATTAGTTCAGAAATCAGTTTGGTGAAGTACTGTACTCCCAAAAGATTCTTGATACTCCTTTATGAACATTTGGTTAACATCTCTGTGTATAGGAGAAGTTTCCCTTTCAAAGTCATAGATACGGGTTTAATATGATTTAGAAAAATATTATTGTCAGTAAGCTATCTGGAGGTGGGCTTAGAATAAGAAACTCAGCTGAAGGCAATGACTCTTATAGCACCAAATTTGATGCTAAATAAAAAACTAAAATTACTAGCTATATTCATTTTAAAAGTTTACTTTTTTAGGGAGAGAAAGGTAGTTCTTAATAGCAGGACCAGTATTTTTATACCAGTAACTTTAACTTGATTTGTATCATGTTTATACCAGCTGTAATTGAAATTTCTTAATATGGATGATAATCCCAATTATCATTTCTAATCTTGACTTTAAAACTTTGAGAATGTTGGCTGCTCTTAGGGTATGTGGAGTAATAACCTAAAATGTCTTTATTTTAAGATGCTCTTAATAAATAGTAACAGTATTTCTGAAATTTTGCTTTTGTGTTGATTTTTCCTATTATAAAGAGGTTTCTAATTTTTGAAAGTTACAATTTTTATTTCCATACACAGAATTAACTTCTGTTGAATCTATATTTTGTGCCAAGCCCTGCACTAAGTACATTTTAAAAAGACATTTCATTTCTCACAAATGCTTCTTGAAAAGTTATGCATCTTGACTTAAGTCACACAGTAAGTAATAGCCTCAGGATTTGAACCTTGGTACATTCTGTTTCCACTAATCAGTGTTACCTTGAAAAAATGGCTTTTTCCAAAAAATAGTTTTTAATGGTATGTTAAAGAAAATGCCAGAAATCTCTAAGAAGCTTTGGTTTGTATTTAAGGGAAGATTTAAGGGAAGAGTTAAATATTATCACAAATATGCAGACATATTTATTTTGGAGTCTGTAAAAATAAATCTGGATGTAATTTTCAAAAACTGGAGGAATAATTTGTTAGTACTGAAAATGAACCTGATCATGAGACACTCATTTTGCTGACATGTGCAGTTATTTATCATAGGTTCTCTGAATTAAAACTGTAGTTTCTTAACATGATTTAGTTGGTTTACTCTTTTCTTTATTCTAGAATAGAAAATTTGTACATGTTGTCTGATTATTGTTTATTGATAAAAATAAATTTTCAAGTGATGGTAGATGAGATTTCTTAGTGTAACTTAGGGCATTTTAAAAACAATTATTTTGGCGCATTGAATCCTTTTAGAGAAGTCTGCTTTATCCATGCTTTAATTTCTTTACTCATCCCAATTTGGGATTGTATATGTCCCTAAATTCGTAGGTGTGTGAACTTGCGAGAGTTATTTAAGCCAAGACTCACTTTTCTCTTTAAAATAAGGCTAATGACACCTAACTCACTGAATTGTATCATGAGGAATAAGTGAGACACAATACACCATGCTTAGCAGATAGTAAGTATTCATGCCATTCATTGCCATAGTTGCGGAATGGTCACTTGAAACATGTTAAATTTGGGAAATGTTTCACTGCATGTGTTTGAATGCCGTGACCTGCTGATGATGAATAGTAGAGTAAAGAGCTTGGGTTTACTGGATTTATTAATTAATATGCAGATATTGCTTAGCATTGTGAACTTTTAAAAACATGCTATCAAAGAAAAAATCCTATGACTAAAAAGAAAAATACAAAACCCATCTTTAGAAGACATAACTTAATCGTGGCAAGTAAGACTTCATATAAGAGAAAGAGAAAAGCTATTAAACTTTCTCATTGTTCTATACTGTACCCACAAGTGCAGCTTTACACAATGTATCCATCACCACTCCTGGGCGTTTCAAAATACATTAAAGGGCTAGCAGAAATCTTATTTTCTATATAGCATATCTTCAGAAGTTGGTCATTTGTATCCTGTAGTTCAACGGGGTATTTTCTAAGCATTGTGCCTCTTTTCCACTGTCTCGCACTCTGTGCTAAGTCACTGACTACTAGTTTAACAGAGTTTAACCAGTTTCTCTGCTGTGAGGTATCTTACTGCACATGGTCTCCCAGAGACAATGTGTTTTGAAAAATGTTTCCCAAAATTGTTAGACTGGGGAGCCTTATTTCCATGGTGTATGTCACAGGACTATTGTTCTCAATATCTCATTTGGGGAGGCTTTTATTGATATCGCTGAAATCCTCTTTCTTAATGTCCACTTTTTAACATTGTGTGCCTTTTATGACAACCTACTTTCTGTGACACCATTTGCAGAACTGTATTTTTTTTAAAGATTTTTTATTTGTTTATTTGACAGAGAGAGCGAGAGAGAGAGATCACAAGTAGGCAGAGAGGCAGGCTGAGAGAGAGGAGGAAGCAGGCTCCCTGCTGAGCAGGGAGCCCGATGCAGGCCTCGATCCCAGGACCCTGAGATCATGACGCAGGCCTCGACCTCAGGATCCTGAGATCATGACCTGAGCCGAAGGCAGAGGCTTTAACCCGCTGATCCACCCAGGCACCCTTGCAGAACTGTATTATAGCACTATTGCTACAAGCAACTAAACATTTAACTGGACTTCCAAAATAGAGAACCAGAGTGTTGTAAACATGCATCAGCTGCACACTGCAGTTCAGGAGCAAGTAACCCCCGACTGGCATCTGAGGCAGCTTTTCAGAAACTGTTACTTGTCTAGACCAAAATCTGTTTTCTTACCCACTTTTTTCCTTCCTTATGTGTTTTCACCCTCTCTCTCCTTCTCCTCTCACTCACTGTGCTTCGTCCTGTCATGCTCTTCAGGTTGTTTCTTCCTGTTGTTGTTATTCATTTTTATCTTTGGTGACTTTTCCATCCCCCACAGGCAAGAAGTACCCATTTTTTTCCTTACCTCAGTCACCATTTGAACATTAAAAAGTTAATACTTTTTAGTTCATAACAGTTGTTCTCTATAACTTCATTTAATTCTCACATCAAATTAGTTTTAGAATGAGGGAATCTAAACTCCCTCTAGTTTTTATTTCTTTAAAGATTTATTTATTTGAGGAGTGCCTGGGTGGCTCAGTCATTAAGCGTCTCCCTCAGCTCAGGTCATGATCCTAGAGTCCTGGGATCGAGCCCCGCATCGGGCTCCCTGCTCAGCGGGAACCCTGTTTCTCCCTCTCCCACTCCCCCCACTTGTGTTTCCTCTCTCATTGTATCTCTGTCAAATAAATAAATAAAATCTTTTTTTTAAAAAAAGATTTATTTGAGAGAGAGAGTACACATATGCAAGTTGTGGAAGGAGAGAGGGGGAGGCAGGCTTTCTGCTGAGCATGGAGGCGAACACAGGGCTCGATCCCAAGATCATAACCTGAACGAAACCAAGAGGCGGTCACCCAACCGACTGAGCCACCTAGGCACCCCTAGATTTTATTTTTTAACTAGCTCTCTGTACAAAAGAGAATCTGGGTATCTGATTATTAATTCTAATAAGTACTGTTCAGAATATACAGTGTTCATTGTGCAGAATCTCTGTATGATGCTTAAAGAACTAGTGGCTAGCATCAATGTTTTATTTAAAGTAGCTAGCTTAGAAAAAAATTAAGTAGCTAGTTTGTGAAGATTTTATTATAACACATTTTATCTGTATGCTGTTTCTATAAAGAATGCTTTAATATACAATAACCGTAGTTATTGAACAAAACTGGACATGAAAGAAATGTTAAATTCGCAGTAAGCCACCTGTATGTTTGTGTCTAGTGTCCAGGGAGGAATGCAGTTTGCTTAGCAGTAGCCTGATTGTAGCCATCACAAGGAAGTTACACAAGCATTTTAAAGCATGCAGTCAACTCTTATTATTTGTGAGAGCCTTTGGTCACAACAGTTTCATCAGCTGATCATTGCATCACCTTGTTTTATGTGTTTTTCTGTCAAAAGATACCTTATTTGACATATATCGTTGATTCATTAACATTAAACTCACAGCCAATAGCACTATAACTCATACCTGAACAAGACTTATGTACTTTTCTCCATAAGTCACATCACAGCCTTCTTGTACTTATGTCAGCACTATGCTTGGGAGCCATTTTCAACAGTGAAATCACCAACAAAAACTACAAAAATGCCAAAACATGGCACTAAATACACGGGAAAAGGTAACTTGTCAACATTATGAGAGCTGAAACAAGAAGGCAGAGTATTGCTTCTTTATGACCTCAGCTGGGAAGGTGTAGGTCAGGCAACTCAAATTTTTCACTGCTGTATACATGTCTTTGAATGACTCTGCAAGTGCCATAAATATTGATTTTGGGGTTACAAATAAATTTTAATGAGTGCGTGAATTCACAAATAAGGAACCCACAAATAATGAGGATTGACTAAAATTGTTTTATTTTTTTTATTTTTTTTAAATTGTTTTATTAAGCACTGTTCTTGGGGGGATGTGTCTCCACAAATGCAGATGCTTAATTCCAATAAGCTTTCAAGATAATAAATAGTTTTTAACTAAAGAACACTTGTTCCCAGTAGCATGTTACTGAATAAACCTAATTTTTCATTATAAAAATTAAAATAATAATGATTTGAATATAGAAACCTTATGATAAAAACAGTAACGACTATAATATAGTACCTTTGCAATAGAACCTTACTTTTACCTACATCATTGTTTCCATGGAAAAATTTATTCCAAATTCCAGCTGAGATGCCAAAGCCCTTTCGCTTCTTGAGTCCTTAGTTCCAATGATGAGCAGTCCACCTTACGCACCTACAGTGTAGGACTTCCATTTTCCCTCTAGTCTAGTTTGGGGCTGGGAGCAGAGCCATAGGAATTGGATTCTGGATGACAGAACAGAAGGCAGTGGTAGGGGCTTCCACCGAGAAGACAGATTCTTCAGATGACTTTCATGAATAACACCATGATTTTGAGGGAAGCTTAGGGGGGTGATTGTTAGTACAGCCCCAAACTTGACAGAAGCCATATTTTGAAAACAGTGGCTCTGCTAGAAATAAAATTTTGGACCGTGTGGTTCATAGATCTGGTCTATTAAGGCATCTTTTTTACTCTCCTTAAGGATTTAAGTTTGAAAGATAGTATTAATGGTGTTAAAGGAAAAATGCAGATGCTGGTCTTCTCTGTGATGAGCCGTGGTAGGAAGTCTCCGATCAAGAAGATAAATAGCCTGCAAGTTTATATCAACTAAGCAATCTTATTTATGCTCAGTGTTTTCCCACAATGTTATTATACTCTGTAATATTTAACAGATATGCATGTGTTCTATGTTCATTTGTATTCACTTAATGGTTTAAAGTTTGTGATAAAACAATGATAATTCATGATAAGAAAATAAGTGGTGGTGTACTAAAGTCTTTATAGAACTTAAAAATGAACCTCATAAGTTTCTGTTAAATGATGAGTTCCTTTTGAGGGAGGAGGCCTTTAATGAGATCTGTCTTTCTTGCTAAGTTTCCCAAGTTTAAGATCTTTTAATGAAAAATAATGGACTAGGTATTAAATGGATTTTAATTCAGTTTAGTTTTTTCAAACTCAGCTGAGTTTTTATTTAATAAAATAATTTTAATATATTAATTTAATACAATGTATTAATGTATGGCCATTTTTTAATCTTATTTTTATTCCAAGAGGAATAATACATATTCTATTTTTAGTAAATAGAGCACCTGGCGGAGAAGGAAAAATATCGTTTTAAGTCAGAGCTCTTCTGTTTCCTTTCCTTAAATGGTCTTTAAATGGATTGGGGACAGTAGCATATATAAACCTCTCATTTGGAATTTCAAGTGTGCACCAGCCTATTAAATGCTCAGAGTAATCTAACTGTAAAAAAAAAAAACTTGTTTAACTTTATTTGCAAGATCTCTTACATTTCTTTGGCTCTGGAACCCTTCCCCCTACCCCCGCCAGAAACTTTAGCATCTCGTGGGATTTCATAACTGAGGAACATGGTTGTGGAAGTTAGCTTGTCAGAGGCAAGTGGCCCTTCTTCTGGGCCTGTAGGGGGTTTATGAAACCACCTTGGCACTTCAGTGTGGAGACAGAAGGAGCCAAATCAACACACTGGGAAACAGTCAGTCCTTTCCCTTGTTTTCAGGATGACAAAAGTATTTTTGTACCTTCTCTGGAGAAACAATAGGTTTACTCTCCTTCACTCATGTGTTCTGACTTATACACCCAGGTGACAGGTGGCCTAGAACTATCTTAGGTCCTTTAAGAAAATGCACAATGACTGTGTTATACTGCTTTACTAGACACGTTTTTAGTGTTTTTTTAAATAAGCTTTTCAATAAGTCATTGATTCTGAAACACCAGTTCCATTATCAACCTTTAAATAAATTTAAATGTTCATTTTAGTTAAATCAGTGTTTATTATAGCTTATAAACCTTAGCTTTCTTTTCAAAAACCAACAAAAAATAGGAGGATCATAGGACAATGGACAAACAAGTCATAGATTGATTAGTTTTAACACAGGAAGAGCTGAGATTTTAATGTAGAAGTTTCTGCTTGCCATATATATAATGCAGCTAAAGAAAAGATCAAACAAGGGGGAAATAGCAAGTGTAACAAAAAGTTGAGGTTCATATTATTAGAATAACTTGTAATTTAAGGATACTGTCAAACCCCAGTTAAATAAATGAGACAAGGACAAGCACTTTCATACATGGGGAAGTTGTCAGCCAATAAAGGATTTAATTTCCATCAGTTAATTTCTGCACACCTATTCCTTATGCTGTGGTTGGTGTTGGAGTTTGAGTGTTGAAGACCACACTCAGTCCTTGGGAAAGAGAGGGAGGCAAGGGACACATGAAACAAAGGAATGCAATGGAGTTGTAACAATACATTTACAAGGCTGTGGAAACTGTTTCAACTGGTTTATTATTCAAAAAATGACAAAAAAGTTTTTTTAACCTTATAAATGATCCTAATGAGATTTTTTTTAAGAAAGGAATCACTTATATGTTGAGCAATAGGGCTTAGTCAAGTAAAGTAAGATTTCTTAGAGTTACTTTTTGATTTCTTAGAATTACTTTATGATTAAAATTATAATTATGAAAATTATAGTAATATGAAGCAATGTCATGAATAGGTGACTATAGTTGTATTCATGCTACCAAATTCAGTTCTATAAAATAAGTATGTACATGGTTATTAATGGTAGTAGGATTATGAGATATTATAATTTATTTTGCATAATACTTAATAAAAGAAATTTGAAGACTCATTAAAAGTGTTTTTTCTTCTTTTTAGCTGACTACACAAGAGTCTGCCTTCCCCATATTTCCATAGCCAGCGACATGACCTGACACCTTGATGACCAGTCTCAGGGCACTTAGGTGACTGGCTGGAGCACCATGGAACTTAAAGTATGGGTGGATGGAGTTCAGAGGATTGTTTGTGGGGTCACTGAAGTTACAACTTGCCAGGAGGTTGTAATAGCCTTAGCTCAAGCGATAGGTAAGTGGACTTTCTGGGGATCTGAGATAAAGTGGTTTATACTTCCTCTTGTAGTTTGTTTATGTTTGTATTAAATATAGATTTCTAGTTTTTTGTTTATTTGGTTCCATAATACAACTTGCAGGGACACTTTTACTTATTACTATTCTCCCATGCTTAAATAAATCTATAAAGACACTTATTCTCTGTCTCCCCCCAGATTTTACTGACCTTCAGACCAGAGTCTGCACTGCCTTCTGCTCTATTGTTGTTTATCCTAAACAATGATTTGTGGAACTAAAGATGTTTTCTTGAGCTAAAACATAGATTCCTAGTTCCCAGTCCCCTCATTAGGAAAAATCCTATTTACTATTTATTCTGACTACTTTTAGAAAAAAAAAATGCAACAAATACCACAGTCCTTCAATAGAAAGATAACGTGTGCATTTTTAAATCATGCTATACAGTGCAGATGAAGTTGTCAAGTACATGCTTACTAGCTTCATCTTGTTCGCCTACTAAGAAGAAAAGTTGCAACTTTTCTTCTTAGCCTCAGTTTATCTTTATCATTTCTATACATGTTTTTTCGTTGCCTTAATATTTTGGAACATGATGAGGGTATAAGCACCTGCATCAGAAAAGCCAGCATCAGAAAAGCTGTGGGTTACAGCTTACATTTGCATCTTAAGTCCATCATTTAGCAAACATGTATTAAAAGGAAATTGTTTTCAGCACCCTGTTAGGTGCATAGTGCTTCTTTGTCTTTGAGCAACTAATCAAGTTTACTTTATGTCATGCTAATTTATATTGGAAACATGTCACATTTGTTCAGGATTGAGAAAAGTCACCCTGCACCGTGACACCTTAACATTTTGTAGAGGCATTTCTGGCAGATACACTGTTAAGAAGTTGGCAGTGCCCTGTACAAAGATAGAGACTTTCTTTTAATACTGACATCTTTCGATTTTTTTCTTAAATACTTTGTAGCACGCACATATGTTAAAACAACACTGGGCGCCTGGGTGGCTCAGTGGGTTAAAGCCTCTGCCTTTGGCTCAGGTCATGATCTCAGGGTCCTGAGATCGAGGCCCGCATCGGGCTCCCTGCTCAGCGGGGAGCCTGCTTCTTCCTCTCTCTCTGCCTGCCTCTCTGCCTACTTGTGATCTGATCTCTCTCTCTCTGTGTCAAATAAATAAATAAAATCTTAAGAAACAAAACAAAATAACAACAACACAAAAATCCTAAGCTTTCACATTCAATGCAACTTTCTTGCATTTTGACCTAATTATATTTGTGGACTTAAGTTTAATAGTCAAGGAAGGGAAAATAAAGGCATTTAATTTTATTTCGTATTCTTTGCAACCAACTTAATTGTCCCTTTTACTACAAGCCTGATAAAGAATTCAAAGTAATGATCATAAAGGTACTCACTGGATTTGAGAAAAAAGTGGATGAATTCGATGAGAACTTCAACAAAGAGGTAGAAGCTATAAAAAATAATCAGTTAGAGTTGAAGAGTACACCAATTGAAATGAAAAATACACTAGAGGGAATCAGCAGCAGATTAGAGGATGCAGAAGAATGGACCAATGATTTGGAAAACAGGATAATGGAAGGCAACCAGCCTTAAGAGCAAAAAGATTAAGGGCACTCAGTGACATCATTAAGCATAACAACATTCCCATTATAAGTTAGAAGAAGAAAAGAGAGAAGGGTACAAAAAACTTATTCAAAGAGATAATGGCTGAAAACTTCCTTAACCTGGAAGAGGAAACAGATATCCAGGTCCAGGAATCACAGAGTGCCCCAAACTAAATGAACCCCAGGAGGTTGACACAAAACACATAATTAAAATAGCAAAAGATAAAGATAAAGAGAGACTATTAAAAGCACCAAGACAAAAGCAAACACCATATATAGGAAACCCCATAAAGTTATCAGCTCATTTTTCAGCAGAAATTTTTCAGGGAAGGCGTGATATATTCAAACTGCTAAAAGGAAAAACCTACAACCCAGCAAGATTATGATTCAGAATTGAAGGAGATAGTTTCCCAGACAAACAAAGGAATTTGTCACCACTAAATCAGCCTTACAAGAAATGTTAGAGGGAATTATTTACATGGAAAGTAAAGACCATAACTAGAAATGAGAAAATTATGAAAGGAAAAATATTTACTGATAAAAATAGTAATCAACTACATATGAAGCCAATATGGAGGTTAAAACACAAAAATAGTAAAAATCAATCATATCTATAAAAATTAGTCAAAGAATACACAAAAAGAAGTAAAATACAATTTCATATACATGAAATTTGGATAAGGGAGTAAAAATTTAGTGTTTTAGAATGTGTTTAAACTTAAGTGATTATCAGCTTAATATAGACTGCTGTATACATAGGATGTTATTATATATGAACCCCATAGTAACCACAAATCAAAATTCCATAGCAGATACACAACAAAAAAAATAATAAAGAGAAAGGAATTCAAGCATAACACTAAGGAAAGTCATCAAACCACAAGGGAAGACAACAAAAGAAGAAAGGAACACAGAAGAGCTACAAAAACAACCAGAAAACAATTAACAAAATGGCGATAAGTACATACTGACCAATAATTACTTTAAATATAGGTGGACTAAATGTACCAAGCAAAAAACATAGGGTGACAAAATGGATTAAAAAACAATGAAAAAGACCCATCTTGCCTTTAAGAGAAAAATTCAGAAGACACTTACAGACTGGAAGTGAAGGGATGGAAAAAGATAATCCATGAAAATGGAGGTAGAAAAAAAAAAAGGTTGGGTAGCAATACTTACATCAGACAAAATAGACTTTAAAACAATGACTGTAATAAGAAATAAAGAAAGGCATTATGTAATGATAAAAAGGGTTTAATCCAAAAGCAAATGTTAACAGACTTAAAGGAAGAAATTGTCAGTAATGCAATAATAGTAGTAGACTTTAACACTTCATTTATATCAATGGTTAGACCACTCAGACAGAAAATCAGTAAGGAACTGGCTTTTAACCACACATTCAGGCAGATAGACTTTACAGATATATAAAGAACATTCCACCCCAAAACAGTAGAATACACATTCTTTTCAAATGAGCATGGAATATTCTCTAGGATAGATCACATGTTAGGCCACAAAGCAAATCTCAATAAATTTAAGATTAAAATCATATCAAGCGTCTTTTCTGAATACAACAGTGTGAAACTAGAAATTAATTACAAGGAAAAAAAACTGGAAAAACCCAAACACATGGAGGCTACACAACTAGTACGTCAGTGAAGAATAGAAAAGGAAATTTTTAAAAATGTATGGAGACAAATGAAAATGGAAACAGAACTGTTCAAAATCTTTGGGACACAACAAAAGCAGTTCTAAGAGGAATATTTTTACCAGTACAGTCCTACCTCAAGAAATAAGAAAAATCTCAGTCTAACCTTATGACTAAAGGAGCTAGGAAAACAAACAAAGCTCAAAGTTAGTAAAAGGAAGGAAATAATAAAAATTAGAGCGGAAATAAGTGAAATAGAGACTAAAAAAAAAATTCAGTGAAAATAAGAGCTGGTTCTTTGAAAAGATCAAATAGTCAAACCATTAGCTAGACTCTGGAAGAAAATAAAAAGAGAACTCAAATAAATAAAAGTCTGAAATGAAAGAGGAGAAATAACAACTGACACCATAGAAATATAAAAGATTATGAGAATACAGTGAAAAATTATATGGCAACAAGTTGGGCAACCTAGAAGAAATGGGTAAATTTTTAGAAACATAAAATCTTTCAAAATTGAATCAGAAAGAAATAGAAAACCTAAACAAACAGATTACTGGTAACAAAATTGAATTGAACTAGACGTCTTCACCAGTGAATTCTACCAAACATTTAAAGAGCTAATACCTATTCTTCTCAAACTATTCCAAAAACCAGAAGAGTAAGAAAAACTTTCAAATTCATTCGACAAGGCCAGCTTCTATTACCTTAATAGCAAAACCAGACAAACACTACAAAGAAAAGAAACCTATAGGCGATTATCCCTCATGAATATAGATGCAGAAATCCTCAAAAAAGCTTTAGCAAACCAAATTCAGCAACACACCAAAAGGATCATTCAGCACCAACAAGTGGGATTTATTTCAGGGATGCAAGCATGGTTCATTATTCACAATCAATCAATGTGATACTTCGTATTAACAAGAGAGGATAAAAAATCATATGATTATGTCAATAGATGCAGAAAAAGCACTTGACAAAATACATCTATGATAAAAACTCTCAATAGTGGGTTTAGAGGGAGCATACTCAACATAATAAAGGCCATACATGAAAAACCCACAGCTAACATCATACTCAGTGGTGAACAAATGAAAGCTTTTCCTCTAATAGTAGGTATAAGACAAAGATGTTTACTCTCACCACTTTTATTCAAAATAGTACTGGAAGTCCTAGCCACAGCAATCAGAAAAGAAAAAGGAATAAAAGGCATCCATGTTGGTAAGGAAGAAGTAGAATTCACTATTTGCAGATCACATTATAACTGCATATAGAAAACCCTAAAGACTCCACTAAGAAACTATTAGAGGTAACAAATGAATTCAGTATAGTTGCAGAACGCAGAATTAATATATAGAAAACTGTTATGTTTCTATACACTAATAATGAGGTAGCAGAAAGAGAAATTAAGATTACAGTCCCATTTACAATAGTACCAAAAAGAATAAAATACTTAGGAATAAATTAAATCAAGGAGGTGAAAGACCTACACTTTAAAAACTCTAAGACTTTGATGAAAAAAACTGAAAGAAAAACAAATGGAAAGATGGACCATTCTCATGGATAGAGTTAATATTGTTAAAATGTCCCTATGGTCCAAAGCAATTTATAGATTCCCTATCAAAATACAGATAGTACTTGTCTCAGAACTAGAACAATAATTCTAAAATTTGTATGGAACACAAGAGATCTTGAATAGCTAAAGCATTCTTGAAAAAGAACAACAAAGCTGGAGGTTTCACTATCCCAGATTTCAAGATATACTACAGAATTAATAATTAAAACAGTATGGTACTTTTAGATACATAGATCATTGGAACCAAATAGCTCAGAAATAAACCCATGGTTACATAGTCAATTACTCTATGTTGAGGCAAGAATATACAGTGGACAAAAGACAGTCTCTTCAATAAATAGTGTTGAGAAAACTTGACAGCTATAGCAAAGAAATGAAACTGGGCCACTTTCTTAAGTGACACACAATAATAAGTGCAAGGCAGATTTTTTCCCCCCAAGGTAGATTAAAGACTTAAATGTGAGACCTGAAATCATAAAACTCCTAAAAGGAGTTTTGGACATTGGTCTTAGCAACATATATATAGATATGTCTCAAGCAAGAGAAACAAGAGCCAAAAAAACCAAACACACACACACACACACACACACACACACACACACACACACACACACACGCACTACACCAAAATAAAAAGCTTTTCCACAGCAAAGGAAATCATCAACAAAATGAATAGACAGCCTACTGAGTGGGAGAAGATATTTACAAGTGATGTATTTGATAAGGGGTTAATATACAAAATGTATTAAGAACACATACAACTCACCACCAAAAGAAAGTTTGCTTAAAAAAATGGGCAGAGAACCTGAATAGATATTTTTCCAAAAAAGATATACAGATGGCCAACAGACACATAAAAACATGTTCAAGATCACTAATCATCAGGGAAATGCAAATCAGAACTACAGTGAGATACCACCTCATACCAGTCAGGATGGTTAGTATAAAAAAGACAAGAAATAACAAGTGTTTGTGAGGATGTGGCAAAAAAAAAAGGGAATCCTTGTGCACTGTTTTGGGGAATGTAAATTGGTGCAGCCACTGGGGAAAACAGCATGGAGTTTCCTCAAAAAATTAAAAATAGAAATATATGATTCAGTAATTCCACTTCTGCATATTTATCCAAAGAAATGAAAGCACCAATTTGAAAAGCTAAATGCACCCTATGTTTATTGCAGCATTATTTGTAATAGCCAGAACATAAGAGCAACCTAAGTGACCACTAGTACATGAGTGGATAGAGAGTGTGTGTGTGTGTGTGTGTGTGTATACATATATATGTGTGTGTATATATACAGAAGTATATAAATGCAGAACAGTGTGTGTGTGTATGTCTGTGTAATGGGATATTACTCAGCCACAAAGAATGAGATCTTGCCATTTGCAACAACATGGATAGACCTAGAAGGTATTAATGAAATAAGTCAGATTGTTAAAGACAAATAACAAATGATTTCACTGATATGTAGAATCTGAAAAACAAAGCAAACAAACAAAAACAGACTTACAAATACAGAGAAAAACTGGTAGTTGCCAGAGAGAAGGCGTGGGGATTGGCAAAATAGGTAAAGGGGATTAAGAGGTAGAAAATTCCATTTGTAAAATAAATAAGTCAGAATGATGAAAAGTAGAGCATAAGAAATATAGTCAGTAATATTTTAAGAACATTGTATGGTGACAGGTGGTAACTACACTTACTGTGGTGAGCACTGAGTAATACACAGAATTATCAAATCACTATGTTGTACTGAAACTGATATAACATTGTGTATCAGCTGTACTTCATAATAAAAATTAAAAAATTAAAGATAGAAAAAAGGTAAAACATAACTGAGAAGTATTTTGTCTCAAGATCCAATTACATATATACTAACCAAAATGAAGTCATTTAGGCATATTACTATTTTAAAAATAGCTTTAAGACAAAGGGTACTACAAAGAGACTTACTACATTAGCATATATAAGGCTTAATTTAAAGGAAGATAAAAGATTGTAAACTTATATACAAGCTAATTGCCTTAAATATATAAAGTAAAACCAGGCACCTGGGTGGCTCAGTCAATTAAGTATATCTGCCTTTGGCTCGAGTGAGGATCTAAGGTCCTGGGATCGAGTCCCACATCAGGTTCTCTGCTCAGTGGGGAGTCTGCCTTTCCCTCTCATTCTTCTCTGCATGCTTTCTCTCTCTCTCTATCAAATAAATAAAATCTTTAAATATTTATATGTATATGTATATTTTAAAGTAAAACCAATGGAACTAGAAAGAGAAACTAACACTCCACTGTAAGGGGAGATTTTAAATATACCTCAGTGACTGATGAGAAGAATCAACAGATCAGGGCGGGGGGGGATCCCCACATAATTTATTTAAATAAAAATATTCATCTTTGGGTTTTTTTCTGCTTAGTAAAAACTCTAAAATTAGCAATTATCAAATCTAACTTTCTTTGTTATATTTGAGACTCATACCATGGGCAATGGTTTAAAAGAACATGAGTGTATTTTACAGCGTGGCTGTGGAGTGCACTTAGCTGTATCTGTCCATCTGGCATCCACATTTTCTACACAGAATTTCAAGGGGAAAATGCCCAGATGTACAAGGTGTGTATTTATCCATTTGGACTAAACAGTGTACTATACTTGCTTATAAACAAGCTAAAAAGTTTTAATTGAATCTACCCCCATTTTTGCTGTCCGTTAACTCAGTCCAGAGCTGTTTTTGAAAGGTTGACAACTTGAATACAGAGGCTTTATGATATATCTCCAAACTTGGCTAAACAACTCTTTTTCTGTATCATAAATACTTGATGGAATTCAGAATCCACATAAGATGACTCAGCTGGCAGCCAGCCGAGGGTTGTTGATCCTTGCTTTTCTGGTGCCA
Source organism: Ailurus styani (assembly GCA_002007465.1). Classification (NCBI taxonomy): domain Eukaryota; kingdom Metazoa; phylum Chordata; class Mammalia; order Carnivora; family Ailuridae; genus Ailurus; species Ailurus styani. The sequence goes on from LNAC01000210.1 coordinate 4,175,579, forward strand.
CAAGACTTTCTCAGCATCAAATGTAATATGCTCCTGTTACGTACTTAAATATTTCTCTGTCTTGTAATGTGAGTTATTGGTATTCAAAGTTTAAACACTAAATGAGAGTTTTATAGTATTTTGACCTTATTTTCACTGTAAGAAGTAATAGGGGGTTTGTTAGGTAGGAAAAATTAATGCTGTGACATCCAACCCCAGAATTTCCGTGGCTGAACACAATAAAAGTTTCTCCTATTAGCAGAGTATTGACTGAGCAAACCACAGGTGTTTCTAAAAAAAATTATAATGAAGGAACTTGTAGAATACCTTCATGGGTTTAAATCCACATATTTGATGCATGGGGTGAAAGCATCAAAGATACACTTTTGATTGGGGATTGTGAAGGATTTTTCTGGAAAGCTAAAATTTCTCTAAGAAAACCATCAAGATATAAAAATATTTACATAAGTTAACAATCTTCAAATATATATGGCAGCAAACATTTTTTGACTCAGTGCTGCTAATCAAAGGAATCAAATTAGATAATAGCTAAAGGCAAATATAATTTGGTAAAAGATGTTGAACGTATCTAATAATATGGAAAGAAATCCTTTCTACTCTGATCTTTGACTACCTTGACAGGTTATATTTAGGTGGTGGAAATAGAACACATCCAAGTTACGCGACAGAATAACAAAATAAAAACATAATTCAAACCCTTTAATTGGCATGCAGTGGTTAAACTGCCCTGCAGTGCACTGTGTGTTTGGTCACTATATATGTTGGGCTTTTTTACATATTCCAAATTTCGAGTATTTTATCTTATTTCTCCCATAAACTATCCCAGAAATGCCATTATTTCACAGTTCAAACTGCCTCTCAAATCTGTATGTGAAACAGAAAGCCTTTGACTGTTCATCTGTTTCAAGTTATAGTCCAGAAGATGCATTTGCTTTTACAATATCCCCAAAATATGAAAAGAATGTATTTCTGCCCTCAAGTAGCTTAGAACTTAAGTAGAGTATGGCTAACAAGGAGAGAGGAAAAGAGGAGGAAGAAATCAAGGAGACTGAGGGAAAAGTTTTCTGATTCATACTCCTTTGTTGCCTGATGCCATTTAAAGTACTGAAGATTCAGAATTTAATACAATATATTAATGTATGGCCATTTTTTAATCTTATTTTTATTCCAAGAGGAATAATACATGTTTCTCAGGTAGATTTTTACAGTAGCCTTCAGCTCATCTTCTTGCATCATCTTGGTCCCCTCCAGCCTGTTCTTGACAGATTTCTTTTTAAAGTTAATACTTTTTTTTAAGTTTTTATTTAAATTCCAGTTAGTTAACATACAGTGTAATATTAGTTTCAGGTCTACAACTTAGTGATTCATCACTTACATGCAACACCTGGTACTCATCTCAGGTGCGCTCCTTACTCCCCATCACCTATTCCCCAACCTCCACCAACCTCCCCTCTGGTAACCATCAGTTTGTTCTCTATAGTTAAGAGTCTGTTTCTTGGTTTGCCTCTCTCTCTCTCTCTCTTTTTTTTTCCTCCTATGCTCATTTGTTTTATTTCTTAAATTCCACATGAGTAAAATCATATGGTATTTGTCTTTCTCTGACAGACTTTGCTTATCATAATACTCTTTAGTTCCATCCATGTCATTGCAAATGTCAAGATTTCATTCTTGTTTATGGCTGAGTAATATTCCATTGTGTGTGTGTATCTGTCTTTGTGTATACACCACATCTTTAAAGTAATACTTTTAAAGTATGCATCATATCACTCCTCTGCTCAAACCCCCCCCTCCCAGTCCACAGTGGTTTCTTACTCAGAGAATTCCAAAGTCCATACTGTGGTCTTCAGGACCCTAATGAATCCATACTTTAACTCCTTACCAGTCTGACCTTATTTTGTACCACTTACTTTTGATTGTTGCTTCTTAGACACACCAAACACATTTCTGCCTCAATCTTTGCATCTCTTCCTTTCTCTGCTGAAAACACTCTGCGCCCAGATATTTTCATAATTCATTCCCTTGGATCTCTGTTTAAATATCATCTTCCCACAAAAGATGTCCCTGACCACATGTACGTATATACACATGCACACACACATGCTTATACACTCACATACTCTTTATCTGCCATACTCTAGTGTTCTCTAAAGCGCCTACCCCACCTGACATTACATGTAGGCCACGTATATAGACCATATATGCATTTTCAAATCTAAACATTTCTGAAAGTCTGAAGTTTATCATACTTCATTTGAAGTTAGCCATAACTGGAACTCATTTGGTGGTAAAAACTGCTCTGCTTTGATATGAGACTGTTTTTAATTTATATATATTCCATTTGAGATGAACATTGATACATTTTACTTTACACCTTTTAATATGTTTGATTACAGACCTACAGGATAGCACTATGTTGCCTTCCTAAAAACCAAAAAGTTCTGAATTTTCAGCATATCTGGCCTTAAAGCTGTTGGATAATGGACAGTAGACCTACATTTATTTATTTGTGTGTTTGTATATTGCTTGCTACTGTTTCATCATTGTCTGTTCTCATAGCTTAAAACCATGCCTAAGTAATAGACATTCAATACATATTCGTGAATAAATGAATGAATTTTTTAAAGTTTTTTTCCTATAAATTATAGGCTGAGCTAGGTGACCACCTAATGTTTCATCCATCTCTAAGATTATATGATCCTTTAGAAGATAAGGAAGATAATATTTTTTGCCACATTTAACTCTTAATCTCATGCATAAATTATCATTTTTTTTAGAAATTTACAAATGTATCAATATTGTATCTGTTTACAAAATAAGCTATTCATTGTAGACTGTTTTGAAATTTAGAAATAAAGCAGAAAAAAAAAGCCCTGCCTCCTAAGAGTAATCACTATAAGCAGCATTTTTTATGTACCTCTAGATGAGCTTAAAAAATTTTTTTACTCTCCATAATTCTTGATAGTTTTAGTCTCATTTTGCATTTCCTGGATTGTGAATTAAATTTTCCACATTACTTAATCCTCATAACAGTCTTATGAGGAAAGCACTGTTATTATCTCTACTATAGAGATGATCAAGCTAAGGCACAGATAATCAGATAACCTGCCCAAGCTCCTGTAGCTAGTAAGGAGGGTACTGGAATCCAAACCAATAGTCTGACTCAAGAACCCTGCTCTTAACTACTGTTATACTGTGTTGGTTATACCCCCTATAATCTCAGTGGGCATTTGCTAAGAAATATAGTTATTGATTGAATTATATTGAAACAAGAAATAAAAACCCTTAATAGTAAAATATACTGCTTTTTTATAGCCAAGATCATCTTTTACAGTTTTGATATTTATAACAATAGTGTAATCATTCGTAATTTTAAGTACCTTCTAGATTTTCTATATCCATAAAACATGAATTAATGTGAAGACATGTAATTCATAGCATGCATCAGTCAGGATGGGTTAGATTATGCTACATTAACAAAATATCCCCAAATCTTACTGGTCTGTAGTGGTAAGTGTTAGGTGTTATTTTGGTTAATAGTATTTATGCAAAGTAAGTAGCACAGTGCCTAGCAAATATAAGCATAATAAATGTTAATCATTATGAAATCAGTAAATTTTATGTTTTCATTATTTTTAATAGCAGTAAGCTTATCGTATAATCCTAAGTAGTTCCTAAAGTAATATGCAGTAATTCTGTGAGTACATGATAATCTCATCAACACACTGGGAAAATAAACTGTGAATGCTTTAGCTAAGAGTTGTGCACAGCTGGCTGACAGGTTATATACTCAGAGATATTTACATTCTGTCACTGTCATCATGAAATAAACACTCCATGGTTAAAGTTATCTTAATAGCTACACTCAGGACTTGTAGAAAATTCATTGATAAATTTGCAGGGTAGTTGTATGTGATTGAAAGATTGCTTTAAATTCTTTAAGCTTTGGTTTCTTCACTGGTGAGTTGAAGATAATAATATCTATACTGCCTATCTCATAAAATGAGTTAGGATTACATATATATTTTATTTTTTATTTTTACATATATTTATCTGTAAGCATCAAAGGCATTTAACAGACTATAAAATGATACAATGTAATTTCTGTTACAGAGATCAAGATTCCTTGTAAGAATTCTAAGTCATTATGAGAAGGATTAGTTATGTTCACTAGAGTCTATATATAAGAATCCAGAATCTTTATATAGCTCAAGGAGCAAAGTATCTGTTATCAGAAAAGTTCAATGTGGTTGGATAGATTATTCATGACTAAGAATAAACTGTTACTGACTTCTCATATATCCAGAAACAGGAGGATATGTTAGCATTAAATTCATAAGAGATTAATACGAACTCTCTGTCATGTTCTTTTGAATAATGTACAGTATTCATCTTTGGGGTAAGAAGGATTTGAAACTGAAGAAAAAGCCAAATGTCAGTTAAAACTGAATCTTATAAGAAGGGTTGATGATCAATGTGTTTAATAGAATCCCCAGGGCCTGACACTATTTCTGACAGATATTTGTTGTTCAATATATATTTGTTGAATAAATAACAAGATGTGACTTTTAAATCATGATTTTGTTCTTTGGCTCTAAGAAATTTCCTAAAATTATTTTTAAAAATGGTGTACCATTGAAAGAGTGGTTGAAATAAGGGCATAATGTTTTTTTGGGTGACCCATATTTGAGTTTTGGTGTATATTTTCAAAAACTTCATATTACTCCACAGTTATACATACTATTCTCCTTTAAATTGAGAGTAATCTGTTATCCTATTTCCTTTTATGTCAGCCATCCAGTGAGATTCCACTAAAGTGTTAAAGTCTCTTTATGTGATTTTCCTTATTATATGAAGTTAATGATCCTTGGGATTACACTCAATTACTTCAACTATTCAAAAGTATAGTCAGTATTTTATACTTTTACCATTGCCTATGGTGGCATACATTTCTAGATAGCCAAAACATCCTAAACTACAAATGCTATAAATTCATAGGTAGGTGGGTAGGTAGATAGATGTTCCTTTTTATTAGTTTTAGGGGTACATCAAGATAGTGTACAAGGTACAACTAAATGTGTCCATTTAATAAAATTCATTGAAAGGAGCGTTGCAGGAGGAATTTGAATCTCTCCAAATGAAATAGGATCTTTACGGCCTTGCCAAGCATGGTATTAAAAAAAATGATTATGGGATTTAACTTTTACATAACCTATGTAAAACCTAATTTATATAATAAAATCAAAGCTATTAATTCATTTACCTTTTATAAAAGATTTTTATATTGCTGGATAAGATTTTTTTTCTTTTTGCCTAATTGCACTAAATATGCATTATTTAACAAAAAGAGAAAACTGGTAGTAAAAGCAATTCTAAATAATCTACTAAGACATTCTCCTAGGGCAGCGGTACCATTAAGCATTGGAAAAATCAGCTTCATATTTAATTATGGCTAAATTAGGGTTTTTAAAATTGTTAATATAACTTATCTAATGTAATGATTCCATTTTCTTTTTCAAGATGCTTCATTGGCCTGGTAGAAAATTAGAGAAGGCTCTGCTGATCTATTCTAACCCCTCACATTACTGATGAGGACACAGAGCTCCAAAGAAGAGTGAGATTCTAAAAGTAGTTGATAGGCAACAAAGCCAAGAACACAAAGTGCTGTGTTCTTTGAAGCAGTGTGTACACATGGAACAGTTTTAACCTTGCAGATTTGTCATGTGGTTTTTCTTGGAGTAATCACAGTAATTTTTAACCTGAAAATCACTAGAAACATTTTTTATTCCAAGAAGCCAATCCACTGTATTGAGGGTTTCTTCTTCATTCTCCTCATTTGTCCAGATATTTTGACAGTAGTAACAGCTAATATTTGCTAACATTTGTAAAACAGGCTCAATTTTAGACAACAGTGTCATATTTTATATCTCACTTGACTGTCGCAACAACATTGTCAGTAAGAAAATACTGTTCTCACCCTATAGATGAGGAAACTGAAGTCAAAGGAAATTTAATAAGTTGCACAAGTCATTTCAATAGCTGGCAGAGCCAAACTTGAACACAGGCCTTACGACTGCAGAGCCTTTGTTCCTTCCAGCGTTATGTTGTTGGGAGTTTCAAAAAGTTGTTTAAGGATTTTTTCTAAGTTAGCTTACTGTCCTGAGAGGTCTCCGGTCAGCCCTTTTGTTATGTGAATATCAGTGTTTTAAATTAATGGCTACCTTGTATTGATTGAATACCTGCCACGGGCCAGACGATGATGTGGTAGGTGCTTACTATGCCTGACTCTGACTCTCAGAACCTGTGAGGTATGGCTAGTGTCTCCATTTTAGAAGTGAACTTACGCTATTTAACCAGTAGGTAATTAAAACCCCTGGATTAAAACTCCAGTCTGTTTGCCTCACAAGCTGCAACTTTTCAGCTGTACCCAAGATTCAGTTTCCGTAAAGGAGAACATATGCATATGTTTTGAGCACTATCACTCTTAATGTACTACTTCTGAATTACATACACAGATATTCACATATATATGTATCCTGACCTCCATTTATTGACCTAATAACTGAGAAAATAACTATTGGCTCAGAAGCTCATGAAATTAAAAAAGAGGATAAATCAATATATATACTGGTATATACCAGTGTTGTAATTGCAAGATAATGGGATCAGTATTTTCTTCCTTGTAATAATGGTAAGTAGTCGGGTGCCTGGGTGGCTCAGTCGTTAAAGCATCTGCCTTTGGCTCAGGTCATGATCTCAGAGTCCTGGGCTTGAGCCCCGCATCAGGCTCCCTGCTCAGTGGGAGCCTGCTTCTCCCTCTGCCTGCTGTTCCCCCTGCTTGTATTACCTCCCTGACTGTCTCTCTCTGCCAAATAAATAAATAAAATCTTAAAAAAATAATAATGATAAGTAGTAATGGATACTTTTTTATTGAGATATAATTGATATGTAACACTTATATTAGTTTCAGGTGCCCAGCGAACACTTAAAAAATAATCCATCTGACCCACCCACCTTAAATGGAAATATTTAGGAAGTGTGTTCAAGTTAATGATACTATATTGTCTTCTGAAACTCTATCTTCTATAATTACGAGTTAGGTTCATTATAACTTTTACTTAAATATGATTTTATTGGTTTTGTTTTTTAATATTTTGCCTTTTTAGTTTTTTTAAACAAGAATCTTTGAAATTACAACTACCAAAACTGTAGAAGACTTCTCTTCAGGCCCCTGTTTTTATACAAAATTATTTTGAAGGGTCATTTTCATTGAGGTGATTTTTATTTGCCACAGGTGTTCAGAAAGGTACCAGCTGTGTGAGCTGTGAGTTGGCCAAGCCTTCATGCAGAGACGGAGGAAAGATCTATACAGCCCCCTGTGAGCTGAGTAGCATGTTGTCCATTGGCACTATACCTCCCTTCAGGAGGAAAATGGGGCTTCCAACCTCCCCAGGTTCTAATGTGCAGAGAAAGCAGAGGGATTCACAAAGTGGAAATTTCTTTTAGTTTTGAAGTTCTATCTAGCTCCTGGGACCAGGCCCTCATGGCTTCCAGTGGGGCATTCTGGTGTCTACCTTTGTTTCAGCTGGAGGTCTTGCCCCAAACAGCAAGGTCTAGGCAGTTGGGCATTTGACAAGAATGTAAGAGTCTCACGGAGATTTAAAGTATAAAATTGAATTTCTAAGCAAGTCAGAAGGGTCTGTGTAGTTCACATGCCATAGTTTTATTCTGTTAACATACCTTCAAGAGAAGTATTTGTTGTTGTTGTTTTGTCTTTTTGTTTTGGTTTGGTTTTGGGGTTTTTTTTGTCTTCAAGACTTTAAAAGGCAGCATGAACTGGACTTGGCTGCTAATCAAGAAGACACAGTTATCACAATGTCTTCTGTTGCATCGTTTTGGCTATTGCATATTCCACTTTGACAGTTTATTCTTATCTTTTTTATCTAGGTCGAACAGGAAGGTACACTCTTATAGAAAAATGGAGAGATACTGAAAGACACTTAGCACCTCATGAAAATCCTATCATATCCTTAAACAAATGGGGGCAGTATGCTAGTGATGTACAGCTAATTTTACGTCGAACGGGGCCATCTCTCAGTGAGCGACCCACTTCAGACAGCGTGGCTCGAATTCCGGAGAGAACTTTATATAGGCAGAGTTTGCCCCCCCTGGCTAAACTGAGGCCTCAGATTGACAAATCAATCAAAAGGAGAGAACCGAAAAGGAAATCATTAACATTTACAGGAGGTGCCAAAGGATTAATGGACATTTTTGGAAAGGGTAAAGAAACGGAATTTAAGCAAAAGGTGCTGAACAACTGCAAGACAACAGCAGATGAATTAAAGAAGCTGATCCGGTTGCAGACAGAGAAGCTTCAATCCATTGAAAAAGAGCTAGAATCAAATGAAATAGAAATACAGTTTTGGGAGCAAAAATATAATTCTAACCTTGAAGAGGAAATTGTCCGCCTGGAGCAAAAGATCAAAAGAAATGATGTCGAAATTGAAGAGGAAGAATTTTGGGAAAATGAATTGCAGATTGAACAGGAAAATGAAAAACAGCTGAAGGATCAACTTCAAGAAATAAGACAGAAAATAGCAGAATGCGAGAGCAAATTAAAGGACTATTTGGCTCAGATCCAGACTATGGAAAGCGGTCTTGAAGCAGAAAAATTACAACGGGAAGTTCAGGAGGCACAAGTCAATGAAGAAGAGGTTAAAGGAAAGATTGGTAAGGTCAAGGGAGAAATTGACATTCAAGGCCAACAGAGTCTGAGGCTGGAAAATGGCATTAAAGCTGTAGAAAGATCTCTTGGACAAGCCACCAAACGATTACAGGTAAGAATATTTCTATAGAAAGAAGGTTTCATCTGTTTAAAAGAATTAACATATTCTTGGCATTTTCTTTAATGATTATCCTTTTCTCTTATATTCAAAGTTAGAAACCTACCTTGGTTTATAAGTTTCTTAGAATTTCTGTGACTTAACGACAAAGCTAAGATGTGAGACCAAAACAAAGAAGAGACCTAAAGCCACAACTGATCCTTGCTCCACAGAAAGAGGTCTCTTACTGTGGCAGTTGTAACATTAGGTAACTGGATACAAAGAACAGAATGGCAGAGCTGGAATGGACACTAATGATGAGATAGTGAATCTGACCTTCTCTCCTTGTAGAGATAAGGAAACCAAAGCCAAAAGAGATTACCACAGATTGGTTTACCAAGGATTGTGCGGCTAGTTGACTGCTTATCTATTACTTCTCCTTTGCGGCTCACCCCATTTTTCCTTCTCGTCTCCATATTCCTTTCCTTTGCTTTCCAGAGGACAGGGGCACAAAGGCTCCTCTCTGACTTTCACCTCTCTGGTTCACATACAAGAACATTTATATTTTGCCATTAGATCCTGATCACTCAACTTCTATTTCCCAGATACCCATTCTTGAAAAGAAAACAGGGTGATGTTAGTGGAGTTGCAAAGAGGATATTTAATATACTACAAATAAATAATATTTAAAATATTAAATATTAATATTTAATAATTTTAAAATATTAAATTCAAATTTCTGGGTTTGGTTACATTTGGCCACATCTCAAGTGCTCGATAGTGGTTGCTGTATTGGTCAGTGCTGGTTAGAGGCTTGCTCTTCAAAGAGTGATCATGTAGTTCAGGGCACACTTGTTAAAAATTCAGAATCTCTGTTGTAATAAGACCTCCAGATAGTACCAGTGCACATGGATGTTTGAGCAGAGCTACTTTAGAATGTGAACAGTTTTAGTAGCAGAGAAAGCTGAGGTTTCAAGAAGAGCTTACGTGATCTCTAGTCTCTGCCACTAACTATAGTCAAGAGGTAAAATTACCACCAAAATTTTGAAAATCAAGAATTTCTCATTCAGTAGAAGTAGAAGGTTGTTAACCTCTGATTTGTCAGTATTATGCTATTTGGATTCATTTTGACCCTTAAAAAGGATACAGTTGGAAGTTGTGTTGCCTTTGATGATGTTTACAGGAAACACTAATTTATGACAGTCATTCCTAGTAAATCTCTTTGGGAAGTATCTCATAATCAAACTAACATAGCTCCAGTGCCCTCTACACTCAAAGAAAGTGGCAGAAACAACCACTTATTTCTGGTATCTCTTCCTACCCCTACCAGTCTTCAGACACACTCAGCCTGGGTGAGGCCTTGCCACTTTTTCCTGTAGTGCAGTAAAGGAGAGAAAGAACACCCTTTCAAATCATGGAATGCCTCTCCGTGCTTTTTGAGCTTTCTAGCCGTCCAAACTTGATCTCCTTTCTTTAAGGATCTTCAGTTCTCCGACCTGTCTTTGCCAAGGACTTAAGAATCCCACAGTGAAAATCTTGTGGGAATCTTGCTTTCCTCATGCTCTAACATATATCTCAATAATGAATCCCCTGAAAACTTAAACAGTTTACCAAAAACAAAAACTTCTCTGAATCTCATGGACCAAATGATTGAATTTTGCAATCACTTATGAAGTCAGTGGGGAAATTTAATTATGAACACCTTATAGCAGGATTGCTATGAACACTGGGATGGATGGAAACTAGTATTTTACTGATTAAAGTTTATAGACATAGATTTATTTCATCAGGTGCATGGTATATTCCTAACAGAGGAAAGCATCACATTTAAGAGGACGGACTGAAGAAGCTGTTGTCCTTTATTTGCTTATTTTTTGGCCTGTGCCCCAAAGTGAAAATGACCTCTTTTTAGCTGACTGTAGCAACACTAACCAGGTTTGTTAGAGGCATTCTTAGGAAAGCACGGATCGCACATCCAGCCCCTGTAGCAGATGGACAGTCACTGGGATGTCTTTAGAGGGCCAAGAGTGACTCTTCAAATAAAAAGACAAATTTTAACTTCCATCTAGGACAAAGAGCAAGAACTGGAGCAGTTGACTAAAGAGCTGCGGCAAGTCAATCTCCAGCAGTTTATCCAACAGACGGGGACAAAAGTTACTGTTTTGCCAGCGGAGCCCATTGAAGTAGAGGCCTCACACGCAGATGTAGAAAGGGGTAAGGTGTTGAGAATTCTGCTCTCTTTACTTTATTCTCACTGGTTAACTTTGAAGGAACTACTTATATTCAGTTAAAATGTTAGCCTACCGTTCAAAGCTAGGGCCACTTAAAAAAAAAAAAAAGATGTACTTCCTGCTTCTGGGGAAAATCAGTAATATCTAGGTTGTTGATTTACATAGGTGGGCATGTAATCCCCAAATCTTATATCATTTGTCTTAAACTGCTTCTTTAAGAAACCTTTTCCTGATATACGAGTCATCATCTGTTGAGTTTTATTAGCTTCTGTTCCTCATGCCTCTTCTTCTCCTAAAAGTCTTTATTATTAACTTGTGCTGATATTTAAAAGATGCATATCATCTGAACAGCCAAGAGAGAGAAGGAAAATGCTCACCTTTTTACAGAGATGTTGAAATCACTGAAAACTGTTTGTGTCAACAAAGAGGGTCAGGAAGAGTTAGCCTTCTCTCCTCTTCCCCTGGGCCCCACAGGGGGACTGCAATGCTGCAGTTTGCTCTTTAGCTCTGGAGGGCAGGAGAAGTTCTAGCTTTTCGTAGTGCTGACTACTTCACGTTGCTGAGTACATCAAATGGCTTTCTTTGTTTTCTGTGTAGAGGCACCATTCCAGTCCGGGTCCCTGAAGCGGCCTGGTTCATCTCGGCAGCTCCCCAGTAATCTTCGTATTCTACAGAATCCTATCTCATCGGGTTTTAATCCTGAAGGCATCTATGTATAACATTATCTGTCTTTGGGGGAGAGACCCAATAAAGGTACCAAGGACAGTAAAAATTCCTTCTTTGATTTGTGCCAATGATGAACAGAGGATCTATTTCACAAGCCGCCGTCTCTTTTTTCTGTCCTAAATTGCATACCACTTGGAGCCATACCCTGTGCACTGATGCTAAAGAACAAAGAAACTGTGTTTTCACACATCGACAGTGTTGACACGTTTGTCCAGCAGCTGTAATGCAAAGCCTTCATTTTTATTTGTAGCATTTTGAGAGCATTAGGAAAGTATTCTACTGTGTGTATACGTAAATAAAACCATGACTTAAGAGCAAAGAGAAATATGTGACTGGCTTAGTTTAATTTATTCCATATAATCAATTAATGGGTGAATGTTGATGTTTTCCTGTGTTTTATTTAACACTTATCCTGTGACTGAACTTCATCCTGCATTCTGTGATATGACTGTGTGCATGCCACCAGCGTCCATCCGTACCCTGCTGGTCTACAGCTCTACCAGTGCCAGAGGCAGCTCCAGCGTCAACACTAACCCCAGAGGAACCCACTTGTGTTTAGTTTGTGTGCCTCTCCTTGCCATTGCCTCATTAGACGAAATAATTCAGGTTTTAGTTTTCATCTGGACTTGGATCTTTTCTTTACAGTATTTCCAGTATATGAATGACCACATACCAGAAGAGCAATACTTTCACGAGGTAAACTGTAGGTTTAAAAGATTTGCAGTACTTCAGACACTCTAAACAAAAATGTAGTTGTTGGGTATCTGTCCAGACAGGCATGGCGTTTCCTGACACATTATGTGTTTTGTTTCTGCCCTGCCTTAATCATTTTAATCTCATGGATCCTCAGAGTCGCCATAATACGTAAGTTAGAGATATCTGCTTGATCTACTTCAGAAAGGCAACTTTAAGTGATATATTTCTAAAACCATCCACTTTGTATATGTAGTCTGTCGGTGTAAGCACCCATGGGTAAGCTACCGCTTGCACATGATTTCCTCTGTACTTTATGGATTGTCAATATTTCTCCAATCACTTAGATAGAAAGTACATTGGAGTTAGGTATTTTTACAAAGGAAATAAATTCTTTTTTTTTTTCGTTTTTGAGCTTGTCTTTTACAGAACGTGAGTCTCCCAATTAATTGTACATACACTTTCTTATTTATTTATAAAACCAAAAATGAGTTGACACCTCTCCCATGAGTAGTGACTTAACTAAGATTCACAAGTAGTATTGAATGGATGTGGTCAGAAACCATTTTGCCATTTTTACATTCCCTCTGGTCAAAATTTGGTACAACATAATTAAGATTTTAACCTGAAATTTAAAGTAGTTTTTAATTCTGAGGAAACTATATTCTCTGTATTACTTACATGCAACAAAGTAAAAGGGGATTAGTATATTAATGCCATGGTAACAATAAAAAGATGTAAGCTATATCTTATGCATGAGGGCGACTTTGGATGTTTTAACACATTTGACTTATTTTGGTTTAGATGAATGCTGAGAATGCCGCATTTAGGTTTCCAATGAAAAATTTTAAGAATGGCTATGAAAATATATAGAAGCTTCTAGAGAACTGAAAGTAATAATGCAGAGTTGCCTTTTCTAGTCCAGCTAAATGGCAGACCTCAACTAAAGATAGTATTTTCTTTGGGTTCTTGGAGTTATCAAGTTGACCTTGCCATGATACTATTTTCCAAATAACTTGAGAAATAATTTATTCTTACCTACATAACCACAACTTATACACATTTGTTCTCAATTTATAATAGTTATTTCATATCTACACATATTTAAAAATTAGAATTAAAAAAATCAAGATACTTTGTAGATTTTGTGAGAGTAATGATTTATGTATGCCCAATATATGCCTTATTTTTAAAAGGTTCCATCCTATACCAAGAGTCATTTTGTTATTGTTGTTCAGAGAAATTAAGATCTTATTCACAAAGAAAAACATTTTTATAAATCGATCACGTTCTATTTAAATCAAAATGTTCAACTGAAGATATATTAAACATTGCAGTTTTTAATTGCAAAGATGCCTTGGTATCCATCAAAAACACAAAGTCAATGTCCAACTTAATTGTTGTAAATTATTATCAACATTAACCTAATAACTTTAAGACTGGCAGCATTCATCTTTAAGACTTTAAGACTGCTTTAAGACTGACAACTTCATCTGAATTTTCAAATGCCAAATAATCTTTATGGACTTAATTACAGATAGAAATAGTATTTCCTAGAGGAGAATATACAAATGTGAATTTGATAAATTTGAGCAGCTATACTTTTTAATCAGTTATATAACTTCTGAAACATCTCTAAGAAATATTTTCTAAGTCTTTTTATAATAGAAGAAAACTCATTTCCCTTAGAACATCTTAAAAATAATATAGTCTATTCCTGATCATTTTTATCTGTTGTGAACACAGAGGAGTTGGATTAAGTGCCACATCTTTTGGATACATTTCAGGGCAGGGCGGGGGGCGAGAACAGCGGACAATGATATACAAAAATACCAAATATAAAATTTTGCATCTGGGGGAATATTCAGGTTCTAAATACTAAACTAGGTTAAAGGGGTTTTTATTGTTATTATTATTATTATTCTGCAAGTTGTTTCATTATGATTTCCTATAAGTATTAAATACATTAGAAGAGAATTTTTTTTTCTTACCAAGGAATGATTTGAAATAGCATTGATATATTCAACCCTTTCGAGTGTCTAGCATCCTCAGAGAATGATCCATAGTTTTCTCAGTCCTTTTTTTTTTTTTTCTTATGTGCTGTTTTGGTTTATTAGCATGATTTTGTCCTGATGAACAGGGAATTTACATGTGAGACTTTGGTTGGTATTAATAGGAATTACCGATTTAATTCCTTCAGTCATCCCTGAAGTAATCATCAATTCCCATAGTTCAAATTAATCATAACCTCGAGCTAAAACAGCAAAAATACAGAATTTATGGAGTGAAATATGATTATTAAGAATGTTTAAGAAAACAAATAAAGTACTTGCTTCCAGAGCATAAATAAATTTTGTACCTACATTAAAAGGACATTTTCTTTGTGAATAAGAGAAAAATGGTCTTTTGAGCGAAGAAACTTCATTTAAAGCCATTTCTGTGAACATCTCTCCAAGTTAGAACTATAATAATGGATTGAGGAAATGATACGGAAAAGGCAAAAACTCTTGATTTCAGGTTTGCAAAGGATGTGGGCAGATGGGCATTTCCCTGTGTGCATTGCCTTTGAAAAATTGGGCCTTAATTTATATGTAGATAACAGTGCTGTGTTCCCATCCCTCCTATACCTAAAGTTGTCTTTATTAATCTCTATTGTATTGAAATTTAGCTCATAAGTGTTACTTTTATATTATGTCCATTTTTTTGCATGTTTATACTATTTGCTACAGTATTTTTAAGTTTTGGGTGAAGGCCATCAGCTGTGTGGAGGAGACAAAACAATCACTATTTATTCAGTATTGCTGCTTTACATTTCCAGAATAAGCTTCCGATGCTCGGACACTTGACTGCTTGAAAGCTGCAGGAGCTCTATTCCAATGCCTTTTATATATTTTTAGAAACCAAATAAATGCAGATAACTATTTAGTATACTAATTATATTAAACCAGCAGAAATATAAAGGCAATAAAGTATATACATATATATATGGGGGGAGGGAGAGATTAAAAAATAGGTTTACAGCCAGACATGGTTATAGCCCTAAATATATTTCCAATCTGTCTTTCTTTATTGACCCAAGGAGGATTTGAGTTGCTGCAGCTTTAAACAGAAAATTGCCACGTTCACTACTGTGGACACATAAATATGCTTTTAGTACTGCTTTGCTTATGTACCAATAAAATATCTGTAATATGTATTATATGTAATTATTCTTTTTTTGACTTTCATTTCAAAATGTATATTTTCTGATTATTATCATGAGCTGTAAAACAAAGGATCGATATCTGATATTCTCCCAAGTAATAAATTTTCAGGATTCATTGGGGCTTTATAGTTGCTGGTTTGTTTTTTATGTGTTTACTATTTTAAAATCTAAGTTTATTTTCTTTAAAAGACTCCAAAGAGAAAAGGTCTGCATATCAGTGATATAAAATTACATCTCTTTAAAAGTAATGTTAATTATTATAACTTAAGAACTATCTATTGCTAAAAAAAAGGTAGGTGTTTTGGGGCACCCGGGTAGGCTCAGTCAGTTAAGCGACTGGCTTGATTTCCACTCAGGTCATGATCTCAGGGTCATGCGATGGAGCCCAGCATCAGGCTCTGCGCTGGGTGTGGGCCTGCTTAAGATTCTCTCTCTCCTGTTCCCTCTGCTCCCTTCCCTCCCCCCGCCCCCACACACACACATGCTCTCTCTCACTCTCTCTCAAATAAATAAATAAATCTTTTTTTTTAAGTAGCTGTTTTATCCAAGTGAAATGGAATCAAGAAATTAATGCCTCCCTTTTATTTCAAAAGCAGAAGGAAACATTGTGTCCTAATGAACATCTATATTCTCAGATTTCTTTAAAACCACAAGTGGGGGGAACAATTCAGGACCTACTGTGTGCCAGGTACAACAGGAGATACACTCAGCCATCTAGGGAACTTCTTCCAAATCACACAACTAAAAGTAGCTTACAGGGCATTTGAATATAGACCTTCCAGATACCAAATACTCTCTGACATCCCATGGTAAACGGCATAAGCTTTACAATGCCTAGTTCCTGTTTTTAATGTGGAAGTACATAAATTGTTGTTTTCATATTTTGTATAAGTTAGATCTTGATCAAGAAATCATATGAATGGGCGCCTGGGTGGCTCAGTGGGTTAAAGCCGCTGCCTTCGGCTCAGGTCATGATCCCAGGGTCCTGGGATTGAGGCCCGCATCGGGCTCTCTGCTCAGCGGGGAACCTGCTTCCTCTTCTCTCCTCTCTCTCTGCCTGCCTCTCTGCCTACTTGTAATCTCTCTCTGTGTCAAATGAATAAATAAAATCTTAAAAAAAAATCATATGAATAATAGTATGTTATAAAAACAATGATAAATTATTAACAAAATGATGCAAAATATAAGTTATTCTTTGTCCTAGTTTGGGGGACTTTTAAAATTTTAATTATCCTGTCCTCCTCTAAAGCACTTGTTTACTTAATGGCAAAGCAAGAAATAAACTTCTGTTTGACTCTTCACCTGCCATCCACGTCACATATTTGTGCTGCATTTTAGGAAGGGTCTGCGTAAGGCCCTTAAGAAGGGCCAGCAGAGTCCTATAAAACAGGCACAAACTTGCAGGACACCTTCACTGTTTTCTGTAGACATTTAGTGAGCCTTTATTGTTGGCCAGACATTGTGCTGAAATTAACATGATTTGCTTTGCAGCTCAGGGAGGTTACAGTCTAATGATCACCCTGAAAGGAACAAGGATAGAGGGCCATGGAAACAGACCAGAAGGGCTTTACCCCAGTCCAGAGTGTTGGCAAACTCTGGAGAAGGGAATGTAAACTGGGGAGGAATATCTGGCACAGACTAAAGATGGCAAGAGGTAAAGCCTGTGGGGCTGTGACCAGATGGTGAAAAAGTCAGGAGGGCTGAGAGAGAAGGTGGGCATCATGGAGGGCTTTGGTTGCTATGGTAAGTAAGGACTTTATCCTTAGAGCTACAGAGGAGTTTTAAGCATGGAAATGAAATGGTCAGACTGGCATCTTAAGAACATCCTTCTTGCTGGCATTGTGGAGAACTGACTGGAGAAGGGTCAATACTAGAGGCAAGAAAGACCACTGGAGAGGTCTGCAGGAATCCGGGCCAGAGATAATGGTAACTGGAACTAAGAAAGTAAGTAGCTGGGCTTTAGTCAATAACAAATGTTTATTGAGCACCTACTCTGTGCCGGAAGAAGAGAACCAAACAGGGTGTAGACATCCTAAGTAAACAGTAGCAAAAGAATATCATGTTTAAATGGTGGGGGCAGAATAAAAGAATCCAAGGAACTCCAGGTGTTTGACAGCTACCCACAGTCCTAAATGGCTGATATAATGGTGCTGTTTCTTAATGATGAGTAGTCATGGATACTCTTGTTTTGTGTGCTGGGGGCAAAAGATTGGGAGAGGAGGAAGGGAAGAGAGAATAAGGACCTGAAGCATATGTATTTGAGAGCAGGCCTTCCAATGGGCCTCCCCCTCGTATAGAGTCCCTGTAGTCTTTTCTGTAAGGAGGCGTGGATTTGGGGGAAAGCTCTCTGCAGCACCAGATTTAACCATCAGTCTCTTCATCTGGAATGTTGGAATCCTGTTTTCCCAGCATCGTGTTTGGCTTTGTGTTCCCTATAGGCTACTTCGATTCATCTGCCATGAGGATGTGTCCAAGATGTTAGAACCAGAATGAAAGGAAGTGAAGAGGGTGGACAATACAAAGTCATCTCTGTCTATGCTGAGCCAGTATTTACAAGTTTTCTGCAACTGCTAGCAGTGTGAAAATCAAATAAATGATCAGAATACTGAAGCAACAAAGGATTTTTTAAAACATAGAAAAATCATAGGGGCACCTGGGTGGCTCAGTCGGTTAAGCGTCTGACTCTTGATCTCGGCTCAGGTCGTGATCTCAGGGTTGTGAGATGGAGCCCACAGAGGAGACTCTGCACTGGGTGTGGAATCTGCTTTACATTCTCTCCTTTTGCCTCTGCCCCTCCCCACCATGCGTGCACACAGGCACATGCACTCTTTCTCTCTCTCTCAAAACAAAAACAAAAACAAAAAACAAATCATAGACATTTTAAACAAAGAACACAATGAGCTAAAGTGCCACGTGGCTTCAGGTAGCATGCAAATGGGGGCTGGGAAGAGCAGAAAGAACGTTCACCAAGAGCCACCCACTCAGCCCAGAGGGTGACAGTTGTGGCTGTCAATTAAGCTATGAGCTACTTCCATAACTTCCCTACCAAACCCAGCCTGCATCAGAACCTTCAAGGACTTAACCATCCTGGGTCACCTTGATAGGCTAAAAAGTTCTCCCTTTTATTAGGCCAAAATAGATTTTCAGCTAGCCTTAAAACCCCACAGAAGAAGAGTTTCTCACCTATATGATGACACGTCAGATATTGAAGGCATCTATTATGTCTCCTATGGTTCTCTTTCCCAACTCCCAGTTCTTTAAAATAGTATAATTTCCAGTCTACTTTCTCTTGAACGTGCTGCAGAACACTCTTGAATGTGGCAGCCCAAACAAATCACAAAATTCCATTGGTAATTTGACCAGGTCAGCATGGAGGAACTTGACTCATTGTTATGCAGTCTAAAGCTAAACCGGGTGATTTATTTTATTGGTTAGTTTTTGTGAACCTCAGCTCACTATTAAATCATTGAACTGATTAATAGTTCACTAAAATCCTGTCTTTTTCACACTTTCTGCTGTCAGTGAAATCTTTACTAACTTGTATGTGTGTGGTTGAGATTTAGGGTGCAAGTGCAGAACTTTAATGTATCAAAATACCTATGATCTCTAAACACTTGGAAATTAATAAATTCCAAAAGGAAGACGTGAGCTTTAATGTCAGATCAATAACGACGTTTCTTTGAGGACAGAGTGCTATAGGAACATACAGGAGGTGAGTGGGAAAATCAGGAAAATGCACCACTGAAGAGCTTTCGGCTCCTAAGTTGAACTCTTGAAGAGTCAATAGGCTTTCCTTGATCATATTTCTTCCATGCCTACTATGTGGCCTACTAGAGATACAGCAGTGAACAAAAAAGACCAAAACCCCTGCTCACTTGGAGCTTATATTCTAGAGGGAAAGACAGAGGAATAAAGAAGTAAAATATGTAGTATTTTTGAGTGCGATAAGAGCTAAAGAGAAAAATAATAAAGCGGCAAAGAACAATAGGAAGTACCAGAAGTTGGAGAAAAATTGCGATTTTATGTAGTTGCCTGAGGCCTCCCTTAAAACATGATGTTGGAGTAAAGACCTAAAGGTAGTCCCAGCATCTGCTGAAATGAAGACGAGGTATCTGGACCATATAGCCCATGTTGGGCTTCATCAGAAAGGAACGGATGGGATGCCTGAGAAGACTGTGGTGTCTAGCTTTCTGTTTCCCAGCAGCAGACTCGGAATGCGTCAGCCTTTTTCTGGCTGTGAGCCAATAAATCCTTCTTCCAATTACTCATTCGATCAATCCTCTCAAATCTAAGTAAGGGAACGGAGAGATATTTTAAAGATACTAAAAAATATTTAGAGACACCCGGGTGGCTCAGTCAGTTAAATGTCCAACTCTTGATCTCAGTTCAGGTCTTGATCTCAGGGTCATGAGTTCAAGTCCCGCATTAGGCTCCATGCCCAGCATGGGGGAAAAATGTTTAAAATCTGAATTTAATTACTCTTAATACTTTCTAAATTTAAATTCATAGGTAAAACGTCCTTCTATGAATTGACTTAAAATTGTTCTACTCTCTTTTCTGAAATAGTGGCTAAAGGAATACTTTTATATCTAAAGATGCTTTATTTTACTAGACATCCCTCCCAAATTTAATGCAGCTTTCTAACCTAAAAATATGTTTTTCAGTTTGAGATATTAAACAAAAGCAAGCCATTTTCAAGTTCTCTATCATATGTCAATGAGTATTACAATCTATGTTTATGGAAGGGATCTGTAAATTTAGGTCCATGAAACCTAGGAAAGGTTTTGGAGGCACATTGTATAGAGCCTCCTAAAATAGACATTTGGGGAGTTGTAGACAAGTAGAGTGTGCACTGACTAGAGAGAAATGTGAGGGGGGAGTGATAAGAGAAGGGGCCACACTGTGAAGAACTTTGAATTTCATCAGGTAGGTAGTGGAGAGCCAAATGAATTCAAAGGAGCCTTAGATCAGACTTCATTTTTAGAAAACTCTCTGTGACAATGTTGCAGTGTTTGGGCTGCAGTGGGAAGAGATGGGTATCGGGGACACCCCTGCAAGGCAGCTGTAATAGATCTGCATCAATGTTAACATCTGTGAACACTGTCCTCATCATCCAAACCCTCTAAATTCTTCTTTAATAAATAGCAGTGACAACTCTTCATCTTGTGTCATCATTTTGCCCTGAACATATGTCTAGCATAGCCCATGAAAAAACCCCTGGTGGATCTAAATGGTTAATTCCTAGACTCTGCCATACAAGAACAGATATGACGAGATTACTCAAATAATGGCACAGCAATTTGCAACGATGTGGATGGAGCTAGAGGGTATTATGCTAAGTGAAATAGGTCTGTCAGAGAAAGACAAATACCATATGATTTCACTCATGTGGAATTTAAAAAACAAAACGGAAGAACATAGGGAAAGGGAAGGGATAATAAAATAAAATGAAAACAGGGAAGCAAACCATAAAAGACTCTCAACTCTAAGAAACAAACTGAGGGTTGCTGGAGGGGAGGGAATGGGGGGAATGGGGTCACTGGGTGATGGGCATTAAGGAGGGCACTTGGTGGAATGAGCCTTGGGTGTTAGATGCCACTGATGAATCGCTAAGCCGTACCCTTATACAAATTAAAAAAAAAAAAAAACGTGGCACAGAAAAAATTCCAAAGACTGTCATCTGGCTTAAGGTCCAGTCAAGGTGATACAAAAAAATTCACCATAATGTATGTACATATATATGAGTGTGTATGTTTGTATGTATACATATCTATATAAATATATATTCATATAAATATACGTATAGAAATATATGCCTTGTTACATACCCAGTATTCTAACATATACAGTATCAGCCAAATAAAAACCTTTCTTATTGAATACCACTGTATACAAACGCTCCAGTATGAGACTCAAGTAAACTACTGGAATTACTTTCCTGCTATTGTTATCTGACCATATTTCTCTTGCCAAGAACTCTGACACCAAATAAACTTATGAGCTTCAGAGAAAACAGAGGATCAACCCTTCACAGTGTCTTCTCTGAACAAATATACTCATGGACGGCTTCCCTCTTCAATGTGCTAAATGGAACTTTAAATAGAGCTACCAAATGGAAGTCCAGGCAAGTTCTTGAAAATCAAGACAGTTCCTGTCTAACCATAAGCAGCTCGTTGCCTTGACAGTTCGTTTTATGACACAAGCGAATGTGAGAGAATGCTTCCAAACCAGATTTTTGCTTTTTTTTTCATTTTCTATGGCCTCAAAGTGATATCCTCGATTTTGCCAAGTCAACAAACATTCGGCATGTTTTGGGGGTGCATTTAGGGCACTAGGGAGCTGGTGGACATTATACTGAAATTCTACCTCTTTGAGAGATCTTTCTGCAAGTGGGATTCGCCAGGAAGGAGCTACTTAGAGGATAGTGAGTAAGGTGTTGCCCTTGTCCTGCCAAGAACCGGGTAGGATCCATGCTGAGACACCCAAAAAGCATTCGAACATGCAGGTCTGAAGCTTGATAAGGAAACAAAGCCAAAGATGGACAGAGAGAAACTGTCTGCACTCAGGCAATAGTTTAAAATGCAGGAGAAAACCTCCTTAAATACATATGGATGAATTTTTACTTGACAAGGAGACAAGTGTCCTCAGAAAGATTAACATCTGGTACTCAGTACGGTCAGACTGCCTCAGTGTCCCCCATGGGCCAGTTGGAAGTGTACAGTCTCTGGCCCCACTCTGGGCTTAGGGAGTTAGGATTGGGGCTTCGGCAAGACGCCACAGTTTTCACGTGCACATTCACCTTGGAGAAGTGCTGGGGCCCTCCAAGAAATGGACCCTCTGCGTTTGTGAGGCCGGCAGCCAGGAGACCAGAGACGGAGCCCACGAGGAATGTCAGAAGGGTCATTGTCAACAAGCAAGTGGATGAAACGCTCCTCTAGACAGAATTCTACTTAGGTAATGGGGTGATAGGAGGATGAAAGTAATCAATGTCTTTTAGTTTTTAGTGTTTTTGTTTTTAGCAACTCCAGATTTTCTAGAGATTATTAACAGCATCACCCTTTTCTGCTCCTCTGAACTCTATGCCCTGAAAGGAGGAACAATCTTTAACTATCCACACATCTGGGCTTTTCTTAGCTCTTAGGATGGCAAATTGCTTTTTGTATTTGAGTGATTTCAGCTAGGTGAAGAGAATTTTGAGATGGGAGTCAGTCGCCCCACAAACAATCTTTTTGGTTTAACAATAATAGTCAGCAAAAGGAGTAGGCAGGCGTGGACCTGAGGAGCAAGGGCTGAATAGGGGAGTAACCCGACAGCTGGAGATGAGATTGTCCAGGACTGAGCATCATCTCTATCTCATAATAGCCATATGACATTGGTCAAGGCATATCACTCTCTCGGGGCCTCGGTTTCCACTTTTGTAAAATGAAGAGCTAAGAAGAGATTAACTCTCTTCAGCTCTAAGCCCCACAATCAATGACGTGTAACAAAGACAATAAATGCAGAGAGGTCTGAAAATCACGAAGATTAAGATCATGAAGGGCATATGAATAGGCTCAGCCTGTTAAGCATCTGCCTTCAGCTCAGGTCCGTGATCCCAGGGTCCTGGGATCGAGCCCCACGTCAGCTCCCTCTCAGTGAGGAGTCTGCTTCTCCCTGTCCCTCTGCCTGCTGTTCTCCTTGCTTGTGCTCTTTCTCTTTTTCTGTCAAATACATAAATAAAATAAAATATTTTTTAAAAGGAACATGAATCAAGAATATAGCAGCAACTAAACTTGTCAGTCAATTTAATCTATTTGAAGTTTGTTACTGAACATTGTCCACCATATGGACGAGCAGGGAAGACAGAATTATTAAGAGGTAACCAGACTGAAAAGAGTCTGCTACCACACCCTCAGTACAGACTCTCCTCCTTGTATGTCAGGCTGCCTGCTGCTCTTACAGACTGACTCTGCATGAAAAGTCCCCTGTGTTGCTGGTCCTCACACCTGCCCTACTGGGTTTAGCTAAAAACTTGACCTAACATTTCCCCTTTCCTTCCCCCACCCCACTCTTTAGCTTTACCTATCATATGCTAATAGCATCCTTTACTTACTGTTTTTAAGATTTTATTTATGTATATGAGAGAGTGGGTGCGGGTTGGGGGGCGCAGAGAGAGAAAGAGACAGAAGCAGAATCTGTGCTGAGCTCAAAGCCCGACATGAGACTCGATCCCAGGGCCCCGAGATCCTGATCTGAGCCGAAATCCAGAGTCAGATGCTTAAGCAACTGAGCCACCCAGGTGCCCCAGCATCCTTTGCTTTCTATCACAGCAGTTATCATAACTAGAGAGTGGTTTGTCTGATATTTAATGTCTACCTTTACTACACTGTAAGCCCCACAGGACAGCGACCCTGTCTGTTTTGTTCCCTCGTCCCCATTTCCAGCACCTGCCACATGTCCTGGCACATGGCAGGCATTCAATAAGTATTAACTGAATGAAAAGGTGAATGAATGAACTTCATCTTGCGCATGAGAAGACCAAGTCTCATTGGCCCAGTCAAATCACTAACAAGTGCGATAACACAAACGTGGAGCTGTTCTCCCTGGCTCCACAGCAACCCCGTCCTCCACTCTGGACTTTGGTATCCCGGCAACAGCACAGATTCAGGCGGAAGTGATGCAGGCTGAAGGGATGTCACAGCACACCGGCTCCCTCCTCTCTTGCCCTTTCTCCGAGCACTTGCCAATGCTCAGGAGATCACTTTATGAACATGAACTCAGCACCTAGCTGAAGAAAGTCTGCCTGTTTGCCGAAGGTCTCAGCATATGGCTCCGTCCTCACTTGGGGGAACATAGTGAGATTTTCGGAACAATGACCTCTCACCTCTCATTCACCTTCATCTATATCACGGAGTCCAAGTTGGAAACACACGGTATTTGTATTTCTCCAGTACACCTGATTTGGGATCACCTCTCATTCCTAACGCAGCAATTTTCGCTCTGGCCCAGATACCTGGGTTACATGAGCCGAGGGCAGCCCTCCATCCACCATGCCAAGCTGCAGGTCCATTTCCAGAGCCCAGGGGTCCTTTCCTCCATTCCGTTGTCTCGCCCAGAGCTACCCTCCTCAGCATGTCCGCCCCATCTGCTGGATCTGCCTACCCCCTCTTCTCTTTTCCAGGCCCACAGCTCCCTCTCCCTGAATTAGCTCCTCAAACTCCATGAGGCGAGAATACCTCTAATTCAAGATAAGCAGAAAAAATACATTCTGGCCGCAGAGAAGATTAGCGTAACTACCTTCCTTCACATTACCACGCCACCGAAGCAAATTCTTCAAAATCTGAACGGCTCCAAGAACTCTCTAATGAGTCTTCCGCTCGTTTGTTCTGTTTATCACGGCTCAGAGAAAACGCCTTCTCAGCAGCCTTTCCTCGGCCTCTGCTGACAGCTGTTGGATGAAGACAGACGTGTAACAAACTTTCCCCAAACCAGCCTGCAGGGCAGAGGACCCGTGTGGAGTCCAAGTTTGGCCGCGCGGGGCGCGCAGCCCGCGGCCTGACCACTGGCGTTCTCGGGTTTTCTCTCAGAGCCTGACAAGAAGGGGCTCCCCTTCAGGGTGACGCACTGCACACGGCGGCGCCTTCCTCCCGCCGGTCGTCCGGTGCCCTCTGCAGGAGGACTCTGTCTCGGCTCCGTCATCTCCAGAGTGCCTTCAGAAGTCCTTACCAAGCCAGAGCTTGATTTGGGGGCGCTGTGCATATTACCTGTAATTACCCCGCAAATTCCCATCTGTTGTAAGTTGGAGACTTGCTTTCATACGACTGAATTTCACATTAAAAAAAAATTCTATCTACGTTGAGAAACTCGGGTGCTTGAAGAGTTTCCAATTGGGGGGGCAGGGGTGAGTTCTGACACAGCCATTCATGTTCTGATTTTAATTTACTTCGAAAGTCCCTTGGTATAGAAAACCAATTATCTTTTGGGTTCTCCTTTGTTCTGGGTCTTTACCTTATATTTTTTAGTCTATATTTTGAGGTGCTACTTTATACTGCGGAGATAATAACGTTTGGAGCAGGCTGAGCTGAAGAGCAGAGAGTGTTGTAAGAAGAAACGAACGAGGTTCTAGGCTTGATTTGCTGTTATTTTACTATGAGGCCTTGAGAAGTCAATTCATTCCTCTGGTTTTTAGTGTTCTCTTTTGTAAAATTAAACAGCCGAGCAGGATGATTTCCAGGATTTCTTCCAGCTCACCTTATGCTTATCCTGGGTCACCCTTCTCTACTAATATTTATCGCTTTTATTTCCTACTTTATCTCTTATGCCTTTTAATGGCCATATTTATGACTCTGTTGCATTAACTATATTCTTTTAAACAGACACGGATGATTTTACATACAGAGTCTTTCAAGAAAAACAATGACACGGTCATTTTGGCCATGTTTTTATATTTAAAAAAGAAAGATTGTTTTCTTTCATTCTCCCCTTTCCAAATTATTTTTAATTTAGATGTTTCTTCACTCTGCAGATTCTTCAGTCTCCAGAATCAGTCTTTTAACCAGGGATAATAGTTAATGATCTTTATCATCCGACAATAAAAACATTTATTGAGTGCCTACTATGAGTCAGGCATTCGCCTATGTGCTACAAATACAAAGACAGACAAATCCTGGACCTCATAAACTAAGACTAAGAGAAAATATCCCTACACGCCTGGAAGTTAACATGTTGCTGCCTACCCCCTCACCGTTCCTGCTGTGTCCCAAAACTGACTTCCAGGATATCATACGGAAAATCTACTTATGCGGACAAATAATCTAGAGCTGAGGAATATGATCTTCATACATAAAATATGGCTTCTATCGCATACCTGGGGCAAATGAACTTAATTCTTACAAATTGCCTCAGCTCCCTTATCTGTAAAATAAAAAAATTTTGTTTGTGGACTTGGGACAGGGGTTGGGCTGCATGATTCTGAGATTCAGTCTGACTCAAAGGTCTGTGACGTTGATCTAAAGTTCAATTGTACAATGCTTTCAGTGATGAAGACTCAGGACTGTACTTCTTCATAAAGACTAGCAGAAATGAAGTAAAATCCATAGAATCTTCCATTGTAAGAAAGCATCCATTGTAGGAAAACTAAATACATATCTAGCCAAGTCTGTTTATCTATGGCAGTGGACTAATTGGTCAAGCCCACAAGATCAACGGCATAAAAACTCACTTTAACACAGGGCACCTATATTCAAAAATAAATCTAATATCTGGCTGATTAGGAAGATCATTATTATCTTTCAAAGCAAAGGTGAAATAAACAAAGTTGAAATTATTCTTCACCAGAAGACCTGCACTACAAGAAATGTTAAGGGAAGTCTTTTGGACAGAAAGAGAATGATACCATTTGGAAATGTGGATCTCCACAAAGGAATAAAGAGCTTTCCATGGATACAAACTTCCTTAGCTGGTATTCCAGTCTCTACCAGACCAGAGGCAGCAAATGGAGAAATGGAGAGTAGAAGGTCTGGTGGAAACAGATACACGCAGCATTCAGCAAAGGAATTCAGCCGATAACCCTACACCCAGGGAAGAAAACAAGACAAAGAAAATTTATTGGAGGTGGGGGAGGAAGAGGGGAGAAGAAGAAATAATTTTAAAATTCTAATAAGTTAATGACAATTTCTGTTGGTCACCAAGAAAACAAATCAAATTCAAGGTATCCTTTAAGAAGGCAAGAAAGTGAGATATGTCTATGAGAAAATTTTATCTAAATGGAGTAAAATAAAACTTCATTACTAGACTAGTAAAAATTTTTTAAATTGGACCTTATGCCATTTTCCGATAATTTCATGTCTACTGTTGGGTCCTGGTTGGCAGAAACTCCGCCTTCTGCCTCTGGAGGCCCCCTTCTGTTTGCCCTTGGGGCACATTCTTTAGCGCAGTCCTCATGCAACATGTGCATTTGATTGAATCGTTGAGACATTCATTTCTAGATGTTCCACTAAAATTCAGTCCTCCTGCCAGGCAGAGTTAGCCGCCCCTTTTGAAAGGTTAAGCTGAAGAAACCCTAGCACTTGTCTATTTTTCAATACTATGACGTTTTTTGTTTTTATTTTAAGATTTTATTTATTATTTGACAGAGACACAGCGAGAGTGGGAACACCAGCAGGGGGAGTGGGAGAGGAAGAAGCAGGCTTCCCAGGAGCAGGGAGCCGGATGCAGGCCAGGGCTCCATCCCAGGACTCTGAGATCATGACCTGAGCCGAAGGCAGCCGTCTAACAACTGAGCCACCCAGGTGCCCCCACTGTGAAGTTTTAAAAGCGAACTTAATTTTGCCTCTTGTCCCATGTTTATGCTGAGGAGTCAGGAAGCCTTTCTCCAATTGCTTTACAACAAATACCCCCTCGTCTCTCAGAGTATGCCCTCATTAGATGCAGTGCCCATTCTGTCAAGATTTCTACATTAGTAATCTCTACCCTCACTTTGAAACTACGGCTCTGAGCGCAAACCAGTGCGAATCACAGTGCTCCAGAAGCCACTGTCCTAGCACCTGGCTTGACCCCAGAATCCCATTTTAGCTGTCCATGCCACGAGTACCTGTCGGCCAGTGGCTGTGCACTAAGGAAAGTCCCTCCGCGTTCTTCCAGAGCCTAAATTATGCCTTCCCATGCAGAACTGATGGAAGTGCAAACAAGCAAAACAGATTTTGGTTGTAATTCTGCAGAACTGATCGAAGTGACACAGGGCCAGACCTGTGATGTGCACTGTGTGCAACCAGACAGGACCCTGAATTCAGAAGGGCCTTGGGCTTTAAAGCAAGCCCACAAAATATTTAGTAATTCTCTTTTTGAACTTGGGTTTTGTAAGTGACTTCCGCTGGGACAGCGGAGCATGCACGTGAGCAGAGGGGATCCACTCACAGGCGTCTCCGTTATTCCTTATCTCCTCCTCCACATATGGCATCACAGTGTCCCAGGGACACAGAAGTCCAGTGGGCCCCCAATGCAGGGGACTTTGGCGAGACTCAAGGCAAGTACAAGGTACCTGTGTTCCATCTACGATTGAGTCAATGGGAGCCCTGAGGGCCCTAAGAGGTCATCCTTGTCTTTTATCATAACTTCTTCAAATGCAGATAGAAGGCAACAGTGTTCTAAGATACACAAATGACCAAGAAAACCTACTATATCCTTCCTTCCTCATGTTACTTAGTCAACCACTTACTGGGCATATTTAGCATAGAAGAAAAAGTAAAGATAGGACAAACTATAGTCCCTTTTCTTTTAGTCCTTATTTACTCATCTGTAAGCCAAAGGCAGAGAGTGTTGGTTGAATGTGCATGAATCAGTAAGTGAAATAAAAACAGTTGAAGTACTTTCGTTCACTATTTCCACCACTCTGGGAAGAACAAAATATACAAGCACATATGAGGTACAAAATATACATTGTATAATTTCAGTACAAGTTATACAAGTTATATTCAAATTTAATGCAATTATATTTGTTCTTATAGTTGCAGTTACAATTTGCATTGCACAATATATAGATGAATGATAAAATTCATGCTAGTAATTAAAATTTTAAACTTTAGAAGGACAATAGCAAATAAAAAACCACCATAACAAGTCAAGAGAGAAATTGCAGAAGAAAGGAGAAGTTTCTTTAGTACCTTTAATGGCACCCTTTCCTTGATTTTTAAACCAGGGATCCCACATTTTCATTTAGCATGAGCACTGCAACTTATGTACCAAGCCATGAGGTAGGAAAAGCAGAAAATGATGATGAGAAAGTAAAACTTGAAGCAGTGACAAGAAAACATTTAAATGACTATTCCTTCAGGTAATTACAAAAAAAAAGTGTTATAACTATTCATTCCGAGAGAATGATACACTAAAAAATTCTCAGTTACCTGCATCATTTAAACAAAGCACCTTTATTTCCCAGGCATTTGTCAACCTAATGTCTGCAGTGACAAGGAACCGTACACTAGGGGGCAGCAGGTACCGCCCGTCAGCCCTCTAGGGCTCTAAAACCCAGGATCAGAGTGATTTCTTATTTAAGAAACCCTGAGGAAATGAAAAGATACTGACTACCTAAGAAGTCTGCTGTTTATGCTAATTTGCTCTGCCGCATTGTTTCAGAAAGATGATGGGCTGCTTACTCCAAGGACTTGAGTCGTTTCTTTGTCAAAAATGAAGAAGCAGTGAACATGTTTTTATCAGCTCCCGTTCTATGACACATTCCTTTTTTTATTACTGTTATGTCACCATACAGTAATTCATTAGTTTTTGATATAGTGTTCCAAGATTCATTGTTTGCATATAACACCTTCCTAAAGTGAAAAGTAACATAGTTGGGAGGTGCTTGGGTGGCTCAGTCCATTAAGCGGTCTTCCTTCAGCTCAGATCTGATCTTTGGGTCCTGGGATGGAGTCCCAAGTTGGGATATCTGCTGAGCAGGGAGTCTGCTTCTCCCTCTCTGTCTGCCCCTTCCCCCATTCGTTTTCTCTCCCTCTCCCTCTCCCTCTCTCTCTCTCTCTTGCAAATAAATTAAATCTTTAAAAACATAGTAACATAATTAAAGACTTTATATTGTATTCATTTATTTGAGAAAGAGTGTGAGCGAGCGAGCGAAAGAGAGAGAGAGAGAGCACACAAGGCAGGGGAAGAGTCTGAGGGAGAAGCAGACTCCCCGCTGAGCAGAGAGTGGGGCTCAACTCCGGGACCCTGGGATCACGACCTGAGCCAAAGGCAGACGCTTAACCGACTAAGCCACCCAGGCGCCCTGAAAGGTCATTTTAAACTTAGTTTCACTCTACAACCTAGTAGCAATTGGTCATTTTTATCTCCTACGGATTTGATCAAAAGGAACAATTCATTTCGCTGAGGCCACTTAGCAGCTATCAAGTGATACCAATTTTGTACTCATGAAGAGTGTGCTGATTTCAGAGGAAAACTGCCAAGTCAAAGGATTAGAAAACCATTTACAAAATCCACACTGAAGTCACTCAACTGGGCTGGAATTGCCGAAGAAACAGAATGTGCTGAACAGAACAAGAATCTAGAAGTTCATATTTTAAAGGAGATAATTTGCAAAGATCACTACATTTACCAAGATACAGAAAGCTATTCATTCAGTCAGCATGAAGGTGAGAATAGCATTGCCCTACAGATGAGTTGGTTCAAACATAGCTTGCAATATTATATTCAGTTGCTCCCACAAGATTTCTCAAATACAAACGTTGTAAAAAGTGGATTGAAAATTCTATGAAACAATATGTTAAGAAACCACTGTTATGAATTTGACTCTCTGGAAAGAATTAAGAAAAATGTTCCTTTTATCCCAGCTTATCACAGACCTCCAGGACAGTGCTTCTCAAAAGAGGCAGCTCTACCCACTAGGGACATTTGGAAATTTGCATGGGTGTTTCTGGTGGGCCCAGGGATTAGAGGCACTTCTTCCTTTTAATATGGCGGAGAGCTAGGGACATTAACTCCTACAAAGCATAGAGCATCCCCCCAGAATGGAAAAGCATTGTCAAATGTCTTTCACAACTTTTAATGCCCTCCCTTAAATTTACAGGTGAAAAAAACTCTTTTTCTTAGAAACTAAGTCTCATTTACATAATAAGCACAAATTAACTGTAGCATGGTTTTCATAAAATTCAGTGTTCTAGGGATATAACTACCAGGTAGGTCCAGGGAAGACCACGCTCTGTTTCATCAGAACTTTACCAAGACTTGTGACCATCTCTGAGGAGTGTGTCACCACCAGCATCTGGTGGAGCCCAGTCACCAACAGAACACATTGGGAACAGTCTGCGTTTATACCTCTTGATTCCTGGTGGTTCTAAGTGTACATTTAAATATACCTTTCTAGTCTTTATTCAGATTGAAGATTTTCCTCTTTTAAATTCCAGCATACTCAAAATCAGTGTAGGCATCTGACCACTTCATCACGCTTTTTGGTATAGCCACAGCCATGCCTTCCTGTGCTTGAGTGTACATTTCTTTCCTCTCATTGCTCCTTCGAA
The DNA here is from genome assembly GCA_002007465.1 of Ailurus styani. Classification (NCBI taxonomy): domain Eukaryota; kingdom Metazoa; phylum Chordata; class Mammalia; order Carnivora; family Ailuridae; genus Ailurus; species Ailurus styani. The sequence continues at coordinate 4,207,257 of LNAC01000210.1, forward strand.
TGGCACTTAAGGCATTATATGTGTGTGTCATAAAACGGGCTTCGGGTCTCCGAGGGTTTATTCCGATTAACAATTTTTTTCTGATTAATAACTTTTAAGTAGACAGCTGTGAGTAGAGCATTGTTAAATGATATGGATATAAATATAGCATTGTCAAAAGTACATATTAATTATTTCTTTAATTAAATATTACCAAGTAGTGGGCGCCTGGGTGGCTCAGTAGGTTAAAGCCTCTGCTTTCGGCTCAGGTCATGATCTCAGGGTCCTGGGATCGAGGCCTGCATCGGGCTCCCTGCTCGGCGGGGAGCCTGCTTCCTCCTCTCTCTCTGCCTGCCTCTCTGCATACTTGTAATCTCTCTCTGTGTGTCAAATAAATAAATAAAATCTTTAAAAAAAAATATTACCAAGTAGTGAGGTGCTAGTAAACAGAGAGTGTCTAAATAGAACCAAAATCATTGCTACCCTAAAGAAAATCTCTTTCTGGAAACAAACCAACCAACAGGGATTTAACGAGGGTATTACAATAGGTGACAAAACAATTGACTGGGTGAAATTTTCAACCAGATGTTTTGGAAGCATTTAATTTGTACCCGTCCATTATAGGCAGGTTAGGTCCTAATAAGCCAAATCAGAATGGATATGCAAGAGAGAAAAATAAAAAGCTAAATCTTTTTTAAAAATTACATTGAGAGATAAAGCAACTTTTAAGAAAAAAATTAAAATATGGTGAGAGAATCTCATTATATTTCACCCAAATATACATTTTTTAGAATCAGAATTATATGACTGTGAAATTCGTGTATTTTTAATAGCTCTTTTGTATGGCAGGAATCAAACTCTTTACTGTAAATTTAGTAATAGAAAGAAACTCTCCCCTACACTTATTAGAAACAAATGTTAGTTTTTTTCCTTTCCTCTGGCTTGTTGCTAAAATGGAAGTATGGAATAGCCAAAGAAAAACAGGCGAGGGAAGCGTGGCAATTAGACTAGGAGCAGGTCCCCTGACTTCTCAGTGTCTGGGTTTCCTTATGTGGTAGCACCATATTAAATGAATTAGTACATATTATGTGCTCAGAATGGGCCCAGCATTTATAGTCAGAGGCACATAGCAAACAGTGTTAACATATCTCTTTTCCAAACCAGAAACATGAAGGCTGCTGCTGGGAACAATTGCTTAACTTAGGAAGGGCCATCTTGACCCAACGAGGTGGTCACGTGACTTGCTTCGTCCTTCAGGGCTCCAGATGTGAGAGATGCCAAACAGTCTCAAAGTAATTAAGAGTGTTTGACTGCCTGGTAACCCTAGGGCATTCCTGACTAAGCTGTATTCAGTCGTTCAAGTGAGAAAATGGAAGATTTGTGTGGACTTAGATATTGGAGTTTGTTACCCAGCAACAGATTGAAGTTTCTGAAGAAATTCTGACTTAGGGGCGCCTGGGTGGCTCAGTGGGTTAAAGCCTCTGCCTTCAGCTCAGGTCATGATCTCAGGGTCCTGGGATTGAGCCCCGCATCAGGCTCCCTGCTCTCAGCAGGGAGCCTGCTTCCTCCTCTCTCTCTGCCTGCCTCTCTGCCTACTTGTGATCTCTCTCTCTCTCTCTCTAATAAATAAATTAAAAATCTTAAAAAAAAAAAAAGAAATTCTGAATTAGCTCATGAGTGAAGCAACTTCTTGATAGGTGGCTATTGACTCTGACCACAGCGAACCCAAGAACTCATGATCCTCTGACCCAGAAGAAAAAAAAAAACAAAAACACCTCACGTGAGAAATGATTAGGCTGCAAGACACCAGGAAAACTCGTTTTACAACCTATCAGGTGGCTAAAGGTTGGTCACATTGCGTGGGGGAGCAGGAAAAGCAGGGCCACTGCATCTCACGGGGGGCCATCCGTGTAGAGCACCCAGTGCGGGAACAGGCTCTGGACCTTCGTGCGGCTCCACAGTCCCCGAGAGGACCTGATGCGGCTGGGCCACGCCGGCCCGAGACACCAAATGGAAGCTCCATCTGTCTTCCTTCCTTCTTGTCTTTCCACAGCATTGCGTAACCACTAAACTTGTCCAGAAAGAAATGCAAAGGAGGTTTTAGATCCTGTCATTTAGGGCTTAGAACTATCCTATCTCATCAAAACCATTCTCTTTACAGGCAAGGGAAACCTAGATTTAGAAAAGTAACACTTGAGGTCTCGAAGTTGATAAGTGAGCCAGGCTGCCTCACTCCAAATCCCACGCTCCGGACCTATCTGCTAGCCTGCCTCCTTGGAACCAATTACAATAAATGTTTGCTTAATCTTTGAACACTCAGGAAGCTCCAAACCCTCGTGGACCTTCTACCACCATTCTCTCCATTATGTAGATAAGTAAACAAACAAAATGACGTGTAAGGCATTTCCCCAAATTTATACAATTAGCTAGTGGAGGCAGGATTTGCACCCCTGTCTTTTACATCTAAGTAGAATTTACAGTAGGAGTGCTCAGAACGAATGGGGTGAGCTACGCTGAGCACCCCAGGCGAAGGGAAAAGTTTCTGAGATCAGGACCTCAGCCCATTTTCGTCTTTGCTGTCTCCCCAGACGATGCTTTTACATGAATGGAATTAGCTCATAATTCAACCCACATCCTGATTACGGCATTTGTTACACTCAAGCTATACTCCCTTTCTATAGATGGTATGTAGGATTTGTATAATCTGGAAAGGTCTTCTCTGTTGACGATGAAAATTCAAGAGAGCACTTTCAGTTTTAGGCAATATCCTTCAAGTAACAGGTCTAGACCCCATGGAAATCCCCCATAGGTTTAATAAGCAAATACTAATGGTCCAGGATGCCAAGAGCAAGAAGGACACCACAAGATGAGAAACTTCCATCTCTCAGAAGGACAAACCTCTCTGAATTTTGGAGAAAATGCCATTTTTAGGCTTAGTCCATTACTTTTATCTAATAACCTGTTGCTTATTATAGATTTCAGAAGGTCTGGTGAAGGGACAGTAGCCGAATCAATAGGACATTGCTCTGGGTGAGAAAGGAAATAACCCACATAGATCTCTGTCAAAGTCTACTCCCCTGAGCTGGTCTGGAGGCACTGTGCTGTGGGGTCTCACAAACTGACAGGCATCATGAGCAAGTTTTGTGAGCTCGGTGATTCCTGCAATTATGCAGAGGAGGCCTCGTGACCTAAGGGAGAAGAGAGTTCCTGGGATCAGTTCCTCACCCCCGTTTTACTACGTTTTCTCCACTACAGAGGTACTGGATCTGTTCATCTGCAGAACTGGTTTGGGGTTTTTTTGGATATAAAATATAACAAAATATTTCATCAGTGAAGCCCTTTATGTTCATTTGTAAAATTTATTTAACTTTTGCTAGTTAATTTGTTGTCAATATATAAAGTAGAGAATATTGTTATCATGAGATAAAACTTCCTCAAAAATATTTTCAATGCATGAAATAAAAGGTAATGCATTTTTCCCTTCGACTACAAAATAAGCTGTCAGCATCACCAAATTTTACCTGTTTCCAATAGTAGAAACATAAAAAGTTTAGGAGGGCCATTCATTTTAAGAATGAATGAATGATGGTGAATGAGTGAATGAATTCTAAAAATATTTCCTGAATGCCAGACACGGTACTAGGAATATTCAAATTAATAACTAAATAAACCCCCCAAACCTACCCTGAATATCAATGTAATCAATATAATTGCATGATCAGGATTAAGAAATAAAAGTACGGGGTACCAGGCTGACTCAGTTGGTAGAGCACGCAACCCTTGATCTCAGGGTCATGAGTTTGAGTCCCATGTTGGGGGTAGAGAGCACGTGAAAAAAAAAAGGAAAAAGAAATGTAAATACATCAGAAGTAGCCTAAATGGAAACTTTTGGGGAAAATTCAAAAATAGAAATTAGGAGGCTTTTTTGCCCTATTCTGGTTTCATTACTTTGCTGTCTGTGTGAGCTGGAAAGCACATATTTTCCCCCTGTGAGAGAAGGCTGTCATGCCCTCCAAACCACCCACACGTGCCTTGGTCAGAGACTGTTACTGTTAAGACAGATCACATACAGTTTACTGTAGACCTAGATCAAAACTGAAGGAAAAAGATTCCTGAAACATGGCTTTGGGTGCCTGATAACAGTGCTTTGGAGATTGACAGATGTAAAGATGAGCAATTCACCTTTACCTCTGCCTAAATATATATTCCCTACCAGCCAGCAAGACAAAACGACCGAAGCCATGAGTGTGAGGAGGTAAACTGAGTATTAAAAATTTGAGCTGTCTTGCAGACTGATGTGAAATCCCATGAGGTACACCAGCACCTGGGTGTTCTTCCCCAGCCGACTCTCAGGAAAGGAAGCCTAGGCTCCACGAGCAGGTGTCAGAGTTTATGGTTATAGAGGGATAGAGCCGCACTACCAGCAAAATGGCCACAACTACGGCAAGTCAACTCGTCAAGCCTGACGTAGCCAGTTCCTTGAAACTGGGCAGTCTTGGGGGTTCCTAGCCAGGTCAAACTGTACGAGAACGGGCCTTCACCAACAGGAAAATGAGGAGCACCAAACAAAAAGGGTGCTCCAAATGACCACACAGACAAGTGGAACTGGGTAGTTTGGAGTGGTCTGTGCCTAACTTCCCAATCAGAAAAAGGTCATGGTGGTTATCTTTCTCTAAATTTGGGTAGGAAGTACAGTCACAGCAGAGAAGGCAAGCCCTCCTGATCTGATGTTCTCTCAGATGATTCTCCTCCTTGCTCACTCTTCACTTAGGCATGCTAGCCTCTTTGCTCGTCCTCAGACATGCCACCCATGCTCCTCACTCAGGACCCTTGCACTTGCTATTCTCTCTACGTGGAATGCTCTTCCTCCAGATTTCTTCATGGCTCCCTCTCTCATTCCCTTCAAGCCTTTGCTGAAATTTTAATTTCTCAATGAGACCTGCTGTATTCCTTTAACTTTGCTGCCATAACAAATTACCAGAAATGGAGTGATTTAAAACAACACAAAATTATTATCTTACAGTATTATTGGTGGGAAGTTCACTAAAATCAAGGTGCTGGTGGTCTGCATTCCCTTGTTCCAGGGGAGGATCCATTTCCTTATTCATTTGGGTTGACAGAATTTAAGTCTGTGTGATTGTAGGACTGGTCTCCGTTTCTGTGCTGGCTTTCATCCGAGGCCATTCCCCACTTCTAGAAGCTTCCCACATCCTTTGTCATGGCCCACTGCCTCCATCTTCAAAGCCAGCAATGACAGTTAAGCACCTCTCCCACTTCAAGGCTTTTTTCTTCTTTCTTCTCTTCTCTCTCACTTAACCAGGAAAGATTCTCCACTTTTGACATTTTATGTGATTAGTTAGGGCCTCCCTGGATTATCCAGGATAATCTCACAGTATCACATCTGCAAAGCTTCATTTGCAATGCAAGGTAACATACTCACAGGATTCAGGGATTAAGGCATGAATATTTTGGGGGAACATTAAACATATTTAAAATCATGACATTGTAGCTGAGTTACCCAGAAGAGCAAATAACATCATTTAGTGGATCAAGGTGGGGGCTCAATCCAATGACTGGTGTCCTTCTAAGAAGGGAAGAGGACACAAGATGCACATAGAGGGAGAAGGTCATGTGATGATGGAGTGAAAGACTGGAGTGAAGGGGCTATAACCCAAGGAACACCAAGGATTTCTGGAGCTATCAGAAGCTAGGAGAAGAAGAAGGATTCTTCCTTAGAGCCTTCAAAGGGAGCATGGCCCAGCTTGATTTCGGACTGCTAGCTTCCAGAACTACGACAGAATAAATCTCTATTGTTTTAAGCCACCAAGTTTGTGACAATTTGTTCTGACAGTCCTAGGAAACAAATACATACAATCTTCTGTAAAATAAAGACTATCTTCAACATTGCTCACTTGAAAGAAAGAAAGAAAGAAAGAAAGAAAGAAAGAAAGAAAGAAAGAAGAGAAGAAAAGAAAAGAAAAAAGAAATGAAAAGAAATGAAAAGAAAAGAAGAAAAGAAGAGAAAAGAAAAGAAAAACCCAATTCAGGATTATCCACCCTCTCCTATGATCCGAGTTTGCTTGAAACCCAATGCAATGTGTACCTCAACTTATTATGTGTGTCACTGACCATCCTTCCTCAGCCCAAGGCCTCTCATGAAAATTTCCCTGATCCTAGCAATTGAAGATAAGGGCAGCTATGCTGTGTATGTGACCTTTTCTCATAGTCATAGCTGATTGGAGTAGGGAAGACACTTTACCCAAAGGGCAATAGTCTAAGTGATTCTTTGATTTGAGCAAACAAGATCTAAAAACAATGGACAATGATATAGCCAATATTTTCCAAAGTTTGTTGTTGTGTCTCAGGCTTGTATAGCTCCTTACTAACCTCTACTCTGTGAGCACGGTTTGCTCCAAATGTAATGCAGACATGTGTGTCAATATTCACAACACCTTATGATGAAGACACTCCTATTAAATCCAAAAGATGAACCCAGATAGTCAATCTCCAAAGCCCACAGTCCTAATATTGCCTTCTAACTGGGAAGGAATGATTCCAGGGAAGTCAAATATATTTTTTTTTGATGAAAAATTCTTCTTTCTTCCTTTCTTAATGACAGGAAGTATGTATGTATATATTTTAAAATGTTGTAAATGCAATAATCTTTTAAATATTGTTTTAAATAAAGATATCCTAAATGTCATTTGAATGGTATGAATGACATTAACTCAGTAATCTTAGCATTTGGATTAAAAGAGAACTACCCTTAAAAAGAAAAGTCAGTTTTATACAAATGTCATAAACATCTCTGTACTATAAAATTAGCATAGAATTGATCAATGAACATGCACCATAATTTCCCTATAGATGGATTCTACTCAAGCTAGGAAGACAGAAAATGAAAAGGCCAATATTAAGCCAATTTAAAAAGGTATTTAAGGAAAAGTATATTTAAGGATACACATTAATTCTTTTTTTTTACAGATTTTATTTATTTATTTGACAGAGAGGGAGAGAGATCACAAGTAGGCAGAGAGGCAGGCAGAGAAAGGGAAGGAAGCAGGCTCCCCGCTGAGCAGGGAGCCCGATGCAAGCCTCGATCCCAGGACCCTGAGATCATGACCTGAGCCGAAGGCAGAGGCTTTAACCCACTGAGCCACCCAAGCGCCCAAGGATACCCATTAATTCTTAGATCAGGTTATAAATTTTGATTGAGGAAAGTTTTTCATCACATATCAGCAGGCATATGATATCTACATGACTTACCACCTGTGATACGAGCCTTAATCATTTGGTTAAGGTGTTGTTTGCCAGGTTTCTTCACTGTAAAGTTACTCTTTTCTTTCCATGCTCTAACTCTGAGTGTGAATCACTAAGTCCAGTCATTGTGCAAGGGGTAGTTTGTTTACTCTTTATTTTGAAAACATTTCAAACTTCTAAGAAAGATACGACAGCAGCGTGAGAAGTCCCCACACACACTTCATCTAGATTCATCACTGATACCATTTTCCACATATACTTCATCAATTTCTTTGTCTTGCTCCTTCTACATATATATATTATTGTTATTCAAATTATTATCTTCTGACTGCACCATTTCCAAGTAAGTTGTAGACAAGGTAATCCTCTATCCTGTGTATTTCAATTTGCATATTCTAAGAATAAGGAGTTCCTACATAACGCATAATCAAGGGACTCTTTTGTCACTGATGTACTGATCAATTTCGGGAAATTTAACATTACTGAAATACTATTATTGAATACGTGGGCCAGCACTTCTGCTTTTGTCTGTGATGGAGTATCTGGTACTAGCTCTCTTGACTTAGCTCTAACATTAGACACAACGTGTAAGGCAAGTATCTTCAGACATTGGAGAATAAGCAACACCAGGCCGAGGAGGCAATGTAAGCCTGCAATCCATCCCTGAAGGCAGAGAAATGTTAGAGGTGAGCCTCATGAGGAACCTGGCTCCCTGCCTGGGGAAAATTTCCCTGATTGCAGCATAGCCATCTGGAATCCAAGCGGAGAAGGGCAGTCCCTCTGAGCAGAAGAGGAAGAGATCAGAGTTTGGGGCAGCTAAGGTGCTGGAATCTGCAAGGCAAGGCCCCAGACAGCCAGGGGCTGTGCAGTTACTATAACAGAATCATGAGTTTATGCTGCTACATCTAATTCTAATCCCCATCATTAAGCTTTCCCTAGTCTCCTCCTCCTCCATATCTCTGGCTCTCTTCGAGAGACCCAGTCAGAGAGCAGACGAGCAAGGTAAGTCACCATTGTCACTGTCAAGTCTCCTAGCTGGGGAAAAGCTTGCCTGGGGTCAGGTGTGCAAAAGGAGGGACATGGAGCCCCAATCGCTTCTGTGAAACCCTGAGAACCAGTGATCTCAAACCCAGGAAATAATGATTTGGTGAGACACTGCACCAAGCATAAATAGAAATTTAGGCCCTAGGGCGCCTGGGTGGCTCAGTGGGTTAAAGCCTCTGCCTTTGGCTCAGGTCATGATCTCAGGGTCCTGGGATCGAGGCCTGCATCGGGTTCTCTGCTCAGCAGGGAGCCTGCTTCCTCCTCTCTCTCTGCCTCTCTGCCTACTTGTGATCTCTCTCTCTCTGTCAAATAAATACATAAAATCTAAAAATTTAGGCCCTAGACAATACTACATTTGCCTCATAAAACACCAATCATGATATTTTCTAACCAAAATTCCAAGTTATTTATTTATTTTTAAGATTTTATTTATTTATTTGAGAGAGAGCAAGAGTGAGAGAGCTAGAGAGAGAGAGAGAGAGAGAGAGAGTGCAAGTGGAGTAAAGGCGGAGGGAGAAGCAGACTCCCACTGAGCAAGGATCCTGATGTGGGAACTTGATCCACGACTCCAGGATCATGACCTGAGCCACCCCAAAATTCCAAGTTATTTAATTGTAGTTTATTCTTAAATTAATTAAATAATTACCTCTTGCCACAGCTTCTTCATTCCTGAGTTCTTTATTTTGATTCATTTCTTTGTTGTCCGGGGTCCATCTTTCAGTAGTTCTTTCAAGGAGGGTTTATGGGTTTGTTTTCCCTTGAGTAATGATTCGAAACCTTGGCTGCCTATTGTAAGGACCTGAGAGCTTCTCGAAAAACTTTGGGCTTTGGGCTATCATCCCAGACCAGTTCAGTCAAGTTCTCTTGAGAGTATGATCCACGCAACAGTATTTTTAAAAATTATCAAATGGTCCTAATGTGCAGACAAGTCAGTATCTCCGATCCCAGAGAAACTACACAAACAGGCCCTCTTAGGAGGGGAAAAAAGGCCAAGGGAAGTTGCAAGCAAGGGTCAAAGAAGCAGCCTGGGGTGAGAATCACTGCCTCATGCTTTCAGGTTTGAGAACTTGTCTCTATACTAGAGACGCCTTGGGTGGGCTTTTAAAACCTGCATCATGGTTTTTGTTCTCTCAGAATTTCATATGCATAGGAATCACTTCAAAATCTGGTCACATGCAGATTTGGATTCAGCAGGTATGGAATGGCAACTAAGATCCTGCTTTTCTGAGAATCTCCCAGGTGATACCAGTATAAGCCTTACTCCTCCATCTGCCATAGGGTATATTGCTAGGGAGGAATGTGAAGCTACCTGAACCTGACTTTTTTTTTTTTTTGCCTTTTGGATGGCTTGACTCTTCTTCCTTGGTGTCCGTATGATTCTCTTTTTAATCTTTGAAATCCAGATTTAGTTAGGTTACATGTAGTAACAAGGTGTAAAATGAAGATTCACACACTGATACTTCATTGGCTTCCAAACTTTTGTTGTTGGTGTTCTAGCGCCTGCGGGGGCCCAAATCTGCATCTGTTCCAGCTCTTCTGGGGACTCCATGTAGGACTGGCATGCCTGGCCTACACAGTGGCTGAGATTTCTGTTGCCCCATTCTCACATTCAATCCTACAATAAAATCCCCATCAGTTGAGGTAACTGGGATGTTTGTTCCTTGCCACCAAAAGAAATGTATTAAAACAATTAGAAATCATGGATTTTAAAATACACAAATAAAAATAAAGATTACATAGAATGCTATGTCAAAAAGCAACATGAATGCAAAAAAAATGTACTTACAGTAAAGGTTGGCAGGAAGCAGGGAGGGGCAGAGAAGTTTTCCTAATTTCAGTGTGTTTCTTACAAGTCATTATTTAAGCTAGATCAGCTGACAGATAATAAATAAGAGACAAGATAAAAATGTTACAGTGCCAAAAAAGAAAGGGAAGAGAGACTAAAAATTAAAATATGGTGCTAAAGGATTCTGGGGGACTTACAAGCAATTAAAATCTGAAAACTGAGAAATAAGAAAATCTTAAAGAAATAGTAAGGCAAGATTTTAAACCAGGAGGACTACAAAAACTCATAAAACAAAAGTACAACATGGGCTGTAAAATTAGCTGAAGGAAGATTAGAGCAAGAAAATAAAATTCAAAAGGAAACCAGAAGGTTAAAGTAACTTGTTAAGATTAAAATCAAAATGAAGTCAGTTATAAAATAATTTTAAACAGATAAAAATTCAAAAACAAGAAAAGGTTGAAAGCCTGCAGGGTAACAAGGAAGATATAAAATAGGATATGAGATACTTGTTTAAAACATGAGAGTAGGATTAAAGATAAATATAATTAGATGATTTATATAGATTTAAAGTACCATCAGAATATTTAAAAAAAAGTTTGAAAATTAGAGGAAAAGGGAAGAGGAAAAAATGTTTCGAAAGATAGCAAGGAGTAAGAAGGCTTGGTGCTTATTGTCTTTCCAGGAGGTAATCTGCTAATGAAGTAGTGGTGTGTTTGGGTGGAGCCTGAGGGGACAGAAAGCGACGTGACACCTTGGTCTTGGAGGCTTCCCCTTGCTCCCCTCAGCAAGTGCCAAAGGCCAGCCTCACCAGCAGTAATCAGAGAAGACAGATAGGAGGTATTAATACAGCAAACTCACAGCTGGATGGCACCAACCTGACCCAGGAGAAACTCCCTAGCCTGCCAGCTACATTCCCTCCTGGATTAGCTCCTCCAAATTTAGCCCACGTTCAGAGTAAGGGGAAACTACTTTCTTTAGATTAATAACCTACAAAGCATCAGGTGTCAGCAGTTGTCTTATGTCTCCAGACAATTTTTTAGGAACTGCAATATAGCCCCCCGATAAAAAAAAGACATTTATTTAATACATGTTTATGGGGCATCTTCGCTGTCCCTAGGTGTGTGCTGGACTCCAGGAAGACCTTCATGAGGTAGTAACACAGCTCCATTAACAGAGATCTAGACTCACTGCATGGCAAGGATAGAGCAGTTTTAATAGATAGTGTTTTTTGGTTGTGTATTTTTAAAGATTACATATTTATTTGAGAGAGAGAGAGTGGGGCGGGAGATGGGGACGGCAGGAAGGGGGAAGGAAGAAAGAATCCTGAAGCAGACTCCTCCCTGAGCCTGGAGCCCGACAGAGGCTCCATCCCAGGACCCTGAGATCAGGACCTGAGCTAAAATCAAGAGTTGGCTGTTTCACTGACCAAGCCACCCAGATGCCCCTAGTTTTCCTGCACTCTGGATGACACACAGGAAAGGGTCGGCTCTGAGCAGGAGGGCCGCCTTTCCTTTTGCTGTGGTAGGAAGGGAAGTGAGGGTGTGGGAGGAGGTGGGCAGGAGGAGTCGAGGGTTTGGGGATATTATGTGCAATGGGCTGAATTCTCTTGATGAAGCAGGGGTTTTCCTGAGAGTGACCGGTCTGGAGGCAAGCAGAGGTCTTGAGGTAAGTGGGAGAGAGAGGTCTGGGAGGGTCATAAAAGAAACTGGAGAAGGAGCTAAGAACAAGTAAACAGTCTGACACACAGCAGCGAGGGCCAAGCGCCAAGCGGAGGCTGGGGGTGGTGCCAGGCTGAGTGGCCGGGTTTGGGCCACCAGGTGTGGGAGACACACACGATTAATTATAATACAATGTGAAAAGTCCCAGTGTGACAGAGTAATTTACTGAGACATTAATCTGTGTCTGCTCCCGTATTTTCCCCTCCACCTGTTTTCAAGAATGACTTCAGGGCTATCTGTGTCGGGGAACTTGGGGGTTAAATGCTTGAAGAAAACCTCCTGCCAGGCCTCTTCTAAAGCAGAGGTCTTGAAGTGACCTTCTCGGTACTAAGACTTTTACAGCTATGCTTCATTTGGAGTGAATAGTGTTTTGAAGGGGTTAAAAATGGTTGGCAACATTTGAAAGTAGATTTTACTTTAAAATGTAGATTTTAGCCTCTCCTGGAAAAACTGGACGGCCTGGCGATCCTGGGCTGCATTTTCATCTGGCTACAATTAGCTGGGGCTGCGTAACATCTACCTCTTGTAAGGGGTTACACTGCCTCCCCGCCACCCCTCTGTTTCCTGTGGTCCCTACCGATCCCTAGGGTCTTCCACTTAACTAATACCACGCAGGTAGGTTAACTGCCTATCCCTAGAGCTCTCTCTCAGGTTGGAGGTATGTTAGGAGGAAGAAATAGAAGCAGAAGCAATAAGGCGTGTGGGCTCCCAGGTCTGCAGTTCTGTGGTGTGGCAAAGACACAGAGGAGAATGGGGACCCAGTGCCCTGAAGTTCTAAATCATCCAGCCTTGGCAAAAACTCCTGCCCAGAAAGAGGCGGAAGAGCTAGGGATATCAAGCAGCAGGCTTGGATATTGACAGTTATCTAGGACAATTGTTGAATAAACGGCTTCTTCCTCCATAATCGTAGTCTATCCCAGGTCCTTGTGAAATCCTAAAGCTGGTAGGAGTAGTCGGAGAGCTCACAGTAACAGTTTTCCCGCAGCCTTTGGGGAGGTGGCTTGAAGTTACAATTACTGACAGAAAACAAGGCACACATCACTTCTTGCACATTCATGTTTGTAGAATAAGATTTTAAACACCCAAATGGAGATTTAGGGAAAGGGCTAAGAAAACATAAAGCAAAGGAGTGGCTGAGGTTAAGTTTTGACTAACATTGTCTTGGAAGTTTTCACAGAGGAGATTTAATTGGAGCTGAGTTTTGAAGCATGAGTAGGAGGCCTCCAAATAAAGCCTATTCTACTCAACGATGAACATTTGAGAGTACAAAGCATCTTCAGGGACCTGTGGTAGTTCGGGGCAGCTGGGGCAATGGATGCCTATTGCTGGTTGGGGGAAATAGGAGATGAGATAGAAGAGAGGTTGGGGAACCAAAGAGGGAAGGTTTAAGCCTTCACGCCTATTTCCTGACGTGGGGAGTCCCTGGCAATGCTTTTGTATAAGATGGTGCCAGCAGTGTGACCGGTGTTTGGGGGAAAGGAAGACTGGACAAAGGCCACTGAGCAGATTCTTGCAATAATGCAGGTGAGGGATGATAAAGCTTGAAACTAGGACAACAGCTGTGGGAATGAGAGGACAGTTTGGATTTCAACAGCCATTTATTGAGTGCTTACTATGTGCCAGGTATTGTGCTTGGTGCTGAGCACACACTGATAAATAGATGAAGCTGGCTCTTGCCTGATAGAAGCTCATTCACCAGGAGACAAAGTTTACCACACCTGGCAGAGCCCGGGAAGGCTGAGAGCATCAAGCCCTGGTCACACATGTTGTGTATTCCATCAGGGGGGGAATTCAGAGGGTTTTGCTCAGTTCTACACAGGGTCAGGGGCCAGCTGAGAGCTGACATACAGCCTGTTTTGTAATTTGCTCCTTCTACAGGGCTAGTATGGATTGTTCTCTCTAACTCAGGGGATGGAGGAAAAAATCCGAATATTTTTTAATTTCAAACAAGATATTTAAGTAAACAATGTTTTTAACATAATAAGTTGTAATCATTTAGAATAAGATGAAATTGTTATTAACTCTCTTGTTAGGAAAACTCAATTAATACTTTAATACCGTATCTTATACTTTTATTGTGACAATAAAAATTCAATCAAACCACTCTGAGTCTTTTCCCATTTGCTAGTATGGGATGCTAACTGCCTTTGACTCCTTACTACTTACTGACGTCTCCATGTCACGCAGTACCTGGAATATAGCAGGTGCTTAGTAAGTGTTGAGGAAATGGATTCATAATATGGAAAAGGACACTTTGAGAAGGCCTGTGCTGTGGTCTTTGGTGAGATGACCAAGCTAAAGTGCTTGCCAGAGATGTCCATTCATTCATCCAGCAAATATTTATTGAGAATTGATATGTTTCTTTTTTTTTAAGATTTTATTTATTTGAAAGAGAGAGACGCAGTGAAAGAGGGAACACAAGCAGGGGGAGTGGAAGAAGGAGAAGCAGGCTTCCACTGAGCAGGAAGCCCAATGTGGGGCTCAATCCCATGACCCTGGGATCATGACCTGAGCCGAAGGCAGACGCTTAATGATCGAGCCACCTAGGCGCCCTGATACATGTTTCTTTATAGAAGACAAATAAATATTTATTTATTTACAGCCAGGTACCATTCTTGGCATCGGACAAACAGCAATGAACAGAACACAGTCCCTGTTCATCCTAGTGAGTCAGACAAGCAGTAAGCAAATTATATGTGTGTGTGCATACACACACACTGTGTCGGGGTGATATGTGCTGTGAAAAAAAATAGAGTAAAAATAAAGCATGATGGGGGGAACTTGTATTTTATTTATGGCCTTTGGGCTGCTCAGGGAGGGCCTCTCTCAAAAAGTGGCATTTGAGCAGCCATCTCTAAAAAGGTGGAGCTTGTGGGGGGGTTGGAATCAGCCTCCAAAGATCTAGAGCTGAATGTTGCAGGCAGATGGATGAGCAAGTACAAATATTCTGGGTAAGGATCAAGCTTGCCCTGTAGGAAGACCAGACAAGCGTGGATCCAGGAGGTGAGGGAAGAGGAAAAGGGAGAGGAGGGAGGGTGTGTGCATTGACGGGAACGGAGATTTACTCCTTTCACCTGGTGTTTTTCATAAGTGCCAAATGAAAAAAATCCAGTGCAGAGGGATACTGATCACTAGTTGTCACAACAGTAATTGCTTGGCAAGTGCCTGGGAACTTCCGTGGTTTTATTGCAAGTTCTGAGCGCCATAATGGGGGATGAATTTGTCAGTATGGATCGTTGCCGTATCCCTGACGCCAGGCACATAGTAAGAGCTCAGTAGAAATGTGTTGAGTGCATCTTTGAAGTCTATCCTTGCTTTTTCACCTTTCAGGATATTATTAATAACTAGGCTATCTCAGACATTATGCATACCTATCATTAAAAGGCAAACAACAAACAATGAGTTTGTCTTGTGCTTTGTGAACGTCTGTTAGCTTCTAGCAGTCTGTCTCCAGGGTGGTGCTGACTGCCCTTTACACTGGACAGTACACAACCACTCTATGATGTCTTTGCAAATACTGGCACCTGACCTGTCCAAATATTACTGGCAACGCCGGAGATCACTTTCCATCACAAGACCAAAACCATATTTGCAGGAGGCAGTGGTGCTTCCCTACTTTTGTTACACTTCTGGGTATTCTCGGTTATCTAAAGGGCATCATGAAGACCGAACTCCTCCACACTACTCCTTTTAGGTCATTTATAAACATGCATGTTTCTAGAAGTTTTACAAAATCAACGTGAACACTTCGAAAAGTGAAAAGTGGGATTTGATCATTTTTTCTAAGGGACTTGTAAATAGTCTTTTAGAATATAACTTAAAAAGAAAAGCCCTCCCTCAGCCCCTGACTACAGTAACTTCCTTCACTTCACTGCACCATGCAGAATCCACTGATGCCACAAAATCACGTCTTTTACTGTACACCCTGCACGGAAAGTCCCAGTGTATTTTATCACGGCTAACTAAACCCCCTGTGCTTAATGAGTTGGAATTCAGTTAGCAAAACTGAGACCAACGAAAGATACAATGCCTCCACCAGCCTGATTTGCCCAGATCGCTGGTCTAGCACTCGCCCCAGTCCCACCGCCCGCCCGGGTTTCTCCAGCAAGACGTGGCCCAGGGACCAGGGCAGGACGCGGTCTGGCCCTTGTCCCCGGCGCGGCCGGGTGTGTCAGCCACCTCCCTCCCCCCCAACCCCCGCCCCCGC